>CM060667.1:5559656-5697156 GCA_030686955.1 Odontamblyopus rebecca
AATCCCTTTCAGTTTCCGTGGAGCCCTGCAGCAGGCGCAGCCGTGGACCAGGAGGGACACAAAATAAGTGGGTCAAATCCATCTGAAGGTTTTTTTTGGGCTGCGTTTGCTCATGTGCAGCGCGTTGTGTCACCGTGGTAACTGCTGAAAATTCCACCATAGAGATGCACGTAGAACCATGTAGAATATCAGAATAGAGCACCAGTCCAAACGAACCCTCTGAGGTCTGAGGTCCGAGTCAGGTTTCTCTCCGGTCTCTGGGGAACAATCCGGACTAAACCGGGCTCCAAACCGGGCTCCAAACCGGGCTCCAAACCGGGCTCCAAACCGGGCTCCAAACCGGGCTCCAAACCGGGCTCCAAACCGGACTCCAAATCGGGCTCCAAACCAGGCTCCAAACCCGGTTCCAAACCCGGCTCCAAACCCGGTTCCAAACCCGGTTCCAAACCGGACTCCAAACCCGGTTCCAAACCCGGCTCCAAACCCAGATCTAAACCCGGCTCCAGACCCAGCTCCAAACCCAGATTTAAACCCGGCTCCAAACCGGGCTCCAAACCTGGCTCCAAACCCGGCTCCAAACCCGGCTCCAAACCCGGCTCCAAACCCAGATCTAAACCCAGCTCCAAACTCCAGATCTAAACCCGGCTCCAAACCCGGCTCCAAACCTTCTCCAAACCCGGCTCCAAACCCAGATCTAAACCCAGCTCCAAACCCAGATCTAAACCCGGCTCCAAACCCGGTTCCAAACCCGGCTCCAAACCCGGCTCCAAACCCGGCTCCAAACCCGGCTCCAAACCCAGCTCCAAACCAGATCTAAACCCAGCTCCAAACCCAGATCTAAACCTGGCTCCAATCCGGGATCCAAACCGGGCTCCAATCCGGTCTCCAAACCGGACTCCAAACCGGACTCCAAACCGGACTCCAAACCGGGCTCCAAACCGGACTCCAAACCGGGCTCCAAACCGGGCTCCAAACCCGGTTCCAAACCGGACTCCAAACCCGGTTCCAAACCCAGATCTAAACCCAGCTCCAAACTCCAGCTCCAAACCCAGATTTAAACCCGGCTCCAAACCCAGCTCCAAACCTGGCTCCAAACCCAGATCTAAACCCAGATCTAAACCCAGCTCCAAACCCAGATCTAAACCCGGCTCCAAACTCCAGCTCCAAACCTGGCTCCAAACCCAGCTCCAAACCCAGATCTAAACCCAGCTCCAAACCCGGTTCCAAACCCGGCTCCAAACCCGGTTCCAAACCCGGTTCCAAACCGGACTCCAAACCCGGTTCCAAACCCGGCTCCAAACCCGGCTCCAAACCGGACTCCAAACCGGGCTCCAAACCGGGCTCCAAACCGGACTCCAAACCGGGCTCCAAACCGGACTCCAAACCCGGTTCCAAACCCGGCTCCAAACCCGGTTCCAAACCCGGTTCCAAACCCGGTTCCAAACCGGACTCCAAACCCAGATCTAAACCCAGCTCCAAACCCAGCTCCAAACCCAGATTTAAACCCGGCTCCAAACCCAGCTCCAAACCTGGCTCCAAACCCAGATCTAAACCCAGATCTAAACCCAGCTCCAAACCCAGATCTAAACCCGGCTCCAAACCCAGCTCCAAACCCGGCTCCAAACCCGGCTCCAAACCCGGTTCCAAACCCGGTTCCAAACCAGGCTCCAAACCCGGTTCCAAACCCGGCTCCAAACCCGGTTCCAAACCCGGTTCCAAACCGGACTCCAAACCCGGTTCCAAACCCGGCTCCAAACCCGGCTCCAAACCCGGTTCCAAACCGGACTCCAAACCCGGCTCCAAACCGGACTCCAAACCGGGCTCCAAACCGGACTCCAAACCGGGCTCCAAACCGGGCTCCAAACCCGGTTCCAAACCGGACTCCAAACCCGGCTCCAAACCCGGCTCCAAACCCGGTTCCAAACCGGACTCCAAACCCGGCTCCAAACCCGGCTCCAAACCCGGCTCCAAACCCGGCTCCAAACCGGACTCCAAACCGGGCTCCAAACCGGGCTCCAAACCGGGCTCCAAACCGGACTCCAAACCGGGCTCCAAACCTTCTCCATCCCGGCTCCAAACCTGGCTCCAAACCCAGCTCCAAACCCGGCTCCAAACCTTCTCCAAACCCAGCTCCAAACCCGGCTCCAAACCCGGTTCCAAAACCGTATCCAAACCCGGCTCCAAACCCGGCTCCAAACCTTCTCCAAACCCAGCTCCAAACCTAGCTCCAAACCCAGCTCCAAACCTGGCTCCAAACCCAGCTCCAAACCTGGCTCCAAACCCGGCTCCAAACCCAGATCTAAACCCGGCTCCAAACCCAGCTCCAAACCCAGATTTAAACCCGGCTTCAAACCCAGCTCCAAACCTGGCTCCAAACCAGGCTCCAAACCCGGTTCCAAACCCAGCTCCAAACCCAGATCTAAACCCAGCTCCAAACCCAGATCTAAACCGGACTCCAAACCCGGTTCCAAACCCGGCTCCAAACCCGGTTCCAAACCCGGTTCCAAACCCGGTTCCAAACCGGACTCCAAACCCGGTTCCAAACCCGGCTCCAAACCCGGCTCCAAACCCGGCTCCAAACCCGGCTCCAAACCCGGCTCCAGACCTGGCTCTAAACCGGGCTCCAGACCTTCTCCAAACCCAGATCTAAACCCGGCTCCAGACCCAGATCTAAACCCGGCTCCAGACCCAGATCCAAACCTGGCTCCAAACCCAGCTCCAAATCCGGCTCCAGACCCGGCTCCAAACCCAGCTCCAAACCTAGCTCCAGACCCGGCCCCAGACCCGGCTCCAGACCCGGCTCCAAACCCAGCTCCAAACCTAGCTCCAGACCCGGCCCCAGACCCGGCTCCAAACCCGGCTCCAGACCCAGATCTAAACCCGGCTCCAGACCCGCTCTCCTCGGATCAGAACTCAGATCTGTCCTTTTACAGCCTCAGTTTTACTTAAAATTACAGCATCACATAAGTGTATTTTATCCCCAACCAGTGCTGTGACCTGGAGGAATGTGGAGACAAGAATTTTATTTTATTTTTTTAATAAATTCACTTTATGGAATTGAAAGTGCATGGTTCAAATTTGAATTTTAAAGGAAAATATTCTTTAAACATTCAACAGTAATATTATAGCTAATGTTTTACTCGATCCATATTGTATAAAACAAACAACAACATGTAAAACATGTTTTGTTTTTGTTTTTTCCTGATTTGTGAATTTAGCCTGACAATTAACATGTTTAATATTTGATTTTCACAGATGTTGTAGATGAACCCACTGGTGAACAAATCTAAATACATTTTCAAAATATTCTTCCCATCACTGGATATTATGATTTTATTATGATTTTATTATGATTTTATTAAGATACAAAATGCAATGTCCACACTCGTTCCTACAGTTTAAAAGCATTTAGTGATTAGTCTAATTATATGTAATTTGGTCCTGGTTTGAGTCCAGTTTAGTCTTTGTGTAGATTTTAGTTTAGTCCTGTTTAAGTCCTGGTTTAGTCCTGGTTTAGTCCTAGTTTAGTCCTAATGTAAAGGTGTTTTAAATGTGTTCTCCAGTCTGATTCCTCATCATTCACTACTGGAGTGTTTCACATATCCCCAGAGCCCAGACACAGTCCAGGTTAAGTTCTGGTCTAGCCCTGGTCTAGTCCTGGTTTAGTACTGGTTAAGTCCTGATCTAGTCCTGGTTAGGTCCTTATTTAGTTGTGGTTTAGTCCTAATGCAATGATTTTTAAATGTGTCCTCCAGTCCCATTCTGCAGTATTTACTATGTTTCATATACATATCCCCAGACCCCAGACATAGTCCAGGTTTAGTGCTGGTTTAGTCCTGGTTTAGGTCAGGTTTAGGTCAAGTTTAGTCCAGCTAGTCCTGTTGTAGTCCAGGTCTAGTCCTAGTTCAGCCCTAATGTGTTAAAAGTGTGTCCCATTCCTTATTATTTACTTTTGGAGTGTTTCTTATCCCCCAGAGACCAGACAAAGTCTTGTCTTAGTCCCAGGTTAGTCTTGTTCTAGTCCTGCTCTAGTCCTGGTTCAGTCCTGGTTCAGTCCTAATGTTTTAAATGTGAAAGTTTGTCCCATTCCTCAGTATTTACTATTGAGTGTTTCTTATCCCCCAGAGACCAGACGTAGTCCAGCTCTCATCCAGGTTTAGTCCTGGTTTAGTCCTGTTCTAGTCCAGGTCTAGTCCTGTTCTAGTCCAGGTCTAGTCCAGGTCTAGTCCTGCTCTAGTCCTGGTTCAGTCCTAATGTTTTAAATGTGAAAGTTTGTCCCATTCCTTGAGTATTCACTATTGGAGTGTTTCATAACCCCAAGAGCCCACACATAGTCCTGTTTTAGCCCGAGTTTAGTCCTAGTTTAGTCCTGCCCTAGTCCAGGTCTAGCCCTGCTCTGGTCCTGGTTCAGTCCTAATGTTTTAAACGTGTCCTTCGGCCCCATTCCTGGAGTATTTACTGTTGGAGTGTTTCATATCCCCCAGAGCTCAGACATGTCGTATGGCCATAGTAAAACACTGTGTCTATATTGGTCTATAGGAGCAGCCAGGACCACCCCCGCCCCAGCGCCCGCCTCCTCCTCCTCCCCCCCCGTCTGGAGCCTCTCTCTGGGGCCGAGCAGGTGACAGAGCTCCCCTGTGTGCCGCCGGTCCTCCCCGTGCGCTGGGCTTTACAGACAGCAGCGAGCATCACTCATCCCCCCGCAGTCAACACCATGATGTCACTGGCCACTTCTCTGTAAAAGGACTTATTTACGGCTGAAAAAACACAAAAAAAAAAAAAAATTAAAGTCTGGGTCGCACTTTTTTCCATAGAGCCATACCTCCCAGAGCGCCACAAACAAGCTGCTAAAAACACTCAGGCCGATTCTCCCCAACAGAAATAAACAAGTCCAATTAGAGCTCGTATTTTTGGAACGCTCCGAGCTGCCAGACGAGGAGACACTTCAGGCTGACGCTGCAATTTTACACACGCCACAAGAATATTTGGAATACTACAGCTAATAGTGCTCACCTTAGTCCTGGTTTAGTCCTGGTTTAGTCCTGGTTTAGTCCTGGTTTAGTCCTGGTTTAGTCCTGGTTTAGGAACTGAGACTTAAGGCTGATGCTTAAACTTTCCCCAGTCAAGAAAATGAAGAATATTTGGAAGACTAGAGCTAATAGTGCTCACCTTAGTCCTGGTTTAGTCCTGTTTTAGTCCTGGTTTAGTTCTGGTTTAGTCCTGGTTTAGTCCTGGTTTAGTCCTGGTTTAGTCCTGTTTTAGTCCTGGTTTAGTTCTGGTTTAGTCCTGGTTTAGTCCTGGTTTAGTCCTGGTTTCATCTTGTTTTAGTTCTGGTTAAGTCCTGGTTTAGTCCTGGTTTACATCTGTATTAGTCCTGGTTTAGTCCTGGTTTCATCCTGTTTTAGTCCTGGTTTAGTCCTGGTTTAGTTCTGGTTTAGGAGCTGAGACTTAAGGCTCATGTAGAAACTTTTCCCAGTCAAGAAAAGAAGAATATTTGGAAGACTAGAGCTAATAGTGCTCACTTTAGTCCTGGTTTAGTCCTGGTTTACATCTGTTTTAGTCCTGGTTTAGTCCTGGTTTAGTTCTGGTTTAGTCCTGGTTTTGGTTTGGTTTAGTCCTGGTTTAGTCCTGGTTTACATCTGTATTAGTCCTGGTTTAGTCCTGGTTTAGTCCTGGTTTAGTCCTGGTTTAGTTCTGGTTTAGTCCTGGTTTCGTCCTGGTTTAGGAGCTGAGACTTAAGGCAGATGCAGAAATTTTCCCCAGTCAAGAAAAGAAAAATATTTGGAAGACTAGACCCTGTTTAGTCCTGGTTTACATCTGTTTTAGTCCTGGTTTAGCTCCGGTTTAGTCCTGGTACTAGAGTCAAATCTAACGAGCCTCTGCTTTTTTACACCCCCCGGGTGTGACTACCCTAAATTTAAGACTTTTGAGACCACTAAAAGGAAAATGGAGACCAACATCGCAGCCATTGTGCGGGCGAATAATAATGACCATTACTCACAGCTTTAAATATAAACTACTTTTGTGACAAAATCTCGTTCAGAACTCGTTTATAGTCGTATGCGTTGGTTGTAAAATGGGGAAAAAGTAATTTATAACATTCTTACAAGACAAACAACAAGAAAAGCGGCACTGGTAAAGCGGAAACCCTGAAACAGCTCAAAAATCAGACCCCTGGTTTTGTCAGTTTTCCTGGACTCTGACAGCCCCAAGTCCCCATTTCTCTGATGTGTTTTGTGTGTTTTAATTTCCTTTTTTTGTCATATGGATTCCTGCTGTTGTGGCCCTGGTCCCTGATTGATTGATTTTGTTCACGTCTGTTTCACTCAAGAATTGTGGCCACAAAAATTGTCCTGTCCTGTCCTCGGTTTTGTTTTGGTCCCGGTTTGTTCCCGGTCCGACCACGAAGCAGAACAAACACCCATCCTCACCCGGGACGGTCTAAACGCCGATAAGTCCGACCGTTCCCGCTGTAACGTCCAGGAGGTTTGAGGTGCAGAGTTGGGCTAAAATCACTGAATCCTGCAAAAAAGTTAAACCCAAATGAGGACCGGACTCCACTGGGCTGTGGTGTGTTTGCAGAGGGGAAACCAGAGCAGACACAGGCAGAACATGCAAACATCCACCAGCCCCGGTCAAACCAAAGGACCTTCTTGCTTCTTGTAACCAAAGTTTAGTTAATTAACCCTCGAAGACCTACGTTATCGTACACGATCCCGAGGAATATGTTTTCTATAACTGCGCAGAACTTTCTAACCGTAAAAGACAGAAACTTCCTTTTCCCCTCTGAAAGTGCAGACATAGAGGTTTCCGTACATTTCTGCGGCTTTATCCTACGTCACACTCACGCTGTGTGATGACGTGAGCAAAACGAGTGTCCAATAGGAACTTTGTTTTCCCCAAACTCATGCGCTCCGTCCATTTTGATCGAGCCAAACTTTGCCAAAGAGTGAAGTGAGTCAAGATGGTCGACTCCTCTGACTGTGTGTGTTTATAACGAGTGAAAAAGTCGCTCTAAGTGGAGTTAATTCTCACACACATGGAAAATTACACATCTTGGTGTGTGTAATTGTGCATCTCTTTCTATTTTTATTTAAAGGTTTATTTCACTCAAATCCAAATCCAAATGTAATAAACACCTGGAAATGCAGAAGTGCTGTGGCTCTGGCCCTGGACCTGACAGGAGCTGTTTCCAGGACTGGACCAGGAAAGTCATGGAGCCACTGCACTTTTTTTTTTTTAGGGCAATAAGGAGATTTTTAATTTACTTACAGACTTGAGATTTTGCATTTTTGTAGCTAAGGCCCTAAATTAAGCATTTTTTTATGTCCAAAAAGTTTCTACATGTTTGCTGTGTGTTTTGTATAAAAGTGTGCAAATTTTATTTTCAGTTTTTTTGTTTTTTCATCTCTATTTCTGCTCCTGTAGCTTTTATCACAGCCTCATGACACAACTACAGCAGCAGATTGTGAAATAACAGGTTGGACTGAACAAAAGGAGGTAGAACACTTCATTATGGGGTAAAAGGGGCAGTTTTAAAAGCAAAATGAAGAAAAAAATCCAGGCGAGGAGAAATGTACTAAAATTGCCCTCAGGTCTTGGGGGGTTAAGTTGCTTGTTAATTGTGTAAATATCCACGTCATTCCTCAGTTGTCTCTGTTTTATTTATTGATTTATTATTTTATTTTACGATTTATTCATGAGGCACCAGAACAGAGCACAGAGAGCACAACAGACCATCCTCCAGTCGGCACTAAAGCAGACAGAACGCAGCATTCGCTCAGGAATCACTTCTGAAATCGCTGCGACGTCAAACATCAACTTTACAAGAAAAACTTCTGAAACTAAAGGCACCGAAACGCAGACGATGAACAGACTTTTTAATGTGAGCACTGTCCACTTCTGTGATTTAAACCTTAGTTCATCCGATCCCCAACAAATATGTGACAATAGAAAAAGTTTGTCCTTTAAATGTGAGAATCTAGAGGTGTATTTTTTAAACATTTGTGCCAAAAACTTGACCCAAATGTGAAATATAAACACTTAAATCTATGTGAGGATGACTTAGAAGTAGTGAAACGATCCACCCCCAGCAAGAACATTTTACTCCTGACAGAAGTTTTACAGTCTTGACCAGATCAGAGAAATAAAAAATGTTAAATTGTCGTCTTCTGTGGCAAAGGTCCTCACTTTACACCGTTCTGAAACCCACAGAGTTCAACGATCTATCAGGAGAGGAGGAGAGGGAAGAGAGAGGAGGAGAGGGAAGAGAGGAGGAGGAGAGGGAAGAGGGGAGGAGAGGAGGGAAGAGGAGAGGAGGAGAGGGAAGAGGGGAGGAGAGGAGGGGAGGAGAGGAGGGGAGGAGAGGAGGGAAGAGGAGAGAAGGAGAGGGAAGAGGGGTAGAGGGAAGAGGGGAGGAGGAGGAGAGGGAAGAGGAGAGGAGGATAGGGAAGAGGGGAGGAGAGGAGGAAAGAGGAGAGGGAAGAGGGGGAAGAGGGGAGGAGGAGAGGGAAGAGGGGAGGAGAGGAGGGAAGAGGAGAGAAGGAGAGGGAAGAGGGGGGAGAGGGAAGAGGGGAGGAGGAGAGGGAAGAGGAGAGAAGGAGAGGGAAGAGGGGGGAGAGGGAAGAGGGGAGGAGGAGGAGGAGAGGGAAGAGAGGAGGAGGAGAGGGAAGAGGGGGAGGAGAGGAGGAAAGAGGAGAGGAGGAGAGGGAAGAGGGGAGGAGGAGAGGAGGGGAGGAGAGGAGGAGGAGGAGAGGAGGGAAGAGGAGAGAAGGAGAGGGAAGAGGGGGGAGAGGGAAGAGGGGAGGAGGAGGAGAGGGAAGAGGGGAGGAGGATAGGGAAGAGGGGAGGAGAGGAGGAAAGAGGAGAGGGAAGAGGGAAGAGGGGAGGAGAGGGAAGAGGGGAGGAGAGGAGGGAAGAGGAGAGAAGGAGAGGGAAGGGGAGAGGAGGAGAGGGAAGAGGGGAGGAGAGGAGGGAAGAGGAGAGGAGGAGAGGGAAGAGGGGAGGAGGACAGGGAAGAGGGGATGAAAGGAGGGAAGAGAGAGGAGGAGAGGGAAGAGGGGAGGAAAGGAGGGAAGAGAGAGAGGAGGACAGGGAAGAGGGGAGGAAATGAGGGAAGAGAGAGAGGAGGACAGGGAAGAGGGGAGGAAAGGAGGGAAGAGAGAGAGGAGGACAAGAAAGAGGGGAGGAAAGGAGGGAAGAGAGAGAGGAGGACAGGGAAGAGGGGAGGAAAGGAGGGAAGAGAGAGAGGAGGACAGGGAAGAGGGGAGGAAAGGAGGGAAGAGAGAGAGGAGGACAAGAAAGAGGGGAGGAAAGGAGGGAAGAGAGAGAGGAGGACAGGGAAGAGGGGAGGAAAGGAGGGAAGAGAGAGAGGAGGACAGGGAAGAGGGGAGGAAAGGAGGGAAGAGAGAGAGGAGGACAGGGAAGAGGGGAGGGAAGGAGGTAAGAGAGAGAGGAGGACAGGGAAGAGGGGAGGAAAGGAGGGAAGAGAGAGAGGACAGGGAAGAGGGGAGGGAAGAGAGAGAGGAGGACAGGGAAGAGAGAGAGGACAGGGAAGAGAGAGAAGGAGAAAGAAGAGGGGAGGAAATGAGGGAAGAGGGGAGGAGGTAAGAGAGAGAGGAGGAGGGGAGAGGTAAGAGACAGAGAGAGGAGGAGAGGTAAGAGAGAGAGGAGAAGTGAGAAAGAGCGGGGAGAGGGATGGGGAAAGAGAGAGAGTAAAGGATAGAGGGGGAGAAGTAATAGAAAGAGGAGGAGAGGAGAGGTAAGAGAGAAGAGGACGAGAGAGAGTTGGAGAGGAGAAAGGGAAAGAGAGAGAGAGGAGGAGGGATGAGTAGGGGAAAGTTAGGGGGAGAGGAAGAGGGAGGAGGAGAGGTAAGAGAGAGGGATGAACCCCCAGAGCAAGAGGAGGAGAGAGGGATGGAGTGATGGAGGAGAAGTAAGAGACAGAGGGAGGAAGAGGAGGAGAGAAGAGGTAAGAGAGAGGAGAGGGGGAGAGAGAGAGAAGGAGAGGTAAGAGAGAGGGTTCGAGCGACGGAGGAGAGGTGAGAGAGAGGGATGGAGCCGAGCGGAGGAGAGGAGTCGTTTTAGATCAATATCGCGAGTTAAAACATTCAAATTCGAACCGAAAGATCCACAAATGTCAGAAATTCTCTCTATCACAAAAACAAACAGAAAACAGTAAAAACAGCAAATCCGCTTTGATCAACAATGTGGTTTAAACTTAAAATGTGATTCGATTTCAGTTCAATTCAATGTTTAAGTTACGGTTCAGCAAGAAGTTTGAAGTCAGGACTGAAACATGCTCTAGATCTTCCCTTCTTTTTTTAAATCACATTTTTAGAACCGTAAAAACATAAATATCGACTTTCATAAACAAACTGAATTAAGTCCATGTACAACATAAGAAGGTCCCAGAGGAGCAGCACTGTGGACTTATCAGGTTTGTGCTTTTCCGTGGAACATTAGAAGCAGGTACGAGTCAGGTCTGTGGAGAGACGAGCCGCCCTAGTAACAACAGAAGACTTCTGTTTCTATTTCTTTGCAAACGTGGTTGGTTTTCGGGCCTCCCCCAGAGACTATTGTACCATAAAAGTCGTGGAACATTGCCTCCGTATGAAAGGCCGGTGCAGAGTCTGGGGCTGGTCAGGCTTCGTTTGACGCTTCATCCATCAGCTCTGTTTACCCAGATCGACTCGCATGAAGCTGACGGAGCCTCTGCTGCCCCGGGGCGACACAAGGGGGCGCTGTGTGAGCCTCTCCCCTGCATCTTCTGACCCTGTCGTCTGTAACAAAAAGATTTACCTGGAATATCTGCACAACTTATACAAAGTCCCAAAACATCTGACATCATTTCACAGGTCAACACTGCAAAAAAGGCCGATCAATAATAAGAAAAAAATACTAATTTTGAGGTAAAAATGCCTTATTTTAAGTGAAATTCTCTGCCAGTGCAGTAAGAAATTTTCACTTACCAAGTTTTCTTAAAACAAGACGAAATATGAATCTTGTTCTAAGCAGAAAACACGAGTTTCAAGTATTTATGGAAAGATTTTTCACTTTATTGGTTCAAGAAGGAAGTTGAAGAGGCTTAACCTGGACTGAGTTAATATAAAAAAGTGCTTAGAATAAGTTGTAATATCTAAATAAGATAAATCAGGATGGAAGATCTTGAAACAAGTCATAAAATCTCATCTTATTAAGTAAAAAAAATCTTAAATTTGGTCTTTTAAGATGAATCTGCTTAATTCAAGTCAGTTTAACTATGCTAGAAAATCCTTTGTTTGTCAGTTCTTGTAAAATAACCTCAAATTTTCACAGAATGTTTAAAAACTGATCAAGATTTGATGTTTAATGTTTTATTTCTGTTGTGTTTTTGTGATGGGTCAGAGTGGCGCTGTTATGCCTCTGGTGCTGTGCTCTTTGCAGTGAATTAATCTACATGAGCCCTAGAAACACTTCAGTACAGTTGGAAGTTCACAAAAATGTCTATTCTATTTTATTCTAAATGTTCCTGTAAAATCTGTGATCGACTGTTAAGCCTGTGATCAGTTTTTTTGGTGATTGGTAACGGCTTCACCCACTACTTGGGGGATTTCACGCCCTTTCGCTCCATCGTATTAAACGTCTAGATGAGAGAAGCAGCACAAAATCACCTTGTGGTTCTTCTTGTTTCAGGTGGGGCTTACGTCTTTTACACCTGTTATATATGTACTGCTGAAATACCTGCTGGAAAATGTTTTATTGCTTTGTTTTGATAAATAAGAGCTGCTGTTTTTTTTAAAATTGTGGACTCCACCATCTTGTGTCTACACGGGCTAATGAGCCACACATAAAATACTGTTTATATTTGATTGTTTTAAACTTTTAGATGAGAGAAGCAGCACGAAATCACCCTGTGGTTCTTCTTGCTTCAGGACTATAGTACGACATTCACATTTTCACGGGTACAACATTTTCAGGTTGAGCCGTTCACTCCAGAAAAGAAGTGATTTTGCGTCTTGGAATCTGCTCGCACACACTCACCCAAGACTGTACAGCCTCCAGGTGTAAAATTTGGAAGAATTTCAACTGGAAAACAAATTTGGACCAAAAATTTAAAGGTCCTACCAGATCCTTTAGCCCTTTAGCTTATCGTCAACATCAGAAGAAAAGGTCGAGCAAGTCCGTGAAAAACTCTTGCGAAGCCCCAAGAAGTTTTTAAGGAGAACAGGTTTGGAAACCCGGATTCCTCGAGTGACGGTTTGGCGTTTCTTCAAGTTTCTGCAGCGTCAACGCAGAATTCTTGACGTTTTCGCTCGTCGTTTGCTTTTAAATCCCGAAGGGGCTGCAGACGGTTTCATTTCCAATCAGGATTCGCCAAACCGTCGTGGAGTGCGTGCGAGCATATTCCAGGACGCAAAACGACTTCTTTTTAGGAGTGAACGGCTCGACAAAAACAAAACATTAAACTTTAAATCTTGACCTGTTTCTGTACATTCTGTAAAAAATTTGAGGTTATTCCAACAAGAATTTCCAAAATTACAGACCTGCGAAATGGTGTTAGATTTTTTGGGACTCCCTGTGCGTTCAGACCATCCTAATCAAAAATCCTATTAAAAATGATGTGTTAATGAGCATTTTTCAGAGACCAGAGCTGAGACGGTAAATCTAACAACAACTAGCATGCTAACAACTGCACAATAACAATTCAAACTCATTATGACACTAAGGAATATGATCAATAGTCGACACCGATACATCTGATACCTCAATAATAATAAAAAAGAATCTTCCGACAATAGAAAGTGATGATCAACATTAAATGATACTTCCTTTTATATCATCACGTGTAATTTAGTACTGAGAGTTTTGATGCTAGTTTTATTTTCGATTAATTCTGTTTTTCTTCACATTTCGACAGCCCTCCTGACCACACGCCGTCCCCGATGACTGTTCCTTTAAGAGCCTCCATTTTGTGTGCGGCCGAGTATTGGACAAGCAAACACACTTTATTGGTTAATGAGTGTTTGGCTGCTGTGGTCAGAGCAGCACAAGGCGCCTTCAGTCCTTCCTCGGTCCCTCCTCAATTCCTCCTCTGGTCTCCTCTAGGCTCCTCGGGTCTGCTCAGTCCCTCCTCAGTCCCTCCTTTGGTCTCCTCAGTTCCTCCTCAGGTCTCCTCTAGACTCTTCAGGTCTTCTCAGTCGCTTCTTAAGTCACGTCGAATCTCTTCTCGTCTCCTCAGTCCCTCCTCTAGTTTCCTCAGTCACTCCTCTAGTTTCCTCAGTCCCTCCTCAGTCACTCCTCAGTCCCTCTTCATGTCTCCTTTGGCCTCCTCAGGTCTTCTCTGCTCTCTTCTAGCTCCTCAAGTCTCCTCAGTCCCTCCCCAGGTCTCCTCAGGTCTCTTCAGTTCCTCCTCAAGTCTCCTCTAGACTACTCAGGTCTCCTCAGTGCTTCCCCAGGTCTTCTCAGGTCTCCTCAGGTCTCCTCAGTCGCTCCTCAAGTCTCCTCTAGACCACTCAGGTCTCCTCAGTTTCTCCTCTAGTCTCCTCAGGTTTCCTC
This sequence comes from Odontamblyopus rebecca, assembly GCA_030686955.1. Classification (NCBI taxonomy): domain Eukaryota; kingdom Metazoa; phylum Chordata; class Actinopteri; order Gobiiformes; family Gobiidae; genus Odontamblyopus; species Odontamblyopus rebecca. The sequence goes on from CM060667.1 coordinate 5,573,193, forward strand.
ACTCCCTCCTCAGGTGTTCTTTGGCCTCCTCAGGTCTCCTCTTCTGTCTTCTTGGCTCCTCGGGTCTCCTCTAGTCTCCTCAGTCCCTCCTCAGTCCCCCCTCAGGTCTCCTCTAGACTCCTCAGGTCTCCTCTAGTCTCCTCAGGGCTCCTCAGTCCCTCCTCAGGTCTCCTCTAGTCTCCTCAGGGCTCCTCTGGTCTCTTCTGGTCTCCTCAGTTCAACTTCAGATCTCTTCTAGTCTCCTCAGGTCTCTAGACTATTCAGGTTTCCGTTGCTCTACTCAGGTCTCTAGTCTCCTCTAGTCTCCTTGGATCTCCTTTGGGCTTCTCAGTCCCTCCTTAGGTCTCCTCAGGCCCTCCTCTAGTCTCCTCTGGGCTTCCCATGTCTCCTCAGTCCCTTCTCAGGTCTCCTCCAGTCTCCTCAGGTCTCCTCTGGTCTCCTCAGTCCCTGCTCAGGTCTCCTCGGGCCCTCCTCTAGTCTCCTCTGGGCTTCCCAAGTCTCCTCAGTCCCTCATCAGTCTCTCCTCAGGTCTCCTCTAGTCTCCTCAGGTCTCCTCTAATCTCCTCAGGTCTCCTCTAGTCTCCTTTAGTCTCCTTTGGCCTCCTCAGTCCCTACTCAGGTCTCCTCAGTTCCTCCTCTGGGTTTCTTAGGTCTCCTCTGTATGAATGCTGTCAAATACTGAGCTCTACTGTTTGTTAAGAACCAGAGACTTAACCTGAGACGTCAAAATTATGTCATATTTCTATACGCTAAAGCTGAGTCTGAATCTAAGTGAAAATACCATAAACAATTTGCCTGGGATAGAGAATACACACTTCTTCAAAACTTTATGACGATTTGAGTCTGGTCACCATCGAATCTCCCATTTTCCAGGCAAATCGGTCCCTCCGACCACCACCAACAGTCACACACACCACTTTTCACTTTGTAAAATAATCAGGGAGTGAAAAAAGCCACATATTTACGAGAGATCATTGTGGCCGTGCTAAAGAAGGTCCTGAACCTCCGTGAAAACGCTGCAGTTCTGTAAACTAAAGCAGGTCGGGTTTGACGAGGTGCTGCATGTGTTAAAGGGTCAACGAGGTGATGGGGACAGTTCGCACATTTACGTTCAGGGCGCTGGACTCACACTGACCACTGCGACTCCACGGCTCTTATGGATTCATGAAAAAGTGTCTTGTGAAAGTGTCTTCCAGCTAAATAAAATGAGGGTTTGAACAGGCCCTGAAGACATCGCTAGAATACGCAAACATAGATGACATTTATAACCTCTTTAGGCAACTTTATTGATGAGGGAAGGTTATAACATGCCAAAAAGCTCCAAAAAGTCGCTTTTTCTGAACACAATACCGGCTGTAACCTCGTCTGAGAGAAGGACGTGAGCACAAACCTCCTGAAAAGTGCACAGTCCCGGGGCAAAGGTCCCATTGTGTCCCATCTACAGCCTCTGGTGATCAGGAGGAACTGAACGTGTTACACAAACCTGCAGGACCTGAGTAAACTCTGGGTCATAACTGAAGGTGTGAAGCAGCGGAAACGGCTCAAAGGAGCTTTGTGTCCAGAGGAAGGAGGCCGTTTAGACCAATCGCACTAATGACATCACCACCTCTGTGTTTCTGACGTCTGCACGAGTGTTCAGGGTTTATAGACTGATACGGGAAAGTCTATTTTTGTCCAACTCTTATGTTATCATTTATATTTAGCCTTTTACTATATCATATTTTCGTAGGGCAATAATATTGGTCGTTCTTGTTGAAATAACCTTAAATCCTCACAGAATGTACAGAAACAGGTCAAGATTTTATATTTAATGTTTTATTTTTGTTCTGTTTTCAGGTTGAGCCGTTCACTCCCGCTCTCTTCTGGTGTTGATGTGTTTAGCCCTGCAGAAGCACCTTCCTCTTGACATTTTTGGTACCAAATGTTCCAGATTTGTTTGCCACTTGGTGAAGTTTTTCCAAATTTTGCACTGAAGTGTGCACAGTCTTGGGTGAGTGTGTGTGAGCAGATTCCAGGACGCAAAATGACTTCTGTTTGGGAGTGAATGACTCAACCTGAAAACAGAACAAATAAAACTTAAATTAAATATAAAATCTTGATCTGTTTCTACACATTCTATGGAAATTTAAGGTTATTTCCAGAAGAACTGCCAAAATGATTGTTCTGCGAAATGATGTCACATGTTTTGCGACTCCCTCTATATTTTAAGGTAAATATTCACATTTTTATTTAGAACTTTTCCACCTTTAAGTCTCAAAATGCTTTACACCAATGAACCACTCACCCCTTCACACACATTCAAACACCAGGGTACACAAACACAGGGGGTGAAGTGGGTTAAGTGTTTTGCCCAAAGACACAACAACAGCTTCATCTGATCTGATTCAATCTTCGGATCAGTGGATCGACTCTTTACCAACTGAGCTACTGAGCCACTGTTTATAGTATTTCTCGGCTCGTTTTTAACATGAAGACTTTGTTTACCTTAAAGGAACTGTAAGTAACCTGCACTTTTTCCTGTTTTACGATCCCAGCGGACGGTAGATAACCTGCAGATACAGACACATCCAGGTTTGTCGTTCTTATTTTATTGAAAAAGGCCTCGTGTGACGCTCCAGAACCTCCAGAACTCCCTCCCTGAGCCGTAGAAGCTGCACTAGCACTGACTCATGACTATCTGCAGGTCACTGGGGTTTCGCTATTCACCGTTCAGGTCAGAAAGATGCATTTTAGGTTTAAACTCGCTGCATTTCAGCTTTGAACCTGAGAAAGTCACGTGAGGCTCATTTTTCTGATTGGACAAACACCAAACAACTTCACCATTTTGTCGAGTGTTAAAAATAATAAAAACTCAGATTAAATCAGCATTGCAGCTGTTATCAGTAAAAGCTTTGTTTGATTTGACACACTTAGATCATGTTAACGGAATTTAAAATCCAAAATCGTACAATCCCTATAAAAATAGTTTAGGTTAGTTTGAGTTTTATTTATTTTGACTTGGTAAAAATACAAAATAAGGTCAAATAAACAACATTTTACGCACAAATCCGCACTTTTCGTATCATGTTTCTGCGTCGGAGTGGCTCAGACTTAAAGTTCACATATATTAGCGTTCGCAGGGGCTCACATTAGCGGTGTGCGGTGGGGCTGAGCACATGTACACAGCTCTGTGGTCTCACCCCGTCCATAGAGACTCCACTGTTCACCGCTCCGGGCCCTGCTCTAGTCCTGGTCTAGTCCTCATCTAGTCCTGGTCTGGCCCTGGACCGTGGCCTCGGGCTGGACAGGGCGTTCAGTGTGAGGTGGAGCTGAGGTTAGCACTGCAGACTCACACCGAGGGCAGCTACACTCGTCTACTGTGAAAAGACTTTACAGTTTGTGAAGAAATTATGCAGAAAGAGAGATAGAGGGATAGAGAGATTAAATGCCACCTTTCTGTCTCATATGAACTAATGTCTGACCAGCTGGAGCCAAACAAGACCACACGGACGCAGAGAAAAGCTCGACAAGAAAACTCGGAAAAGACTAGATCAATAATCGAACTCATATCGCTGTAAAATACTGAGCAAATCTTCTAAAAAAGTTATAATCCAGGTCTTCTTGGGGCAGGGGAAGTAACAAAAAAAGGAAAGTATGGGGTAAATTAAAGAAAAAATGCTAAAATATGCACATAAAATAACCGAAACTAAGAAACCAAATAACTGGATTGAAATATAACGAGTTTTGTGCCAAAACGGGTCACGTAGGTCTAAAAAAAGTGACAGACTAAGGGACACGTAACACGCAACAAAACCACAAATGTCCCGAAACAAAAGTCACATAAACCTACAAACAGAATCAAGTGACGACTAAAAAGACACAAAACAGAAGTAAAGTAAACTAGTGTCTCACACACACAAATGTTCCAAGTACAAAGTGAATGTATTGAGAATGTCACAGACTCAATATACAGCACACAATACCTTAGACGTGTACATGTACGTGTAGACATGATCATTTCCTTCAAAACAATTATGCCACCACTCAAAAACAAAACAAAAAAAATTGGAATAAGGGTCATGACACTGTCCAGTTGCAGTTTCCGCAGTTAAAAAGGTCCAAATTTCATAATAATTCACCACATTTCTGTAGCACCTCTGACCTCCATGGAACCAAATCATTTTTTTTCATAAATCCTGAGTTATTCTGCATGTTTTTTGTACTTAAAGTGTTAAAATGTCATGTGGTGCGACCGTGCATCATGTGGTGCGACTAATAACAGCAGGAATTCTATGGCTGGAGTTTAATAACAGACAAAGTCGACTTGGGTGAATGGTTCTTTAGGCATTTTTCTTAATTTTTTGCATTTTACAGCAAAAGAAAATATCAATATGCATTAAAAATCTAAAGAAATGCCAACAGTTTGTTTCATATTACTCAGAACTTAGATTAATATCCAAACCATGTTAACCCCTGAAGACCTGAGGGCAATTTTAGTACATTTCTCCTCGCCTGGATTTTTCTCTTAATTTTGCTTTTAAAACTGCCCCTTTTACCCCCTAATGAAGTGTTCTACATCCTTTTGTTCAGTCCAACCTGTTATTTCACAATCTGCTGCTGTAGTTGTGTCATGAGGCTGTGATAAAAGCTACAGGACCAGAAATAGAGATGAAAATAAAATTCACTCTTTTATACAAAACACACAGCAAACCTGTATAAACAACTTTTGGAGATAAAAAATGCTTAATTTAGGGCCTTAGCTACAAAAATGCAAAATATCAAGTCTGTAAGTAAATTAAAAATCTCCTTATTGCCCTAAAAACAAAAAAAAGTGCAATTGCTCCATTACTTTTCTGGTCCAGTCCTGGAAACAGCTCCTGTCAGGTCCAGGGCCAGAGCCACAGCACTTCTGCATTTCCAGGTGTTTATTACATTTGGATTTGTTCATTTTGAGTGAAATAAACCTTTAAATAAAAATAGAAAGAGATGCACAATTACACACACCAAGATGTGTAATTTTCCATGTGTGTGAGAATTAACTCCACTTAGAGCGACTTTTTCCCTCGTTATAAACACACACAGTCAGAGGAGTCGACCATCTTGACTCACTTCACTCTTTGGCAAAGTTTGGCTCGATCAAAATGGACGGAGCGCATGAGTTTGGGGAAAACAAAGTTCCTGTTGGACACTCGTTTTGCTCACGTCATCACACAGCGTGAGTGTGACGTAGGATAAAGCCGCAGAAATGTACAGAAACCTCTATGTCTGCACTTTCAGAGGGGAAAAGGAAGTTTCTGTCTTTTACGGTTAGAAAGTTCTGCGCGGTTATAGAAAACATATTCCTCAGTATCGTATACGATAATGTAGGTCTTCGAGGGTTAAGGTTATTCTCGGTCGCACCACATGACATTTTACACTAAAAATGCTTAATATAAATGTTCAGCACAGATTTATGCACTTGACACTGTAAATATTTTAAAAAGTTCAGTAGAAACTACACAAACAGGTGGTTGAATCCTCCATCAGAAGTCACATCGTGCAGCTTTAAATGCTGAGTTAACGTTGGCACAGCCGTTACTGAGTGGACAATTCAGCTTTGAGAAGAAAAAATCTTTGTGTTCCTTGAGTCAAATCCAGTACGTGAGCAGCGCGGCCTCTCCGTCCTCCATTTCCCGTCCCGAAACCCGAACGAAAGACATTTACAGCTCCATAAGTGCTTTGTTTGTCTATAGGAGCCGTGTCTGGGCTTAGGTGGCAGAGTCTGAGGCGTCTGCCAAAATGGACGCCTGGTTTTCCTCAGAGAATGAGAAACCAGCGGGACGTCTCCAAACACGCCGAACACTTAAAGTCCTCCTGCTCCAGACTCTCGACCGTTACACCCCGAGGTTTATTAGCCAGGCCCCGTTTGGTGAGCGCCAGAATAAAAACTTAAGGCTTAATTACCCAAAGGTCTGAGCTTTTTCAGGGGGAACTGTTGGGGCCGGAGACGACGGGAGCGTTCCACTGTCGGAATGTTCTCGTGACGGAACCAGACGAGAGATTAAAGACGCGAAAACAGCTCGAGGAAATGTGTTGTATTTTGCCATTTACTTTTAAGACCGTTTAAACATGTTAAAATGGTTTCCTCTCGTCTTAAAATCATCACAGCTGCAGTTTAAAGGCTTCGTGTTTGAGAGTTTGAGTGTTTAGTCTCCTTGCCTCACAACTGCACATGTCCCCATCAAGATTTTTTTTAAGGAGTGCCCTTTACCGATACCGATCCGATACCTTTTTTGTTATAGCTCCGGTAGCGGCGTCTCTGTAATGTAGCGTCATGAAGGAAGTTCGTACTTTAGCTCCAGAAAGTCGACGACGAAAGCCTGACTGACCTTTAACTTCTGTGAAACGCCTCCTCCAGTGTTTGCTGCTGTGGCTTTGCTCTTGTAAATCTCAAACTCGTCCGGATGATTCTTTTGTACGTGACGAATCAAACTGGTCGTGTTAAAGTGGCTCTGCTGGTTCCTCCACAGAAACTTTGACTCTTGTTTTGTCGTAGTGAAAAGTCCCTCACAGTGGAAACATAAAACTATCATAAAGTCTGGAAGATAAATCCAAGATGGCGTCGTGTTTGCAGTGGCCTGTGCTCATTAATAATAATAATAATAGTACATTTTATTTATTAGGCGCCTTTCTAAACACCCAAGGTCACCTTACAACAACATAAACACATTAAGTACGATTAAAACATGCAGCTAAAAGCCACAGTTAAAGTAGGACAGTATTTAATTGATTGATTGATTTTAGTATCATATTTAGAGTTGTATTAGATGTAGTATTTAGCATTGGCGCATGGCCGCAAAAAAGATTTTTACTTCCGCATTTGCTTCCTTGTTTACAGCCCAATGCAGCCCAACGTGTGACATCAAAACCACAGTTCTCACCACTCAAGAGGGCAAGCTAGAGCGGAGCGGGACCTATGTTCCCACAGCCCATTGGTCGCACATCATTAAGACTTTTTTTTTTCTTTTTTTTAAATTAGGCCCAATGGTCCCACAGCCCAATGGTCCCACAGCATATTCCCAATGTTCCATGTTCCCACATTTCTAAGAAAAAACCCTATAACCCTAACGCCGTGGGACCATTTGGCCGTGGGAACATAGGGCTGACCCCGAGCGGAGCTAGCGCAGGCTCAGAGCGGGGCTACGCTAACTCTTACAAAGCTGATTTTTAGGGACATTGCTGATTTAAATATTTTTTAAAGGTTCATATTGTAAAAACACAGAAGAATTCCTGCAAAATCGGACCTTTATGAAAGCTGTGGATGCCCTGTCAGCCGAACATGGGCCGTTTGGAGTCACATAAATGCTCTGTGCTTCTACGGGAGGATGTCTTATCAGCTCTTATTACACATCCATCAGCGGATATGACATGGTGGAGTTTTGATTTACGGCTGCCGTAAAGCGTGTTGATGCTGCAAAAATGTGAAACTGGATCAGTTCTATCACGTGACTGAATCCAATACTGTCCGATACTCATAAAAGAGCCAGATCGGGAGACGATACTGAATATCGGATCGGGACATCCCCACTGACAAGTCTCTGTATTTTTGTATTCAGAGCGATATCCGTCTGATCAACACTATTTCTGTCGCATCTCGAACACGACCGTCCAATTGTTTATTTCAGTGACACGTGTGAAACTAAGGAGCTCGTTGGTCAACTCTTATTTAGGACATTTCGATGATTTCAGTCATATTAACGACATATCGTGTAAAATCATGATACTATCGAGTCTGTCGAATCTATCTCGAGTCTGTTCCGATACCAAAATGACAATAAAAACACTCTTTCTTCAGACAATAGACTGTGATTTTCAACATTAAACCGCAGAACTTTCTTTTCTATTCCCATGTGGTCTTATATCTGTGTGATCCCTCAGTGATCCAGGTCTAAACCAGGTCTAAACCAGGTCTAAACCAGGTCTAAACCAGGTCTAAACCAGGTCCATGTGCGTGTACTAGTCTATGTGCTCTTATACTTGTTCTGATCGCTCTAAAGCTTCAAGAAACATCCATTTTTTTCTTGTAAATGTGACTTTTTTAGTTTCAATACCTGCAAAAAATGAAGATCTAGTTCAAATTTTAGTTTTATTATCGATTAGTATCAGATTTTCGATCATTTTGACAAACCTACAGCGATATTTTACTAGTTTTAATAACATTTTTAGTCAATTACTCAGTGATTTTTCGGTCCTTCACACTATGAAACACTATTTGAATTACAGCTCCATAAAACTCAAACTTCATTTCCATTTTTAAATTAAACCAAAAATCTAAACAATCCCGGTTCACACTCGGCAGAATCGGCCCGGCGTTAGAATAACACACTTAGCGCGTGATGAAAACGACCTCTGACGTTTTCACGACTTTGTAAAACTTTTACAAGGCTCGACTTTATTAATTAACTGCCCCCGTAATGCGCCGTGTAAATCAGGTACGCCTCAGTAAGTACTTCTGTTACTTTTACTGCCCCCTTACGCAAATATTACAGTCTGAATGAGCGGCGTGTGCTTGTTCTGCCTGTGTCGCTGTGGCAGAGTCGTTAGCCCGTGAGGAGGCTGCGGGTTTGACTCCCGATCCTGTTTCAGCGACTTAAAATATGAAACGTTATTTGCTAATCGATGCTCTGATGTTGTTTCGTCGTCACGAACAGAACTGGAGTTTTGGTGTTTTAATCCGTGTGTCGTTCGTTTATTCATTTTTCAAAATAAAACCAAGAGTAAGAAAATGAAAAAAAATAACTCTTTTCTTTGTTATTTGTCTCCAAAATGAAAAAAAAAGAAAAAAAGAAAAAGATAATGATTTGTTTTTTCAGTTTTGTGTTTAAATGAATAATGGAAAAACCAGATAACGGCTGTTTCCTGTTTCCTGAAACAAACTCCTGGTCCTGAAATCCAGAGGACTGAACCAGGTCTAAACCAGGTCTAAACCAGGTCTAAACCAGGTCTAAACCAGGACTGAACCAGGTCTAAACCAGGACTAAACTAGGACTAAACCAGGTCTAAACCAGGTCTAAACCAGGACTAAACCAGGTCTAAACCAGGTCTAAACCAGGAGGATTAACCCAGGTCTAAACCAGGACTAATCCAGGACTAAACCAGGACTAAACCAGGAGGATTAACCCAGGTCTAAACCAGGTCTAAACCAGGACTAAACCAGGTCTAAACCAGGACTAAACCAAGTCTAAACCAGGACTAAACCAGCACTAAACTAGGTCTGACCCAGGTCTAAACCAGGACTGGACCAGGACTCAGTGTTTCCTGCAGAGAACTGGTTAGTTAAGGCAGTGACCAGGGAGAAGTGGCCGAGATACTGTGTGAGGATCCAGGGGAGTTTATTTCTAAAATTATTCATTTCATTTCTGCGGTAATTACAGGACATCATTTCCGCTCATGTGACGGCGACAAACTCCACAAAACGAGTGACGATAAACGATCTGAGGCGGTGGAAACGTCTGTGTTCTTCTATAAAATATGAATCAAAAGCAAATGACTCAAGACGGTTACAGACTTTTCCACAGCCTCAGTTACTCAAGTTTAGAAATAAACTCGCATAAATGAAAATTGTCACAGCACAAACGAAATACAAATGTTTTCTATACTTTTCTTCCCGTTTTGAGGCTGTTTCACATTCTGAGGTTCTGGACGACGTCATCGGCCGAAAATAAACCTGCAAATATCTTAAGAACCAACGAAAGTTTTTGCAGCACAAACGAAGCACAAACGATTGACTCCGTTTTGGGCGTTTTAGTGCATTTGACCCATAAAAGAATCGTTAATTTCCGCAAAACTAAAGCAGCACAAATGCACCACAAAACAGCACATATGAAGCACAAACGACAGACTCCATTTTCAGTGTTTTAGTGCATTTTTGACCCCAGTTTGACCTCTAAAAGAATTGTTAATTTCTCCACAGACAAAACTTTTAGCAGCACAAACGAAGCACAAACGATTGACAGTTTTTGTGCAGGTTTGCGTTTGATGGGCCCGACTTCACGCAGTTGTGGGTGGGAGGTGACGAATTAACACGAGGGGAAAGTTCTGGCAAATCACCCCAACTCGGACCCCCGTTTAACTTTCAGATAGTTAAAATAACACTTTTCTATGTGTAAAACAGCTCTTTACTTCACTTTAACCCTCCAGTTTTTTGCTGCGTAGGAACACAGGACCCTTAATCGTTTCTAAATCGTTCTGGCCTCAGTCCCGGGTGAGTTTCTTCGACGTTTCAGCCTGCTCCTGTCGCTGTCCTCTCGGTTGCGTGCTGCCGTGTTTACCCGCCGTGTTAATGGACACAGCGGCCTGTCTGTCAAACTGCGGCGGGCGCTGCTTTACGATATTGCAGCGTAAAAAAACACACATATACGGCTGACATTTTCCAACATCGCCGGACCGTAAACCAAACGGCGCGCGCTGCTGCAGAATTAGCTCATTCAAACGCACACAGACACACTTTTATCTGCGCCGCTCACTTCTTCCATGAAGCATTTGTGATCCCGCGACGGCCCCGGAGTCGTGGTATTTTCCGTGGCCCGGCTGGTGGTGGCGACGTTGGGCACTTGTTTATTTGGGACTAATTTAGATGGTTTTATGGAGGCGCAGTGACAGCTTGAAATATTGTCCCACTCCGCCGAGAGCTGGAGCAAAGCCTCTTATTAAAACCTGTAAACACCGGCGCGCACTGACAGGCTAATGTTCAACGGGCCGTTTATGCCCCGCGTTCATTTATTATCAGCCGTAATTAAGGGCAGAGACGAACCCGCGGCCTCCCGACTCAGAGGGGGAGACGGGCTGACCACTCCGCCGCAGAAACGCACAGGCAGAACATGCAAACGAAGCTCAGAGAGATCAGGAGTCGAACCCACCAAACCAGAGCGAGTTTTTCTAGGTGTTTTTGAGCTCTGAAACCATCTGTGAGTGAATAAAAGTAAAGCGGAGCTGTTTAATGTCGTCCTTTATGTTGTCGTTTCTCTTGCCCTGAGTGTTTTGAGTTTAACTTGGGGCGACGAACCTTTTCTGACCTCTGATTCATAGGTCGGTGGTGCGATTCCAGCTCCTACAGATGAACGTCGTCGTCACTTAACACTTAACCCACCTCCTTGCTGTTGTAAAGCACTTTGAACCTTGAAGGTGGAAAAGTGCGATATAAAAATGTGACCATTTACCACTGACTTCTTGGACTAAACCAGGTCTAAACCAGGTCTAAACCAGGACTAAACCAGGTCTAAACCAGGTCTAAGCCAGGGCTAAACCAGGTCTAAACCAGGACTAAACCTGGGATAAACCAGGTCTAAACCAGGTCTAAACCAGGACTAAACCAGGGCTAAACCAGGGCTAAACCAGGTCTAAACCAGGGCTAAACCAGGTCTAAACCAGGGCCAAACCAGGACTAAACCAGGGCTAAACCAGGACTAAACTAGGTCTAAACCAGGGCTAAACCAGGTCTAAACCAGGTCTAAACCAGGGCCAAACCAGGACTAAACCAGGTCTAAATCAGGAGTAAACCAGGTCTAAACCAGGTCTAAACCAGGTCTAAACCAGGTCTAAACCAGGACTAAATCAGGGCTAAACCAGGGCTAAACCAGGTCTACACCAGGTCTAAACCAGGTCTACACCAGGTCTAAACCAGGGCTAAACCAGGTCTACACCAGGTCTAAACCAGGTCTACACCAGGTCTAAACCAGGTCTACACCACATCTAAACCAGGTCTAAACCAGGTCTAAATCAGGTCCATGTGTGTATAGTCTCTGGGCTCTTACACTTCTGCTCCAGGTCGTTCTAAACACGTTCAGGAAACGTTCTAAAAGTTCTGCTCTGTCGAGACTTTTTTAGGATCCAGACCTGAGGAACATGAGGACAGAGTTTTACCTTCAGTCCAGGAGCTTTAACTTGGAATAAAAGTGGGACACACCTGGGTTGGGACGATTGGTATAAATAAAAGAGTGAAAAGAGCGTCTAAGATAATCTGAGACTCTGACGCTGCATTTCTTTGCTTCCTGCTCATTCTTAAACACGGATTTTTGCATTTTGGCAAAACAAATGACATTTTCTGCTCCGTTTTACTGTTGCAGGATCAGATTAGTCAAAAACTGTGATTGTCCTGGTTTAGCCCTGGTTTAGACCTGGTTTAGACCTGGTTTAGTCCTGGTTTAGACCTGGTTTAGCCCTGGTTTAGACCTGGTTTAGCCCTGGTTTAGCCCTGGTTTAGACCTGGTTTAGCCCTGGTTTAGATCTGATTTAGCCCTGGTTTAGTCTTGGTTTAGCCCTGGTTTAGTCTTGGTTTAGCCCTGGTTTAGTCCCGGTTTAGCCCTGGTTTAGTCTTGGTTTAGCCCTGGTTTAGCCCTGGTTTAGTCCTGGTTTAGACCTGGTTTAGACCCGGTTTAGTCCTGGTTTAGACCTGGTTTAGAGCTGGTTTAGTCCTGGTTTAGCCCTGGTTTAGCCCTGGTTTAGTCCTGGTTTAGACCTGGTTTAGACCCGGTTTAGTCCTGGTTTAGACCTGGTTTAGACCTGGTTTAGATCTGATTTAGCCCTGGTTTAGTCTTGGTTTAGCGCTCGTTTAGCTCTGGTTTAGTATTGATTATTTTTCATCTCTGTGCGTTTATAGCCTCTGTTCTCTGCTCTTTGTTGGTTCATTGTCTGTTTGGGTTTTTGCGTTTTTCTTCTTTTGCGTTTTTGCGAACCGACTTTGCAAGCAGAGCGCTGATTCTGAGTCGTCTTTCTGGGCTAAACGTGACAAGTAACGGGGTACAAAATGACCACTTTATTTCCTCTTTATTCCAGGTTTCGTGTTAAAACATAATACAAAACTGCTAAGAAATGTTCACGCGTTTTATCACAACAATTAAGGCTGAGGAAACAAAATCATTTCTACAGCCGCATTTAAATCTGGCGTTTGTACCCGTGTGGCCGTACTTTCTCTTTTTTACACGCTCATTTCTTACTACATAACTTTCCGATAATATTGTATCACGTTTTAACATGGAAACAATCATGAAATTTGAGGGGTGGTCGTTTTGTGATTTCTTGTAAATTCAAAGAGCTTCGGTCAAACAAAGGTAATGAGGGTAATGGGACTATGGTTTTACTGAGTGATTAACTGGGCGAATGAGTGCATTAATATACATTTTATTTTATTTTATTGGTATGTTCGCCGTTTACGACATCAATTTTGCTATAATCTGCACAAACACATGACTTCTTTGTGCAGTTCAATGGTTTTATGCACATTGTACCTGCCAAATAACAGTATGAGTGGCTATAAGTGGAGTGCATTTAAGGAATGGACTGGAGAAAAGTATAAAAAGTGTATTAATATTCATAAAGGCAACTTTTTAGAGACGTACCGCCAGGATATTCATGAATTGTTATTAAGAGTTATTATCGATGATATATTATGAACCTGCGTCTACTTGTAATGTGCACGTGTTTATGTATGTGCTTATTGTTTGTTTTGGTTTTTTTTGTTAATGTAACGAATGTCAAACCTGTAAAGAAACACTATAATTAACTAGTGAATATCATGAATTATTGGACCGTATTTTTCGGATTATTAGGCTCAATATCAATGATCGGGTTTATTTTCACACACAAGATGCACTGGATTATACGGTGCATCAAGTGAGACTGAGACCTTCGCCCGGACGTCCACGATCCATTGGCAGATCGTGGTGTAACTCGTCCGACGTTCACGATCCATTGGCAGATCGTGGTGTAACTCGTCCGACGTCCACGATCCATTGGCAGATCGTGGTGTAACTCGTCCGACGTCCACGATCCATTGGCAGATCGTGGTGTAACTCGTCCGACGTCCACGATCCATTGGCAGATCGTGGCGTAACTCGTCCGACGTTGCCTCTTTGTCTTGGTGAATGTTTGTTCTTCTGTCGTCCAACGCTCCCACACAGCTCGAAATTTAACTCTGAACAACCTGTCGACACCGATATCTAGCGGTTGGAGTTCTTTGGTTAATCCACTCACACTAAAGAATGACGCAAGAACCGAATTAATTTGCTTCACTTGCGCGTGTGAGTTGACATCTTGGGGCTCCTCAAACACCATAAGATGATGTTGAAGCACAGTCTGCGAGGCTCTTGACTACGGTCGCCGTAACGCGCCAAAAATCCATCTTTTGTAGTTTAACAAAGTCGTGCTAAAACAGTTTAACAGATTTTTGAGCGCCGTGTACCACATAAAATCGGTTTGAGGTCAGTGAACACAACCAGAATGAATGCATAAGGCGCATTACAGAGCCCCCAGCCCGTACCTGTCATACCTCAATCTGCATCTGACCCGTTTTCCGACAGAACTGAAATAAAATTCCGCGTCCGATCCGACCAGATATAAATACAACTGACACCCGAACCGCATCCGAATGAAAATCAGTCCGGGAACCGAAAAAATGAGCCACGACTTCGCGCTCTCCACTCGCTACTTTTCTTTTCAGTTCCTCTGGAGTCATTTTGAACTGCAGGACGTCGCACAGGTGAGGTTTGAAAATGAAAGTGGCAGAGATTTGTGGGAATGCGAACAGGCAAAAACACATGGATTTTACTTTGAATCATCTTGTAAAAACAACGGCACTTTTGCATTTCACTAAAACACAGCGCCGTTTTTTGTTCGCACAATGTTTTGTAAACCGCAGATTAGACCCACACTCTCCTGCGTCTGACACAGCACAGCATTTTCCACCCGTTTCAATCATTTTTTAATTTGCTGTTCACCCATCGAGTATCTGCGGGTCCCTGAATCCGGGCAAGACTCGATTTTTGAGAAAATTAAAAGGTCTTATAGTCCGAAAACACGGTAAATTGTAGGAGTAGGGTTATAATAAGATATGCTGCTTCCTACTCCTAGTTTGAACAGTAAATGGTTTGTTGGTTTCTTTCCTTAAATGTTAAAATAAGTAAAATGAACTGTAACTCTAACAAAAAACAAACTAAAACTTTTAGGGTTCTTCAGAGTTTTTCACATCAGTCGCATCAGTAAGTGCAGCATCCTCTAAATTCAGAGTTTCGGCTCTGGTCAGAAGTGTTTAGTTCCAAGATCGAGAACAAGTCGCTTTAAAAGGAGTTTCGGTTCCAGCCGCTGTTGTATTTATGAATGAACTGTAATTTATTTATCAGGTTTTTGATATAGTTCATGTGTATTGTGATTTTTAGCTCAGTGAGATTCATTTATTTATGGAACAAAACCATTCTGCACTGGAGGAACTGCAACACTTTATTTATATTTGTGTTTTTATTTGTGTTTTTATTTGTGTTTATTGTGCAGCGTGTGGATGAATGAAATGTGGGACCAGACCAGCCTCCCAAATCTGCAAAACAAATTTACCTACGGGTACAAATAAAGTCTAACCAAACCTAACATAACTTTCCCTGTAGGAGATTCCAGCTGCAACTGAAGCCGACATTCAGGAGTCTGCGTTCTGCCCTCTTTCTCTTCTCTTTTCTCTCTCTCCGGTGTCTCTCTCTCCTCTTCTGCACCGCCTTTAGCCCCTCCCCCTCCCCTCTCTAAGCCCCGCCCCCTCCCCCGGCCCCATTTAAAAGCCCCACGCCTGCCCCTCTCTCCTCACTGAGCGCCCGAACTCTCCTCTGTGCACAATGCCGACCCGGACGTGGATCCTACTCACGCTCTCCCTCCCCATCGCCGCCTCTGCCTCTCGCTGGTGAAATGGCTCCTGCGTTTTAACGCTTTTTTCCTCCAACAACTTTTACCTCTTCAAAATGGACAGCATGTTTCTTTTCGTGTTTTCCGTCGCGCTGTTTATCCATAACGGGATTTGCCAGCATGACTTCCTTCTCCGGCCAATTCCCAGCGACACTTTACCTCTGGTGGTGCTAAAGGAGGACCCGGACCCCATTTTCGACCCCAAAGAACGGGACTTTAACGAAACCGAACTGCGCGGCACCTTGGGCAATTTCGACGCCCGGTTCCTGTCCGTGTACCCGCCGGCTTCGGAGGGGTACAACGCCAACGACGACTTCCACGAGATCCAGAAGCCGAGCGGGATTTTGCCCAAGGAGATCCGAGCCGTGGATTTCGACGCTCACTTGGGCAAAAAGGTGAAAGCGAGTAAGAAGCTGAAAAGGCGTTTGCAGCAGTGGCTGTGGGCGTACTCGTTTTGCCCGGTGGTCTACACGTGGACGGACCTCGGTGGCAGGTTTTGGCCCAGGTTCCTGCGGGCGGGGAGCTGCCTGAACAAGCGCTCCTGTTCGGTGCCCGAGGGAATGCAATGCCGGCCGTCCAACTTCACGCACCTCACGGTTTTGAGTTGGAGATGTGCCCACCGGAAAGGATTCAAATGTGCCTGGATCTCGGTGCAGTATCCCATCATAACGGACTGCAAATGCTCCTGCGTCAGCTAAAGGCTGCTCGCTCGGACTTTCCTGCCACGAAAGAAAACCTGGCAAACTTCGGAGGTGTCTGCTGTCCACTGCTGTATCAAAACGGTTGAGTTGCGACGACTTAAAGTGTCCGAAAATGTCGAAATAAGGCAACGTTCTTGTTTTACGCCAGCCAGAAATGTCACGTTGCCTTCAAAAACGTGATTTCAGGCTAAAACTCTTTTGACTGTTCGCTTCCAAAAACGGACTTCTCAGCCACTGGAAAACTACAATTCTGCGAGAAAACGAGATGAAGCTTCCATATTTAAGCTTTGGGAGACGCAGTTTCCTACGGACGATGGTTCTTCGTTGCAAAAGTTAAAGCCTTAAAACTGACGCGGGGCTGTTTTTGTATCATAAGAATTGTATTTGCGCATAAAGTATTTAATATTAGACGTTTTAACTTATCTGCTTTTCGGTTTTTGACAATGACGACGAGTGAAATCTGCAAAACGGGAAAACAAATGGCAAACTGAGACGTACTGGGGATGTCTCAGAGAAATGTAAAGATAAAGATGCCTGTATCTGCAATTTAAAGGGAAATAAAGTATAAAATGTTTAAATATGCCATAAGGGAACAGCTCTAGGCAAGTACCAGTGTTTGTCTATGCAACTTTAAGCACACAAATGCAGTTGAATCAAGCAAAAATCGAAAATGCGTAGTTAAAACTTGAAATTCCAAGGAAAAGTCTGTTTAAAGATGTGTTTTATGGCTTCAGTTATGCAAAAAATACAACATTTCTTATAGGTTTTCAATCCAATTCTGATTTAATTAAGATATTTTATGTTTATACAGTTTGCTCACGTCTTCTTGACAACAAAACTGGAAATTCCGGGGTGTATTTTTGCCAAATCTTTCCCGCAAACCATCGAAAAATTGGAAATTTCTGAGTTTTTAAGTTTCAAGGAATTTTTTTGTCATCTTTCTTTTACCATATTACACATTCACAGGGGTATTTTCTGTAATCTTCTCTCGCCGACACGTCCAGAACTTTGTCGAATTTGTGAATGAACTTCCAGGCACATGATTTTCTGTGATTTTCTGTGATTTCCATGTGATTTTCATGTGATTCTAGAGTCGCGATGTGTGATTTAACCTGCAGCCGGCGTCGAATGGGGCTGTGGACGTGCTGAATGTAACTCCAGTGTAAAAAGCCAGTATTAGTGTACGCAGAGTCTATCACCAGAGTAATGCCTTATATATATATATATATTTGTATTTATGGACGTAGCGCCACCTATGGACTGTCGATGATAATATGGACCTCACATGGACTCACTGCTACAGATGTGTTTTATCCTGTAAATTAAGGGTTTATTTATTCTTTATATTCGAACAATAAAACTACACTGAAATAACTACAAAACTTTGTCTTGTCTTGCTTAAATTTCACTCAAGAAATGAGTTTTTTCGTCTGCAAAAACATTGATCTTTTTACGCAAGTAGTGGATTGATTAAAGCCACAGTGCGTGATATTTTACATGGGAAAAAAGCAATAAAAAAAGCAATTAAGAACATTTTACTTTATTTGGGAAGAAAGTCAAATGATCTCCCAGTGGAATAAGTGTTTTTGTTGTTAATTCAAGCAACGTTCGATTTTGTTTCTTATTTTAAGTGCAAAAAGTTGTTTTTTTCTTTTTGATAACAATAATAATGCGTTTATTCAGATACAAATACAAATAATAATACACAAATATATCAATATTTTCACTTATTTGCCCGAAAATCATAAAAAACAATAATGAGCTTCTGCCAATACAAAATAAATCACTGCATTTCAAAATATTTTAATGTTCAATGACAGATTAGCTTAAATTTCTTCTTCTACAAACTTAGTTATCGTCATTTCTTTGTATCTTCGTTTAAACATTTTCATATTTGGGCATTTTTGAGCTCATCACTCAGACTTTTACCCCACGAACTGAAACCCAAAAACTTTTCCTCGTTGTAAAGAGAGATTCCCTTTAAATTATAAGCACTTTCTCTTTCAATAAAGCGTTTCCGAATGTTTATTTTCAGCACAGCGAGATGCGTTTTCATACTTTAGCCACAAAAAGTCCCGATCATTTTACTCGTCAAGTGAAATTTACTCAAATCGTCGTCTGAATTTGGCTAGATTTAGTTTTTTTGTAGCGTAACGAAAGAAAAACACAAAAATACACGCATATTTTTTCATTTTGTTTGTGTTTATTGCACTGAAAATGCGTTTTTGCCGCGACAGGGTTTGCATCTGTCATGGGGAATGTTCCAGAGTGTGGTTTTAACTGTGGATTTCAGTAAATGTCATACTAACTTCTCAAAAATGTTGTCCAGATAACTCCGAATTTAGGTTTGATTTAAAGTCTATTTGTTATTTTTATACTAATGATTTAAACACTTACAAATAGAATAAAATCATCGAATTTACGTTTTTTTTCTTACACCGCAGAGAGAGCGTTGAAATCCATGTGTTTCAGAAAGGTGAAAAGTGGGGACCTTTAAAACAAAAATGACACGTTACACATTTTTATGCATTCAGACTTAAAATATACGGAAAATTTCTCTGATCGGACCAAGATTCTACAACTTTTATCAGGTTTTTCCTCTCGTTTTCAGGTTTATTATCGACTTTCGAGTTCATCCTGGTCTAGAGGTGGTTTATTTTAAGAGAACTCGTCAGAGAAGAGAGGGGGAAGAGGGGAAAGAAGGGAGAGAGAAAGGGAGAAGGGGTGGGAGAGAAAGACACAAGGAAGGATAGACAGAGGGGAGAAGGAGAGAGAAAACAAGAGGGGGAGAGAGGAGAAAGAGAGATGGAGAAGGGAAAAGAAAGACAAGGAGGGAGAGGGAGGAGAAGGAGAGAGGAGAAGGTGTGAGAGAGAGGGGGAGGGATAGGGAGAGAAAAAGAGGAGAAGAGAGGGGACAAATAGAGAGAAAGGGAGAAGAGCTGGGAGAGGGGAAAGAGAAAGAAAGAGAAAGGGGGAGAGAAAGGAAGAAGAGACGGGAGAGGGAAGAAGCAAGAGATGGAGAAGAGGAGAGAAAGAGAAAGGCAAGGGTGGAGAGAGAGGAGAAGGAGAGAGGAGAAAGAGGGAGAGAAAGAGGGAGGGGGAGGGATAGAAAAAGAGAAGAGAGGGGACAGATAGAGAGAAAGGGAGAAGAGCTGGGAGAAGGAAAAAGACAAAAGACAAGGATGGAGAGAGAGAGAGAGTGGCGTAGATGAAAGAGAGAGAGAAAGGGACGGGGAGAGATGAGAGTGAAGGGGGGAGAGAGGGGTGAAGAAGGGAGAGAGAAAGAGGGAAAGGAAGAAGAGGCGGGGTAGGGGAGAAAAGATAGAGAGGGGAGAGAAAGGCAAGAAAGGATAGAGAGAGAGGGGAGAAGGAGAGAGAATGGACGGGGGAGAGAGAAGAAAGAGGGAGGGGGGAAAGAGGAGTAGAGAGGGGACAGATAGAGAGAAAGAGAGAGATGGAGAAGGGGAGAGAATGAGGAAGGCAAGGAAGGAGAGAGAGAGGAGAGAAGGAGAAAGAAAGCGACAGGGAGAGAAAAGAAAGAGGGAAAGAAAGCGACAGGGAGAAAGAAGGAGGGTAGAGAGGGAAAAAGAGGAGAAGAGAGGGGACAGAGCTGGGAGAGGGGAAAGAGAAAGACAAGGAGAGAGAAAGAGAGGTAGAAGGAGGAAACGAAGGGAAGGAGAGAATGAGGGAAAGAGGAGAGAGTGGAGAAGGAGGTCTTGCTGCCTGGACGTATAATTTTACCACTTTTCAGTCATTTTCTGGCAGATTTAAGTGTTTATATCTTAAATAAATGGATTAAATAAACCTGGTTTTCAAAAGTGATTCAAATAAATGTAATTCATCTCATTTAAAATCCTCTTTTCTCCATGTTTTTGCGGTTCACTGGTGACAGAAATCTTGGATGTCGAACCTAAATTTAAACTAAAAATAATATGTTGAGAAAACCCAAAACATTAAAGTAAAGTTTTGGTTTGATTTTAATGGTAAATTAAAAAATGAAAGCTAAAAGTTGAAGTCTAAGTGTGAAATAATGGAATAAGGAATTGTCTTTGTTTGTTTTTTTTGCGTTATTTACAAAAATACTAAATAAAAAACAAACAAAAAATCCTAAAGTTATGAGACGTAAGCGAAGTAAAGTAAATATATGTAGCCTAAGCTAAACATTTCATTAAATTCGGCGTAAATAAGTCGATCTGAGGCCGTTATTTTGCGAGTTTCTCCGCGGTTCACCGGTGACACCCGTCCCTGGTGTGAGGCCTGTTAGTCGTACATCAAACCCATTAGCAGCTGATAACGAAGAGCTCCGCAGGCCGAGCAGCTGCCAACAGTTCTCCCCAGGACCCCGACGCGCTCTGCCCCAGCAGGAGGCCCTCTGCTCGGGTACGACGTCTGCGGGGCTCCCCTCTCCCTCCACCGCAAGAGAAAACCCCAGAAAACACGAAACCCGCGCTAAAACGGCCAAGGTTCGGTTTGTTCCCGTGAATCTGAGGGAAATGTCTCGCTACAGATATAATGCGGGTCAGCTGTGGTAATCAGGAAGTGTGGATTAGCATGATAGTTGTGGTTCGTTTTACCTGCACAAAAGCAAAACTTATAATAAACTCCTTAAGGTGAAAAATGACAAACTGAGACACAAAAAACTTTTCCTCGTTGTAAACAGATGCATTCCCCTTAAATTATAAGTACTTTTTCTTTCAATAAAATGTTTCTGAATGTTTATTTTAAGCTTAGCGTTTTCATTTAGCCACAAAAAGTCTCGATCATTTTACTTGTCAAGTGAAATTTACTCAAATCGTGATAAAACTTTCTGAATTCAAGTCATCTGAACTTGGCTAGATTTGTTTTTTTTTGGAGCGTAACAAAAGAAAAACCAAGAATACACGCGGATTTTTTTCATTTTTGTTGCGTTTATTGCACTGAAAATGTGTATTTACTGCAATAGGGTTTGTTTTATCATGGGGAATGTTCCAAAATGTGGTTTTAACTGTGGATTTCAGTAAATGTATGGTTTAAAAAAACACAGCTGATATTTCTTTTTCTAGTCTATTTATGATGTTTATGCTAATGCTTTAAACACCTACAGATAGAATAAAATCGTCTAATTGAAGTTTTTCTTTACACCGCAGAGAGATCATTGAAATCCATGTGTTTCAGAAAGGTGAAAAACGAGGACCTCTAAAACGAAAATGACATGTTACACATTTTTGTTGTGGTTAGTTTGAGCGTCACGAAAGCAAAACTTCTAAACTCCTTAAGGTGAAAAATGAGGACGCTCTGAATGCAAAAGGGAAGTGAGGAATAACTCTGGAGCAAACTGTTGAAAATGAACTGGTCGTGTTTTTTAGAGCTTTAAATCTAAAAATGAGACAACAAAAATCAACTTTAGGGACATAACAGTAACTGAAATATGGTGATATCGTCAAAGGTCTCACAATAATATCGTGGACCATCACAATACATCGAAATAGCTAAAAAACAGAGGGAACTACATAGACCATGATCCTTTGCTCCGTTTCAGTGCAGACGACATGAAGAAATAACTGTTCTAAGCACTTTTACATCTTCATTCTTTGGGTTAAGTCTTGTGAAGCATTTTTAGAGGAAAAAGGAGCAGATTCACACAAAATATCGCAATAAATATGACACGGTGAGAGGTTTATGGTGAAAATATGTTGAAAATGTTAAAGTAAATAGATGGGAACAGAGCGGCGTAATTATCTTTGGATAGAATTTATTCCGATTTGACGTTCTTTGGCAGTACAGACAGTGAAAAGAACAGATTGTGCTGAATATTTTCACCTTTCCACCGTGTTATACTCGTTTCCTCTCGTCAAAATCATATCAGGAGTTGTGTTTTTGCTTCGTTCGTGTTCGTTTCCTTACTGCAAAGTCGTCTAGTCTGAGATGTTTACGGTGAAAATATGGTACAGAGAGACTTGGATTTCGTTCCATCCCTAATGACAATAAATGTTGTACCGAATGACTGGTCAAACTCTTGTTATTCTGTAAAATATCGTAATATCCTGAGCTTTCCCACGATATCGCAATAAATATCGTGCCGTGAGGTTCATAACGTGACGACACTTGGATATCGTTCCACCTCCAGTGAATTCAAAATATAAGAATGAATTGGGAAGCTTTTCTAGGTGTTAATTTGGGGCTAAACCAGGTCTAAAAAGCAGAAAAAACACTTTGGAAACTACAAAAGCAGCTCTAAGCAAACAGGACTTAAACTCAGTGATCCAGGACTAATCTAAGTTAACATTTATTGATCTCTGTCCACATCTCCAAAGCTCAAAATGCTCTGTTCCGCCTCGTGATGTCATGAAGCGCTCATTTTCAACCTAACAGCTCCTCTTACCTGCAGTTCAGTATCGGGGGACCAGATTTTCAAACTAAAAAAAAGTGGGACAGCCCTGGTTTGTGGTGGTTTGTAATGATAAAACGGTGAAACGGGTGCGTCCTTAAGGAAAACTGTCATGTAGAAACTATTCATGATGAACATGGGAGTCAGTACAGTCACATTTTCTTCGGGTTTTGGTCGTTTTTAAAGCAAACTTTCTGTATATTACCGAAACAAATGACAGTTTATGCCTCTATTTACTGTTGTCAGGGATCAGATTGGTCCAAAATATGTGTAAATAGAGACGTCTGGTCTGGTCTGGGCTCTAATACTGAGGCAAGACAAGTTTTGCTCTAACCGGCTTTAAAGTGGCATGTACATTTCTTGCTGTTAATTAAGATTTAAGGGGTATGTTATCTGTTTGTTTTCTATGTTTTTGGTAGTTGTATTGTGGCTTTGACTGTGTCTTTGTCTATGTCTAATCTATGTTTGTCTACAGCACTTTGGCCGGCTGTAAAGTTAACGTTAGTATGGAAAATACATGGGAAAAAAATATAGTACAGGTGGTTTAATAATTGGCTAAACAAGCACAATTCACCATCCTCCTTCAGTAAACTCATCTGGACTCGACTGACCAGCTTTTCAAAACTGAAAAAACTGGAATATCCCCAGTTTTTTGGCGGTTGGTAATAATAAAATTGTGAAACGAGTGCGTAATTAAGGAAAATTGTCACGCAGAGACCATTCCTGATGAACGTGTGAGTCAGTTTAGTCACATTTTCGTTGTGTTTTGTTCATTTTTAAGCAGCTTTTCTGTATTTTACCTAAACAAATGATAGTTTATGCCTCAATTTACTGTCGGCAGGGATCAGATTGGTCAAAAATAGAGACACCTGGGACATTTCTTGTATAAAACTGGGACAAATCTCTGGTTTGGGGTAAATCTGCTGGGACAGGGGACACAGGGGGCTAAACTGGGTAAACAGGGACGTCTGGTCGCCCTAATCTGGACGGTTATTGTGTCCAGCGCCTGAGAAAAGCCTCCGCTGCCTTGGCCTGCACTTATGCTAAACGTATGCTAACGGCCTCGCGCCTCTCAAAGCGCTGATTTGAAAGTGATGCTTCCGCGTTTGTCTGCGACTTCCACTGTTTATTCAGCCTATTCACAGAGGAAATGGGCTCTCGGTGTGTTGCTGCTGTGGACCGGACCCCACTCGGCCCAGGCATAATAAACAAGGCTGGAATCTCACTGCAAAACATGGATCAAATCAGGTGAAATCCGAGGAAACCAGCGTCTTTATTTGAGACGTTTTAAAGCGTCCGCGTTACACTATTTTCTGATCTATGTTAGACTCGTGTTTCCTCGTCACAAACAGACCTGGAGTTGTGTTTTGTTTCATTCACACATGTTTGACCCTGTGTATTTACGCTGAGTTCTTCTCTCAAACTGAAAACACTCCACTCACCTTCACTACTGAATCATTTGGGAGATTTCAGCACCGGAATTGCCCATTTCTACTGAACTATTGTGACCAGACGTCCCTATTTACCCGGGACAGTCCCAGTTTAGCCCCCTGTGTCCCCATGTCCCAGCAGATTTAACCAAAACCACTGATTTGTCCCAGTTTTATACAAGAAATGTCGCAGGTGTCCCTATTTTTGACCAATCTGACACCTGCTAACAGTACAGAGAGGTATAAATTGTCATTAGTTTTGGTAAAATACAGAAAATCTGCTTAAAAATGACCAAAACCCAAAGAAAATGTGACTCATGTTTGTCACGAATGGTCTCTACAAAACAATTTTCCTTCATTACGCACTGTTTTTTTATTTTGAAAATCTGTCCAAATGAGTTTACTAAAGGAGTATGATGAGTAATTCTGATTTAGCTAATTATAAAATGTTTTTTTTCCCATGTATTTACCACACCAACGTTATTTATAAAGCAGTTTAGAAACTTTACAGTCGGCCAAAGTGCTGCACACACACGTAAATTAAGCATAGACAAAGACACAGTCAAAATCGCGATGCAGCTACTAAAAAACATAGAAAACAATAAGATGTTAATTAACAAAAAGAAATGTACATGTCACTTGTTAAAAGCCAGTTAGGGTAAAACTTGTCTTGCTTCAGTACTAGAGTGACCAAACTTCCCTATTTACCCAGTTTTGAGCCCTGTGTCCCCTGCCCCAGCAGATTAATAATAAAAAAACACAGATTTGTCCCAGTTTTATGCAAACAGCCTAAATATCCCTATTTTTGACCAGTTTGATCCCTGCCGACAGTAAAGAGAAGCATACATTGTGATCGATTGAGGTAAAACACAGAAAAGCTGCTTAAAAACGACCAAAACACAACGAAAACGCGACTATACGACTATACGAGTTAACGCGAGAGCACTGACCAGAGGAGACTGTAACGTACGACGACGCAGGACCAAATTTGGCCAAACGGTGACGTCGATCAGAGGCTCAGAGTCCTGGAACTGTGGATCCTACTCAACCTTTAAGAACGCTCGAAAACACTGGTTGGAAAAGAATCGAACTGTGCTCTCACAGGTAGATTCTCTTCTTGGGGCCTTTTAAACTGAGGTTTTCTGATAGTTTGTGGTTAATTTGGTGCAGTTTCTGTGCACTTTTATGTTCCCTTCTGAGCTTTGAATATTTTTTTCCTTCTGACCTGCCTTAGCACAACAGATGTAAAGTAGCTATTGCGCTAATTCTGGCATATTCACATTGTTCAAATTCAAATAAATAAGTCAAAATAAGTCTGAAAGTTGTGAAAAGCTCTTATAAACTTATCACGGAATAACTCTGGACTACTGCAAACTGTTTTTCATGTTTTTAAGACAGTAAAAATCAAGCCGAGCGCCTTTTAAAGACGCACCGTGTCACTTTTCCGCCACTTTTTCCGTGTTATTGCTTCGAATGTTCCACCGTTTGACATTCCCACGTTTCTGTCTTGCATTTACTCAACTAAAGGTGTTTTAATTGCTCAAAAATATCGTCGAAAACCTACTGTGAGCGGCTCGCCTCTCCATAGATCTGACCTGTAACAAAACCTGGGGCCAGTCTGGGCGTCATCAGACCTAAAATCTTAATCTTAATTAGATTTAAAGACCTAAAGCAGGATTATCGACGTAAAGGTGCAACGTTTAACTTTCCCGGTGGAGGGTTTATCACTTCGTTTTCATGACGGGTCCTGCTGATTTGTCTAGAATTTTCCACACTGCGGCATTAAACGCAAGTGTCGGGATTAAGTTACAACTCAGATCTGTGGAGTGGTGAGCCAGCAGCCCAGCACCAAGTAACAATGCTTTATTTTTAGGAAATGTCTGATAGCATTACACCCTAAACACCCTAAACACCCTAAATCCTTCAGGACCCAGGGGAAATTTCAGTACATTTGTCCTTTTTTTCTTAATTTTGCAATTAAAACTCCCTATTTTACCCCTTAATGAAGTGTTCTACATCCTTTTTTTCAGTCCAACCTGTTATTTCACAATCTGCTGCTGTAGTTGTGTCATGTGGCTGTAATAAAAGCTACAGGACCAGAAATACACATGAAAAAACATAAGGAAATGGAAAATAAAATTCACACTCCTGCAGCAAACCTGTATAAACAA
This sequence comes from Odontamblyopus rebecca, assembly GCA_030686955.1. Lineage (NCBI taxonomy): Eukaryota > Metazoa > Chordata > Actinopteri > Gobiiformes > Gobiidae > Odontamblyopus > Odontamblyopus rebecca. The sequence goes on from CM060667.1 coordinate 5,599,540, forward strand.
CTTTTTGGACATAAAAAATGCTTAATTTAGGGCCTTAGCTACAAAAATTCAAAACATCAAGTCTGTAAATAAACTAAAAGTATTCCTATTGCCCTAAAAACCAAAAAAAAGTGCAATAGTCCTGTTACTTTCCTGGTCCAGTCATGGAAACAGCTCCTGTCAGGTCCAGGGCCAAAGCCACAGCACTTCTGCATTTCCCTGGTATTTATTACATTTGGATTTGGACATTTGGACTGAAATAAAACTTTCAAATAAAAAAATAGCAAGGGATGCACAACAAGATGCGTAATTTGTCATTTATTTGAGAAGAAACTGCACTTGGAGCGACTTTTTCAGCTGTTACGAACACAAACGCCCAGAGCATCGATCATCTTAACTCACTTCACTCTTTGGTAAAGTTTGGGCCAGTGAACAGTTCCTATTGGACACTCGTTTTCCCGACGTCATCACACAGCGTGAGTGTGACGTAGGATAATGCCGGGAATATGCTCGGAAAGCCACAATTCTCAGCTTTCCAAGGGGGAAAAAGTAAGTTTCTATCTTTTATGGTTGGAAAGTTATGGAAAGTTAAAAATGCATCCCAGCAGATTTACCCAAAACCATTAATTTGTCCCATTTTTATACAAGAAATGTCATAAATATCCATATTTTTGACCAATCTGATCCCTGCCAACAGTAAAAAGAGGCATAAACTCACATTTGTTTCAGTAAAATACAGAAAAGCTGCTTAAAAACGACCAAAACACAAAGGAAATGTGACTGTACTGACTCACATGTTCGTCATGAATCGTCTCTGCAGAACAATTTTCCTTAGTTACGCACTCGTTTCACAATTTTATTATTACCGACCACCAAAAAACTGGGGATGACCCAGTTTTTATTTTGAGAATCTGATCACCCCAGTCCAGATGAGTTTACTGAAGGAGCATGATGAATATTTCTGATTTAGCCAATTATTAAATGACCTGTACCATGTTTTTTCCATGTATTTACCATTATGTTCTCACAGATTTATCCAAAACGTTGGATTTGTTCCAGTTTTGTACAAGAAATGTCATAAATATCCGTATTTTTGACCAATCTGATCCCTGCCAACAGTAAAAAGAGGCATAAACTGACATTTGTTTCGGTAAAATACAGAAAAGCTGCTTAAAAACGACCAAAACACACAGAAAATGTGACTGTACTGACTCTCATGTTAGTGCATAATGTGGCGTCACAAAGGAAAACAGAGAAACTGATCTGAAAAATCCTCCTTTTGGTTTGTTTTATAAGGCGGTTTTATAAAGCGTATTCCCCGGTGCCGTCGGTTTGGAAGAGTTAAAGTAGTGAATGCAAGACAGACACGTTTAATGCCGCACTACGCAACATTCTGCAAAGGAGACGCCAGATCCTCCACTAAAATGACATCGTCCACCTTTGATATGGAGTCTGATAGTTTGATTTGTTTCGTTGTAATCTCATGTTAATAGAAACCACAGTGGCCCATAGGCAGCAGTAACTCAATAGAATAAATTTTCTTTGGATTAAAATAAAAATAGAAAAACGTGCGTCAGCTTTTCTCGTCTTATTTTCGAAGGCCTCATATCACAGAAGACGTATTTTTCTGAGGTTTACGTCGTGTTCTGAAGCTGTTTCCTCCTCAAAAACAGACCTGGAGTTGTGTTTTTTCATTCACACGTTTGAGTCACTCTTTATTATTATTCGTCTGTCACATCTCCAAAGCTCCGAACGCTCTGTTCCACCTCGTGATGTCATGAAGTGATAGTTTTCAAGTGAACAGCTCCTTTTACCTTTAGTTCTTTCATTACATTTTTTGTTTTAAATCTTTCCGTCTGTTCGTTTTTCTCAGTAGATAAAGATAAAGGGTTGTTGCCACAGGATTGAAATGGTCTTTTTTCTTTAATCATTCTGTGCGTTTTTTTCTCCTAATTAATATCAAGGTGAAACTTTAAAAAAAAAAAAATTGGAATAAAATTTTTTTAAATAAAATTAGTATCAATGTGAAAGGTACAAAAAAATACAATAAAACAAATTAAAAACTAAAATAAAAGAAGAATAAATAAATAGTAATGATAGTAATATTAAAAAGTAAATAAACCAATAGATAAAGTATTGTTGCCACAGGATTGAAATGATCTTTGTTTTAAAAAATTATTCTATGCTTTTTATTTGTCTTTAAAAAAATACAATAAAAAATACAATAAAATAAAAAAAAATACAAAAAACAATAAAATAAATATATAAATAAGAATAAATAAATAGTAATTATAATAATATTAAAAAGTATTAATAAACCAATAGTTAAATATTGATTTTTTTATTTGCAATTATTCCGTGTTGTTTTTTCTCCACATAAGTCACTTTTGCAGTTTTTGTTTAGTTTTTTTCCCCCACACATAAAATTAATATTAATGTGAAAGGTACAAAAAAATGACAATAAGATTTTTTTTAAAAAGAATAAATAAATAAATAAATAGTAATGATAATATTATTAAAGATAGATGCTGTGCTTTTTTCCCCCCACATAAGTCACAGTCTGTACGCAATTTTTTTTTCACACATAAAATAAATTTCAATGTGAAAGGGACAAAAAAATACAATAAAATAAATAAACAGCAATGATAATAATATTAAAAAGTATTAATAAACCAATAGATGACATCACAAGGTGGAACAACAGCGTAAAATATCGGTGCTTTAAGTGTGAAAACACAAACCAAATTATTTGCGTCACATTTTCACAGAAGAATAAAGTGGAACCTGTGACCTTAAAGTCGTTCATTACCTTTAATCATAACTGTGGCTTAAATCCGGGTCTTGTCACGTTGTTGAGTCTTTACTGCTCAGCTGCTGTTTTTAGCTCCTCTCGCCTGGAGCAGCTTAACCGGGACCACCTCAGGACTAACCCCGGATCACGGTCTGGTCTCGGGATCAGGACCGGACTCCGGGCCGGACCCTCGTCTGGTCTGCGGACGAGAAAAAACAAACAAAACAAAACCAGTTCATTTTAAACAGTTTGCAGTGGGCTGAAGTCAACTTATGGATTCAGAGCCGCCTAATTATTCACCACGACTTTCTGAGACTATAACGTCAACAACTAGCATGCTAATCACTACTTCCTGATTCTCAGACAATAAAACACTTCCGAATCAGGCACAGACACAACACAGAGGACTTGTTTTGACCTCCAGAGCTGCTTATACTGTACAAAACTAATATACGGGTCAATGATGTGTGAGGATTTTCAACAGGCAAATTTAAAAATATATTAAAATATGTTTCTATTGAACTTTTTCAAATATTTCCAGTGTCAGGTGCATAAATCTGTGTTGAACGTTTTTATATGAAGCATTTTTAGTGTAAAATGTCATGTGGTGCGACCGAGAATAACCTTAAAATAGTTTTATTTTCAGAAACGTGGTTGGGATTTTAATCTAAGTTGTGAGTAATATGAAGTGTATAGAAACAAACTGTTGCATTTCTTTAGATTTTTAATGCATATTGATATTTTCTTTTGCTCCGATATGACAGTCACCTGCTTGTGTTTAATGAACAAACTACTGCCCTGGAAAACGCATCAAATGAAGAAAAATGCCCAAAAAATCCCACTCACCCAAGTCGACTTTGTCTGTTATTCCATGTCTGTTTAAAGAAGGGTTCTCTCTTTTTTTTTTTAACAAAGATGGCTTCTTTAATCCCACGTTCAAACCAGTTCTTCTCTCTGGCTCAGATCTGCACCTCGCTGTCCCCAAACGAGTGGCCCGTGGCTTTAAGGTGGAGGTGGACAGCAGAGGTGCACTGTTTGGTTTCTCCAGTGGAGCTCACTGCAGTCTTCACTGCACTGAATGGAGGAGACCACATCGCTTTGCTTGTAGCTCTGTGTTTTTGTCCTTTATGTGGACCATTTTCTGTCTTAAAGTGTTTGTGGGTTATATGAGGTTTAACTGATTGCAAAACAGTAATATCTCCAGGAACGTTACCAATGTTCTTTTAAAATACGGTAATGGCTTCTTCTTCTGACACGTTTTTCTACTGTATTTCTACGATACTGGGAAACAAACTAGACTAGACTTTAAAACAGAGCAGGAGATTCAGACTTTTACCTATGACGCCACAAACCTGGACAATTCAAATGTTTTTTTTTAATTTTTTATGGGGCTGGGGAACGACTTACTACATGAAGAGGAGTTTGTTGTCGTAGTTCAGCTGTGGCGCCAACGAATGAAACAAAAATCTATCAAACAAGCACGATTAAAGGTGCATTGCGTAACTTTTTTTCTGGAAATGTTATTGTTTCGTCTCGTAGTAATAGTAATACTAATAATACATTGGTTTTATGGAACGCTTTTCACATTAACGCAAAGATACTTCACTGTAAAGCAATGTCCCACAGTACGGCATTAAACCTTTCCATCTCCATGGAGACCGAACCGGACCAAGCTACAGGTCAGATCTGCGGAGAGGCGACCCCGCTCACAATCAGAATGTTTGTTTTTCTGGGCATTTTTGAGCTTTAAAACCACTTCTGATTGAATAAATGTAAAGTAGAGCTGTTTAAAGTCACACTGCGGAACTTTCCAGGCAGAGCAACGACGTCTCCATGGAAACAAGAAGGCGACAGTCCGTTATACATGTGTATTTTAGTTATTTGAGCGTGAGTACTGGAGTGTCCTCTGATATTTTGGGCGTTTTGCGCGGAGGGCCGGCGGAGCTCCAGAGGCTCAGGGCCCAGGATCCTCGGCTCGGGCCCAGGGACGGTGAGCCTCGGTGGGATTAGAGGCGCGAGCGTGTGGGGCTCAGCCGGAGCCATGACGGAGGGACACAGAGAAGTAACACAAACACGAACGGTGCCCTGAAGTCTGAGCGAGAGGAGGCCGCGGAGAGGGGGAGGAAAGAGGAGAGGGGGAGGAAAGAGGAGAGGAGGCCGCGGAGAGGGGGAGGAAAGAGGAGAGGAGAGTGGGAGGAAAGAGGAGAGGAGAGAGGAGAGGGGGAGGAAAGAGGAGAGGGGGAGGAAAGAGGAGAGGAGAGGAGGAGGAAAGAGGAGAGGGGGAGGAGGAGAGAGGAGAGGAGAGGGGGAGGAGAGGGAAGGGAAGAGGAGAGGGGAAGGAGAGAAGAGAGGAGAGGGGAGGAGAGGAGAGGGGGAGGAGAGGGGGGGAAAGAGGAGAGGGGGAGGAAAGAGGAGAGGAGAGAGGAGAGGAGAGGAGAAGGGGAGGAGAGGAGAGGGGGAGGAAAGAGGGAGAAAGGAGAGGGAGGAGAGAGGAGAGGGGGAGGAGGAGAGAGAGGAGAGGAGAGGAGGAGAGGGGGAGAGAGGGGGAGGAGCGGAGAGGGGGAGGGGAGAGGAGGTGGGGAGGAAAGACGAGTGGAGAGAGGAGGAGAGGAGAGGGGGAGGAGAGGAGAGGAGAGGAGGAGGAGAGGAGAGAGGAGGAGGAAAGAGGAGAGGAGAGGGGGAGGAGAGGAGAGGAGAGGGGGAGAGAGGAGGAGGAAAGAGGAGAGGAGAGAGGAGGAGAGGAGAGGGAGAAAGGAGAGGGAGGAGAGAGGAGGGGGGAGGAGGAGAGAGAGAGGAGAGGGAGAGAGGAGAAGAGAGGAGGCCACAGAGAAGGGGAGGACAGAGGAAGAGAGGAGAAAGAGAGGGAGGGAGGAGAAAGGGAAGAGGGAGAGAGGGGGAGGAAAAGAGGGAGAGAGAGAGGGTAGGGTGAAAGGGAGGAGAACAAGACAAGAAGAGGAAAGGAGGAAAGATAGAAAAAGTAAAGTAAAAAGAGAAGAGGAGAAGAGAGGGGGAGGCAGGAGGAGAGGAAGGAGTGCAGAAAAAGGAGACAAGTGGAGGTGAAGAAGGAGAGACATTTTTACTCATAAAAAACTAACAAAACATTCAACCCCCGAGGGAATTCAAGAAAAATGAGGAAAAAAGACACACAAAAAATCCAACAAAACTTTAGGCCTGATTTTATGAAAATTCTTTAAAAGTTTCCCAAAAAAATAACAGTATTGTGCAATAAAAACACCTTTAATTGAACAAATGTGCGAAATACATGCAAGATATCTCCATGGAGACGAGCAGAAAAGTCCCACAGTGCACCTTTAAGAGCGGCATCCGTGACATGAACTTCCTCATCTCTGAATTCATTTTAATCACATTATAATAAATCCAATAAAAACACGGCCATTTTGTTCTAATTTTACCCCCGTCTGTTACCCACGATGCACCTCTGCGCACCATCCATTACTTTAATGATCTAAACTCCTCTGGCTCTTCACCGGGGCCGGAGGCTTTGATTAAATTTGCCTGTTGCCGTTAGTTACGGCGCTGATCAAAGCTCGGCCCTCGTTAGCCAAAAATATCAAAACGCACAACGGCATTTTTCACTCTGAACGGGCCAAAAGTGCAGGAAATATACGAGGCTTTTATCTGCAGGAGGCGGTGCGCTGGCAGAGTGGTTAGCACAAGAAGGTCCTGGGTTCAACTCCCGACGGCCTGTGTGGAGTTTGCATGTTCTGCCTGTGTCCGCGCCGCAAATTTCTCTGATCTGGCCGAGATTTTAAAACTTATATCAGGTTATTCAGGTTCAGGTTGTTTTCTGATTTATTAGTTCTGACTTGAATTGATCTTAAAAATTGTCAAACATAATTTCTTCCATGACTCAACTCGTTAGAAAATCTTAAATTTAGAAGAAGAAGAAGAAAATTTACCCAAGTTTTAAAGAGACTAAATTGGGGTTTGAACCAACACACAGCAAACCCCAGGAAAGAAATGGACTGACCCATGTCTAAAACAGGTTTAAACATGAAAAAACTAATAAAATAATAATAAAATAAAATAAAATAAAATAAAATAAAATAAAATAAAATAAAATAAAATAAAATAAAATAAAATAAAATAAAATAAAATAAAATAAAATAAAATAAAATAAAATAAAATGAAAATAAATGGCATAAAAAAAAAAGAACTAAGAATCAGGACTAAACCAGGCTAAGCTAAACCCAATTTCATCTTGGACGACTCCAGGTCTGAAACTGTTCTGCTTACTCGTTCTGACTTGGTTGTATTGTCTTAAAAATTGTCAAACATAATTTCTTCCATGACTCAACTTGTCAGAAAATCTTAAATTTAGAAGAAGAAGAAGAAGATTTACCCAAGTTCCCTCTCACGACGGGCCAAAAGTGCAGAAAGCTCCTCGGCGTGAGCAGGAAATATACGAGGCTTTTATCTGCAGGAAGATGCAAACACAAACTTACGCCGGCAGAGTGGTTAGCACAAGAAGCTCCTGGGTTCAACTCCCGACACTCCCGACGGTCTGTGTGGAGTTTGCGTGTTCTGCCTGTGTCTGTGCAGGTTCCTCTAGGAGCTCCGGTTTCCCCCATCGACCCAAAACAAGCACGACAGGTCAAATCCTCCAGCTAAAGTCGGGCGAGTTTCACTGTGTCGTGGTTTGTGTCGTATACACGGGGTAACCAGAACTAGAGATGTCCCGATCCCGTTTTTGTGCCCACGAGTCTGAGTTATTTGATTTTGAGTATCTGCCAATACCGAGTCCCGATCCGATACTTCTATTAAACATTATGAAAAAAACAAAGAATAAGATCCGGGATGTTCCTTATTTTAATTTTTTTCACCAATGGCTCTGATATTATTAACATGGAACAAACTGAAATTGTGTCAAAAAAGTGTAACATGTTTATTATATTTAAAAAAATACAGACAAAGACTAATTAAAAGTGCAACTTTTCACATCAACATAAAGGGACAAGTGTTCAACATGTTAGTCCTGGTGCCGCACTGCCTAACTTAACCTTGATTTAAAAAATGTAATAAATAATTATAAATTTATTTTGTATTAGGCTATACGTTTATTTTGTAAAAAATGTAATGTGTATTTGCATAGACTTGTTTTTATCATGTTAAATGTGCTCATATCACTGCATCTGTAAACTCTGTACTCTGCACCTGCAGGAGCCGCTGGATTTCACTGATTCTTCAGAATAATAAGGAAAGTTTTAGCTTCTATCATCAAACTTTAAATAGTGAGTTTAAGTCACTGATTTATGTTATATTTTCTGTTACATGCCAACAACAAGAGTCACAATTTAACGAAATTCACTTTACTTTATGCTAGTTAAGATTCTAGTAACGTTAGCTAATTGTTTGAGATATTTTGTTATTTTATTTAAAACATCGTCAAACGGGGCAGGAAAGCGGGAAGGGAACAGCAAAACACACAAGCTGTCAATCAAACCTGTTGCTAACGTGGCGGCAGCGACCTCGGGGAATGAAGGCGTCTGATTGGTCCGTTATTTATGCTCATATCTTGATTTAGGGACAAAACAGCTAAATGAAAAATTCAGGATCCTGTAGAGCAGTTTCATATGAACAATTTAAGACCAAAATGACGAGGCCACAGCAGCAGGTCCAGAGAGACGAGTGAGAAGATCCCGATGTGAGTCAGTGGGAAAAAGAGAGAAGGAGCCGGAAGAGCCTCCTGGAGCACTTCCTGTTTGGCACGCGGCGGCTAACGGGTTAGCTTAGTCCACTCGTATATACGGACTATGCCATGCTACTGCATGCCAGGCTAATGCCAGGCTAATGCTAATGCTACAGGCTAATGAGCGGAGAACTACAGAGCTGTGCGCTGTGGCGCGAGCTACTTCCGCCTAAACCGAAACAGGAGCGCGGGAAGAGAGACATAAAGCACCGGACACACGCACACAGACCGGGTCCCGGGGTTCCGGGGCTCTGCAGCCGCCGGCGGGGCTCTCAGCGGGGCAGAGTTTGGCAGAGCGGTGCAGAGGGCTTAAGTCCACCTGTTTCCCTGGTGCTAATACGGACTGGCGTAACTTTCAGACTGAAGTGGGAAGTGGGATTAAGACGAGTTTTAGAACCAGCTCCTGCACTCGGCTCCAGGACCTTGTGGACCAAACTGGACCGGGACATTTTGGAGACAGAACCAACAGGACAGCGGGTAGAGGACACACTCTGCATCAGGCCCTTGTTGAAGGTAAGAGGCTTGTTTTTTGTTAGTTTGGGGCAAATCTGAGGACGGAGCCTCACAGTAAACAGTGTTATAGTGTTAACAGGTAAATGTGTAAATGAATGAGGACAGAACTGCTCCGGTGTTTCTGCCGTGAGCTGCAGGAGCGGAGCTGATGCTGTGAGCGGAGCATCATTTTTACTGCATTGTCATGACGTTACGGGGGCTGTTTGTGAGTAGTGTGTTGCGGTGTGTTACAGTGCGTTACGCGTGTTACGTTGGGTTTTCGGGTGTGAGCAGGTACATCAGGTTGTGCTGCTGTGTAAACTTTGCACTTGGTTGTGCGCTGTGCTCCTTTATTAAGTTCAGCCAGTAGTGACTAAAATGACTGTTTCTGGCATTTGTTATAATTTTATAGCCTTTACATAATACATATATTTATAATAGTATTTATAATTTTGACTTATGCGCCCCCCAAAAATTATACCACCAGCCGCCACTGGTCCTGGTTTAGGACTGGTTTTAGTTCTGGTTTTAGACGTGTTTTAGTTCTGGTTTTAGACGTGGTTGAGTTCTGGTTTATTCCTGGTTTTAGACTTGGTTTAGACCTGGTTTTAGTCCTGGTTTAGTCCTAGTTTTAGTTCTTGTTTACTTCTGGTTTAGTCTTAGTTTTAGACCTGGTTTAGTCTTAGTTTTAGACCTGGTTTAGTCCTGGTTTAGTCCTGGTTTAGTCCTGGTTTAGTCCTGGTTTAGTCCTGGTTTAGCGGTGCACTGAAAGAGGTACGGTCCATACGCTGTACGAGAGGAGATGTGGTGAACAGAAGCAGGAGATTTTAACAGCCCATACATTGTAAATGTGATTAAAACTGATAATAAATATACATATATTATTTATCTGACACCGCCCGGATCGAGTCCACAGTCACGTGATCAGAAATCGGGGCCGATCACACAACCGCGGACTCAATCTGGACTCGGGACAACCCTCACGAGAACCAAATCCCTCAAGAGCAGCTCCCGATCGGCAATCGCAGGTCGCAGGAAAATCAAACCTGTATGAATCCAGTCGTCTCTCGTGAGGGTTTCACTGTTGAAGTCGTTCGTACAGTGTGAGAACATGAATCGTGAGCTGTGAACTTTTAAACCCTGAGATTCAAACAGTTTGAGCTGGAGCTGAGTGAAATCATCGAAAGTATCGCACAGTGAACACCCAGCTTAAGGTCGTCTTAATTTAACTTTTCTGGCGTCTTGTCTGTCACCTTTTTGTCTCGATACGGTATTTCTTTGCCTGGAATGTTCAACAGTATGATGGAGGCAAGCTGACAGCTCACCTGCAAAAAAAACATGGCCAAAATCTAAGATATAAACACTTAAATCGATCAGGAAATGACTCAAAAGTAGTGAAATGATCTGTCCATGCAGCAAGATCATTTTACTGGACAAGTTATCTTAAAATAAACTACATCTAGACTAGAATGAAGCAGACTCAGAACTATTAAGTCGATAATAAATCTGAAAACAAGATGATTAACCTGATGTAAGTTTAAAATCTTGGCCAAATCAGAGAAATTTGCAGTTTGGCCAAGTTACTAGTCAAATCTGTGAAGAGGCGACACCGCCCACTGTAAGAATGTTTGTTTTCTAAGATTTACGTCATTTAAATGATTAAAAAATAGCTATAATTTCATCCTGTATGGGTATATTTAATGTCAGGCTGCGCTACTTTCCAAACAAAGCCATAACATCTCCATGGAGACAAGCAGGTGGGGGATTCCATTGCAGAAAAGTTCCCTAGTGCAGCTTTATTCTCTGCGTGTGATCGTCTTGAGCAGAGAGCGGTGAGTTTCTGTTGGCTCCGAACATAATGAGACGATTCTGACTTTAATGTGAGCAGATGAAACAGACCCTCCTTCGACCTTCAGAGACCTCAGAGGCTCAGCAGGAATGTGATAATGACCACAGAGACTTTATATCACACAGGTCTGAGAGCACAATGTACCGCGGCCCACTTTTTATTCAAATTCAGAATGAAAATATGTCTTTAAAGCTGCTTTATGCAACTTTACTGGTGGAGAGTACACTGCAAAACACTTTAAGATATAAACACTTTTTTACCCTCCCCCATTGTCTCCAGAGGGAAAAAATGAATAAATAAATAATAATAATAATAATAATAATAATAATAATAATAATAATAATAATAATAATAACAATACTACTACTACTACTACTACTACTACTATTACTACTAATAATAATAATAATAACAATAACAATAATAATAATAATAATTATTATTATTATTGTTCTGTTTTGGTCCTGGTTTAGTCCTGATTTAGTCCTGTTTTAGTCCCAGTTTAGTCCTATTTCAGTCCTGGTTTAGTGCTGGTTCAGTCCTATTTTAGTCCTGTTTTAGTCCTGGTTCTCTTCTGTTTTAGTCCTGTTTTAGTCCTGGTTTAGTCCTGTTTTAGTCCTGTTTTAGTCCTGGTTTAATACTGTTTTAGTCCCGTTTTAGTCCTGTTTAGTCCCGTTTTTGTCCCGGTTTAGTCCCAGTTTAGTCCTGTTTTAGTCCTGGTTTAGTCCTGTTTTAATCTTGGTTTAGTCCTAGTTTAGTGCTGTTTTAGTCCTGATTTAGTCCTGGTTTAGTCCTGTTTTAGTCCTGTTTTAGTTCTGGTTTTAGTCTTGTTTTAGTCCTGGTTTAGTCCTGTTTTAGTCCTGTTTTATTCCTGGTTTTGTCCCGGTTTGGTCCCAGTTTAGTCCTGTTTTAATCTCGGTTTAGTCCTGGTTTAGTTCTAGTTTAGTCCTGTTTTAGTCCTGTTTTAGTCCTGATTTAGTCCTGTTTTAGGCCTGTTTTAGTCCTGATTTAGGCCTGATTTAGTCCTGGTTTAGTCCTGGTTTAGTCCTGTTTTATTCCTTGTTTTATTCCTGGTTTAGTCCTGATTTAGTTCCGGTTTAGTCCTGATTTAGTCCTTGTTTAGTCCTGGTTTTGTCCTGTGAAACCTGCAGAGCCGAATATCCCGACCCTTTAACTCCGTGTTAGTTTTGCCGTGAACAATGCGCCTCTTCTTCCTCCACTATAATATCCGAATATCCGGGGACGTGCTGGGCCTCCGGTGGTGCCAGCCCAAACAATGTCGCTCACATGCAACTCCTGACCAGCGGGGGCAGCGTGGAGGCGGCGGGGGCAGCGTGGCGTCCGTCTGAAGCGCGGGACAAAAGCGGCGGGCCTAGCGTTAGCATGCTACGCTCACGAGTTAATTGCGGTGAATTCCAGCTCTTTGTCTTAAAGCTGTTTACATAACTCACGGGTCACGGGAACTGGGGCCCGAATAATTAACTTATTCCACTGTTTAGACTCGGATTCAGGAATATCAAAGGGCTTCGCTTATTTTTACGGGATTTAAATGAAGGAGACAAATTAGCGACGGGGTTTAGCGCCGGTGCTCAGACGTCGGCAGGTAGAGACTCTGTGGGTTCAAGCGAAACTAAGAGATTTGTTTGTAAAAATGTGTTTTTTCTAGAGCTCAAACGCTGGTGGAGGTGAAGAGGACGAGATGAATCCATGTGCTGTTCGTTCAGTCGTTTTTCAAAATAAAACAACCAAAAATAAGAAAACGAACAAACACATCTTTTCTTCATTAGTTGTCTCCAAAACCAAGGACCAGGACTAAAAGTAAAACAGGACTAAACCAGGATTAAAACAGGGCTGAACCAGGACTAAAACCAGGACTAAAACCAGGACTGGACCAGGACTAAACCAGGTCTAAACCAAGACTAAATAAGTACTAAACCACCTTGACTAACTGATTTTGTGCAGGAAACATTGAGTGCTGGTTTAGTCCTGGTTTAGTCCTGTTTTAGTCCTGGTCCAGTCCTGGTTTAGTCCTGGTTTTAATCCTGGTTCAGCCCTGTTTTAATCCTGGTTTAGTCCTGTTTTACTTTTAGTCCTGGTTTAGTCCTAGTTCAGTCCTGTTTTGGTCCTGTTTTGGCCCTGCTTTAATCCTGGTTCAGTCCTGTTTTAGTCCTGGTTTTAGTCCTGGCTTAGTCCTGATTTAGTCCTGCTTTAGTTCTGGTTCAGCCCTGTTTTAATCCTGGTTTAGTCCTGTTTTACTTTTAGTCCTGGTTTAGTCCTAGTTCAGTCCTGTTTTGGCCCTGCTTTAATCCTTGTTCAGTCCTGTTTTAGTCCTGGTTCAGTCCCGCTTTAGTCCTGGTTTTAGTCCTGGTTTAGTCCTGATTTAGTCCTGCTTTAGTTCTGGTTCAGTCCTGTTTTAGTCCTTGTTCAGTCCTGTTTTGGTCCTGCTTTAGTCCTGTTTTAGTCCTGGTTTAATCCTATTTTAGTCCTGGTTCAGTCCTGTTTTAGTCCTGGTTTATTCCTATTTTAGTCCTGGTTCAGTCCTGGTTTAGTTCTGGTTTAGTTCTGGTTTAGTCCTGGTTTTAGTCCTGGTTTAGGGGTGTATAGGAGGTTTTTTTTTCAGCATTACCGATAGCTCCGGTTTGGGTTTTAGGTCTTAGGCTCTTTTATATTTGTTTTTTTATTTTTTTATTTCACATCGGGGAAAAGTGGATAACCCCGCGTACCACAACCACTACACCCCTGATGTGAGGTGACCAGGACTGAACCAGGTCTAAACCAGGTCTAAACCAGGTCTAAACCAGGACTGGACCTTCCCCCAATACTCATTTTCATGGGTACAGTATTTCAGCCACCTCTCCCCGGTCACCGCCTTGAATAACAGGTTTTCTACAGGAAACAGAGTCCTGGATCAGTCCTGGATCAGTCCTGGATCAGTCCTGGTTTAGACCTGGTTTAGACCTGGTTCAGTCCTCAGTCCTTAAGTCTTGTGAAGGCATTTTTAGAGGAAAAAGGAGCAGATTCCTCCACAAAACAATAAATCTGGTTCGGTGAGATGTTTATGGTGAAAATATGGTACAGAGAGATTTGGATTTCGTTCCATCCCTAATGACAATAAATGTTGCACCAAATGACTGGTCAAAGTCTTGTTATTATGTAGAATATCGTAATATCGTGAGCTTTCCCACGATATCGCAATAAATATCGTACCGTGATATTGTTACACCCCTATAAATTACATACTCATCTAATTAAATATGACTTTAACCCAATTTCTTTCTTTTTTTGTATTGTACTGTATTATGGTGATAGAAATGATCATGATAAAGAAGCACAGAACTTTATTGTTTATGATCGTATCAAAATAAGCAAAATGAGAATGAAAAATATAAGTATTTTTCCCGTTTATGGCCGTGAAAAATGACAACGCTCGTATTTCACTGCTTGTGTTTCATTAAGACAAAAAAAAGGGCGAAAAAATCATTTGATCAAAAGTGCCAGGACTCGGATCTGGATCCGTTTGGTCCTCATCAAAGAACGTGGACTTCACAGACCGATAAAGGAGGTCGGGAATCCAACGGCAGCCCCCACAAGAGGAAAAGAGAAGAGAGAGGGAGAGGAAAGAGAGGAGAGAGAAAGAGGAGGATGGATGAAACGGTCCAATTACGACATGTGTGGGAGCGCCGGAGCCCAGGCCCGGAGCCAAGTGGAGTCTTTTACGGACTGAATGACGAGACGTGTCCAAGGTTCAGAGGCCAAACCAGCAACAGGGACGCACAATAACACGGAATTAACCTACAAACCCTCTGCCGGGCAACGCCGCACTGAAACTCTCTGTGTTTTAGACGCCCAGATATCGGCGAGTTCACCCCGGCCTCTGTCCAGCCAGGACCAAACCTTCAGTTCAGTGAAAGTTTATTTATACAGCACATTTAAAACAGCTTCAGACGACCAGAGAGCTGCACTTCAAAACAAAGACAGAAGAAACACACCGCCGTGAAACGCAAACCAACACAAAAACTATGTCAGTCGTTTGTGCTTCGTTTGTGCTGTGACAGTTTTCATTTGTGTGAGTTTATTTCTAAAATTATTCATTATTATATCTGTTCTAATTAAATAACGTACCATATTTTCCGGACTATAGAGGCACCGGTATATAAGCCGCATCCACTCTATTTAAAAAAATAATAAGAAGAAAAAAGTTATACAAGCCGCAACCGGGCTATAAGCCGCTGATATCTATGTTGAAAAATGAGATATTTACTGCATCTACAGAATGATTTTGTACTGTAAATGTACATTTATGTACCTGAACAGATTCTTTCCGAACAGCAACTGTGCTGATTTAAAACGAGGTTAAAAACAGAAAAGAACCGGTAATTGATTGACCTTCATTTCTCCTGTGCAGTGAAACCACAAGTGACTTTAATCATCTCCGCTAAACCATTGACCCAAGCTTACATAGAGGTCTGCGCGGGACACAATTTTCAGTCCCGCTCCCACAATAAACTTTCAGAATGTTCTTTCAGATGCTCTTATTACATCCATGGTCCTGCGCTGCACTGTTTTGTGTGGGTCCCGCGGGTGCAGGGCTCTACAGCGGTTTCCTTCCTGGAGCAAGATCGATGCCTTCAACTTAAAACTTGCATCATACAAACTCCTTCATGTGCTTTTCATGATGAAGGGGTGAGGATTTGAAAATAATTACCAGTTAGTAATTTGTCGCGCGTGTTATATCTGCTAAATAAAAAGTAGCGTATTCTTCTTCTTAATTTTCCGTCTATCTTGTTTTTGAAATTCCGGTTAGAGCGCCCCTAGCGGTGGAAGAAAACTCAGCAGATTAGCCGCTCCGTCCTAAAAGCCGCATGGTTCAAAGCCTGGGAGGAAAAGTAGCGGCTTATAGTCCGGGAAATACGGTAATTTCCGCTCAGCTAATGGCAGCGGCTTTAATAAAACTCCACAAAACGAGTCGATAAACGATCTCAGGCTTGGGAAAAGTCTGTGTTATTCTATAAAATATGAATCAAAAGCAAATTACTAAAGACGATACAGACTTTTCCACAGCCTCAGATCGTTTATCGACACTAGTTTTGTGGAGTTTTATTAAAGCCGCTGCCGTCAGCTGAGCGGAAATGACGTCCTATATTTACCGTTTTACCGTTTTATAATTACGTTTTCTATAATTTTCTTCCTGTTTTGAGGCTGTTTCACATTCTGAGGTTCTGGACGACGTCATCGGCCGAAAATAAAACGTCAAATATCTGAAGAACCAGAATCGCACAAACGAAACTTTTTGCAGCACAAACGTCTGACTCCATTTTTGGCCGTTTATTTTACTTCAATCCCTTTATTTTTCCACGATGTATAGGTTTAAAATCATGTCGTTTCTTTAATAATTATTTCATCCATTCAGAAAACAAAAGTTCACGTCGGTGCGGCTTTAAACTCGTGCCAGCGTCTTTATCATTTTTTCCGGATCTTTCCCGAACTCAGATTGCCACAGGAAGTCGGCTCGGAGTCACGGGAATTCAAATGACATGAGTTTGTTCCGATGGTGCAGATCAAAACCGGAGACAAAACAAAACTCCACTTTATCAAATCCTTTCCAGATTCACCTCGTGGCAAAACTGAAGACAACGTTTAAAAATCTTTCTGAGAATAAAATCAACGTTTCTTTAATTAGGACATTTCTGGAAACGTGCGGCGAATCCCGATCGGGAGGAGGTTCAGGAGGTTCAGCAACAGCCGCGGTGGCAGAGTGGTTAGCCCGTCCCCCTCCTCTCGGTTTCTGCACTATGGCGCTTCTGATGTCCGTGGAGATGTTATTTCTTCGGAATGTTCCACAGCGCGACATTAAACAGGTGGATTTACAGCTCAAAAATACCCTAAAAACGTGAATTCTGACCGTGCGCGGACTCGCTTCTCCACAGACCTGACCGTTAACCTCCATTAGGCGCGAAGCGTTAATATCTCCATGGAGACGAGGGGCGGCGGAGGGGAAAGGTGCGTTGCTCTGAGGAGGTTGTGGGTTCAACTCCCGATCTCCGTGTGAAGTGTGTTGCTTTGGAGGTTATGAGTTAGATTCATGGCCTCTGAGTGGAGTGCGTTGCTTCAGAGGTTGTGGGTCAGACTTCAGATTTTTGAGTGGAGTGCGTTGCTTCAGAGGTTGTGGGTTAGGTTTCTGAGTGCGTTGCTGTGGCAGAGTGGTTAGTCCGTCTCTTCTTCTCAGTAAGAAGGTTGTGGGTTCAACTCCAGATCTCTGAGTGTATTGCCTTAGAGGTTGTGGGTTAGACTCCTGATGTCTTAGTAAAGTGTGTTGCTTTGAGGAGGTTGTGGGTTAGACTCCTGATGTCTTAGTAAAGTGTGTTGCTGTGTGGTTAGATTCAGGTTGTGGGTTCAACTCCTGACCTCTGAATAGTGAATGGAGTGTATTTCCTTGCAGTTTGCGGGTTAGATTCCTGATGGCTCTGGGTGGAGTGTGTTGCTTTGGAGGTTGTGAGTTAGATTCCTGATTTCTCTGAGTGAAGTGTGTTGCTTTTGAGGTTGTGGGTTCAACTCCTTTTGTCTCCAGAGTGCGTTGCTCAGGGGAGGTTGTGGGTCAGACTCCGGAGTGCGTTGCTCAGTGGTTGTGGGTCAGACTCCGGAGTGCGTTGCTCAGTGGAGAGTGGTTAGTCAGACTCTTCGTTGCTCAGTGGAGGTTGTGGGTCAGACTCTGGAGTGCGTTGCTCAGTGGAGGTTGTGGGTTAGACTCCTGATGTCTTAGTAAAGTGTGTTGCTGTGTGCAGATTGTAGGTTAGATTCATGACCTTTGACTGAAGTGCGTTGCTCTGAGGAGGTTGTGGGTTAGACTCCGGAGTGTGTTGCTCAGTGGTTGTGGGTCAGACTCGGGAGTGCGTTGCTCAGTTGTTGTGCGTCAGACTCCAGAGTGCGTTGCTCAGGGGAGGTTGTGGGTCAGACTCCGGAGTGCGTTGCTCAGTGGTTGTGGGTCAGACTCCGGAGTGCGTTGCTCAGTGGTTGTGGGTCAGACTCCGGAGTGTGTTGCTCAGTGGTTGTGGGTCAGACTCTGGAGTGCGTTGCTCAGTGGTTGTGGGTCAGACTCTGGAGTGCGTTGCTCAGTGGTTGTGGGTCAGACTCTGGAGTGCGTTGCTTTAAGGAGGTTGTGGGTTACACTCCGGAGTGCGTTGCTCAGTGGTTGTGGGTCAGACTCCGGAGTGCGTTGCTCAGTGGTTGTGGGTCAGACTCCGGAGTGCGTTGCTCAGGGGAGGTTGTGGGTCAGACTCCGGAGTGTGTTGCTCAGTGGTTGTGGGTCAGACTCCGGAGTGTGTTGCTCAGTGGTTGTGGGTCAGACTCTGGAGTGCGTTGCTCAGTGGTTGTGCGTCAGACTCCGGAGTGCGTTGCTCAGTGGAGGTTGTGGGTCAGACTCCGGAGTGCGTTGCTCAGTGGTTATGGGTCAGACTCCGGAGTGCGTTGCTCAGTGGTGGTGGGTCAGACTCCGGAGTGCGTTGCTCAGTGGTTGTGGGTCAGACTCCGGAGTGCGTTGCTCAGTGGTTGTGGGTCAGACTCCGGAGTGCGTTGCTCAGTGGTCGGCCCGTCTCCGTGGCGGCGCCAGCTCGTCATTAGCTCTTGACTGGTCGGGTTTACGGGGCCGGCGCTCTGCTCCCGGTTTATGGTCTCAGGTCAGACTCCGACAACACTTCCTCTGTGTGAGATCGAGAGGAGGAGAGAAGAGGGGGATGAGAGAGGGATAGGAGGGAGGAGGGGGGGAGGAGAGAGGAGAAGAGAAGGGGAGAAGAGAGGGGGATGTGTGACCTGACAGAGGAGAGAGGGTGAGAGGAGAGAGATGGAATAAAGAGGTGAAAGAGAGAGAGGGGGGTGAGCTGAGAGAAGGAGAGAGAGAGGGGGATGTGTGACCTGACAGAGGAGAGATGGAGAGAGGAGAGAGATGGAATAAAGAGGTGAAAGAGAGAGAGAGGGGTGTGTGTGACCTGACAGGAGAGAGAGAGAGAGGAGAGAGAGAGAGAGCAGGGGTGTGTGAGCTGAGAGAGGAGATAGGGAGAGAGAGGGATGTGTGAACTAAGAGAGGAGGAGAGAGGGTAAAGAGAGAGAGGAGGTGAAAGAGAGGGGGATGTGTGACCTGACAGGAGAGAGAGAGGAGAGAGGGAGGAGAGAGAAAGAGGTAGGGGGTGACCTGAGAGAGGAGAGGACAGAGAGAGAGAGGAGAGAGAGAGAGGAGAAAGAGAGAGGGAGAGAGGAGTGGGAGAGAGGGGGGGATGTGTGACCTGACAGAGGAGAGAGGGAGACAGATGGAATAAAGAGGTAAAAGAGAGAGAGAGAGGGGGTGTGTGACCTGACAAGAGAGAGAGAGAGGAGAGAGGGGGGGAGCTGAGAGAGGAGAGAGGGAGGAGAGAGGGGGATGTGTAAACTGAAAGAGGAGAAGAGAGGTTAAAGAGAAAGAGGAGGTGAAAGAGAGGGAGATGTGTGACCTGACAGCAGAGAGAGGAGAGAGAGCGAGAGGGGGGGGTGACCTGAGAGGAGAGGACGGAGAGAGAGAAGAGAGGGAGAGAGGAGAAGAGAGAGAGAAGGGAGCGAGAGAGAGGAGGAGGAGAGAAAGAGAGAGGGGGATGTGCGACCTGACAGAGGAGAGAGGCGAGGGAGGAGAGAAGGGGAGTGAGAAAGGAGAGAGGGAGAGAAGGAAGGAGAAGAGAGATGATGAAGAAAGATGGTTCCTAATAGTTACCGTGTTAATATGGACTAGTTAATATTATACAAATAAAATAATTATAACTGTGTTTAGTAACCTCTGTTTTTTTATTGTGGTCAGAATAGGCCATATTCCCTCGTTTATTCAGGTCCACTGTGGAGACTGAAGAAACGTCAAAATGCTTTAAAATGTCACATGTTTTTGCTTTGTTACTCACTGAATGTGTCGGCAACTTTTTATCACCGTCCAAAAATGATCTGGAATTTTTTTTTTTTTCACTCCACCCTAATTTAAAGTGTTGCTCAAATTATGACAATGGTTATTTTTAGGGCCCGACCGATATGGATTTTGTTGCGGCCGATTTGATGCCGATAAAATGGGAGTTGGAGCTGCCGATATAATGGCCAATATAGTTATGACGTAAATATTCACTGTAAATGTTCAGTTGTTTAGAAAATTTAGGTTTGGCTCTATTGGATTTTCAGTCGGGTTTATTTAGGCGACATTTTTGTTCTTCTGCCTCTTTACATCATATTTATAGACAATCGTTCGGTCTAATGGTGTTTTTGTACGATATTCTAGCCAGTGAAAAAGTGCTGTAAGTAAACTACCGCTATTAGCTTTTAGCGGTAAATATGTGTGCGCCGCGGGAATTAATGATCTGCTAAATGCCGATAATTCACACCTCTATTCACAGCTCATTTCCATATCATTGCGTGTCCAGTAACATATATACGGCCACTATAGTCACTTTACAGTCGCTAACAGAAGAGAAAACAGCCTGTTTATGTGTGCGAGCTACAGCAGCTAATCGCTAACCGATGAGAAAGAACCAAAACGAGCTTCAAAACCGACACATTTCCAACACACAACAAGGTAAAACACGTCCACATGGAATATCGGCCCATATCGGCAAGAGTTTGGCCGATAGTCAATATGTTTACCTCAACTTCTTTAGCATTATTCTGTCAATTTCCTTCTTACGAAAGATTTTTTGCGTAATATGTGATCTTAAAACAAAACTCCGGGTATGTTTTTGAAGAGGAAACAACATTATGACACGATTAAAAGTTCATGAGTCAATTTTGCGTAATGTACGACCTTTAAAATGTCGCTCAAATTATGACGACAGTTATTTTATTATTGTTTACCTCAACTTCTTTAGTATTATTCTGTCAGTTTCATTATTACGACAGACCTTTTGCGTAATAAGTGACCTTTAAATAAAACTCCGGGTATGTTTTTGATGAGGAAACAGCATTATGACACGATTAAAAGTTCCCGAGTCAATTTTACGTAATGTAAGACCTTTAAAATGATCCGTCTCCATTTAATTCCACATAATTCCGTGGAGAAAAGTTACACGGTGCGACTTTGAGTAAAAAGTCCAGAGTAAATCAGAGTATGGGACTGTATACTCTTACCCAGGCCAAGCTAATAACTAGTCTGCATCATTACCGGGACTAAACGGGGACCAAGCGATGACTAAACCAGGTCTGAGCTCGCCAAGGACCCCTGAATACTCCCAGTAGAGTCCAACATTTGAGAAACGCTGGTGCAATACGCTTTCCTGGATTCGAAAAAGCTTATTTGAATGAATGACATTTTAAACGATGATAATTTCGCCCATAAATCATAGAAAAGCTGCGCGCACATCTGCTGGAGCCATCAGCCGGACTCTTCTAATGAAAGCGAGGGCTGAAAATGATCTGGTCCGGTCTCACTCTTAAAATAGTCTCAACATTTATTTTAAAATCTCAGAGACGTTTCCACAGAAGTGTGAGTGGAAAGAGGCTGGTGCTGCTTTTGTGCGACCCAAGACCGAAGGAACAAACACTGCAGAAGGAACACGAGAGTTATTTAAATGTTGGACGACGACAGTTTTACGACAATAAATGTAAAAGTTCACCCAAACCTTCCGTTTTATGGGCTTTTGCATGATTCTGTGGAAGATATAAAGTTAAAACCGTACTTGGTCAATACAGTTTTCAGCCATTCTGTGGAATATTGGAGCCAAAGGAACATTTCCACTGAGACAAACTGATTTAGGCCCTCCTCCAGGCCAAAGAAGAGTCAGGTTTGTGGAGAGGCGAGCCCGCTCACTGTAAGAATGCGTGGTTTCCTGTGTAAAAAACACAAACAAAATGAAAACAAACAAAAAACAAAAGAAGAAAACAAAGGGGGCTGCAGTAAGTCACTGGAATAATCGACTATTACCACAACGGCAGGAAGAGTTGAGTCGTTCGTGGAAATTTCAGTGTTGCAACGCAAAGTTCAAGACCGGCTGAGGAATAGAAATCTTCCTGTGTGTTTCTGTAGTTTGTATAGTCCAAGTATTGGCCAAAATGTCAAAGTGTATTCACAATTATTTTACTGTTTAAATAGTCACAACAGACGATTATCACAACGGCAGGAAGTGTCGTGATGTTGCGCAGCTTCCGGTCGACGCTTTTCTCTGGCAAAATCCCTGCGGAAAAGTGTCGCACATTTTCCACCAGCTTCATAAATCTGCCCCAACACCAAATCTTCATCCAACAAGGTCGACAAAGAACAGATTCTGTCCGTGAAGAATTTATCCACAACGATCAAGGGAAGAAAGACGAAAACTTAAAGGAAACGACGACGAGCGTCAGTGAAACGACTGAGCAACACTAACGCTATGGTCCTGAAGAAAACAGAAATAACTTGTTCACTCAGACTGATTCTACTATTAAAATAAAAAAAATGATTTTGTGACGTCGACAGACTCGACAGACTGAGAGATTTGTGCAGTTTAAAGGGTCGACATTTAATCTGTGAACATCTGTAGCGTTTAAACTGCACAAATCTCTGTCTGTGCGAATATCGACATCATGAAATAGTTTTTTTAATTCTAGAGTCAGTCTGAGGGAACAAGTTATTTATCGTTAGCCTAATAGCATAATTGCTTAAGTAATTTTTTTTGGCGGAATTGTGATATCTGCTTAATTTTACTCTCCTGCCACTGCTGCAATCAATGTTTTGTCTTTCTTTTTTTTTTTTGGAAACTTGTTCACACATCTGGTTGAACTTTCTATTACAATATCAATAATATAATAAAATACCAATGTGCTTGCTAAAAATGTGATTTTTCTTTCCGAAAATGTTCAAAAATGACTTAGGTAACTATGCTATTAGGCTAACGTTATGTTTTCTAACTAAACTAATCACAGGCGAGTTGGTGAAGCTGCTCAGAAGTGACACAGATGATGAAGAATTCAGTGGATTTAGTGATTTGCGGTGAGACGGAGAGTTTGGTAAACTTGTTCTGTTGTTTCTGCTCTAGTTTTGTGAATAACTGTTCATATGTGATGTGAACTCACCAGACACATGTTCAGCCTGTGCTCTGTTCTGTTGGTATTTCTATAACTCGCCTTTAAGATGAAATGTTTGCTCCTGGAGTCTGATTTGATCAAACTAATTTGGTTTGGTAAAGTGGTTCCTTGATGTAAAGCGTTTTGAAGTTGTAAATCTAAAAACGTGTCCATTTACCACAGAAAAGATAGTATAAACACGATTTTATTTGTCGCTTTTACGTGTTCTTTCTTTTTTTCACGGTGATTTAAGATGAGGGCCGGTCCATAAATCCCGGCTTTAGTGATCCAGACTTTAACAAGGCCCAGTGAGACTCGGCGCTCGCAGGAAACGAGCCGAGACAAAGAGTCCAGCACTGCGCTTTGCACCCGTCTCACTTTTAGCTTCACCTTTACGACCTCCAAAACACCACAGCTCGCAAATGCCACCAGTATCACGGCACTCGCACTTACTGACTCCTGGGGACATTTAAGAGGTCCATTTTACGCTATTTTCTGATGTTATAATGTTGTTTTCTCGTCACAAACAGACCTGGAGTTGTGTTTTGTTTCATTCACGCACTGTGCTTTTAAACTCCACACCTTCGCTAAAATAATTTGGATCATTTCAGCCCTGGAATTGCCAAACTCTACTGAAAAAAAGGTAAAAGGAGCTGTTAACTTGAAAACTATATCTTCACGACATCACAAGGTTGAACAGAGCATTTTGAGGTTTGGAGCTATAATAAAGGATGACCATATTTTACAGACTATAAAGTGCACCGGATTATAAGGCGCAATATCAATGAACGGGTCTATTTTCATACATAAGGCGCATTGCATTATAAGGTGCATTAAGTGAGACCGATACTTTAGCCCAGGAATCCACGATCCATTGGCAGATCATCCAATCGTCCAACGCTCCCACACAGCTCGGCATTTAACTCTGAACGATCTGTTGACACAGATATCTAGCGGTTGGAGTTCTTTGGTTAATCCACTCAGACTGATGCAAACACGTGATGTTGAAGCACAGTACGTACCGTATTTTTCGGACTATAAGTTGCACCAGCCAAAAAAATGCGTAATGAAGAAGAAGAAAAAAAAAAGTATAAGTCACACTTTTTGGGGGAAATTTCTTTGATAAAATTCGAGACCAAGAACCAACATTTCATCTTGAAAGGAAAATTAATAGAAGTTATAGTAATAAAACAATCGAATGGAGAACAATCTGCGTATAATTCGTTCCTTTGTTTTTCAATATAGAACCAAAAATAAGAAAACGAAAAAACAACTCTTTTCTTTATTATTTGTCTCTAAAACCAAAATGAAAAACTGATAACGATTTCATTTTACGTTTCATTTTAGATTCATATATATGATTCATATATTTGGTCTATGGACTGTCAATGTGAAAAATGTAATATATAAGTCGCACCTGAGTATTAAGTCGCAGGAACCACCCAAACCCTGAAAAAAGTGCGACTTAAAGTCCGAAAAATACGGTATTACTCCACGAGGCTCCTGACTACCATCGCTGTGACTCTCCGACGATCCGTCCAGTGGTGCGACTTCGTAGCTTAACAAAGTCGTACTAAAACATTTTGACAGATTTTTGAGCGCCGTGGACCACATAAAATCTGTTCGAGGTCAGTAAGAACAACCAGAATTAATATATAAATTATACATACATATAAAAAAGCACTTTTTGTTGCATTTTTTGTATGAAAAGCGCTCCATAAATAAAGTTTGGTTGATTGATACATAAGACGCACCAGATTATAATGTGCACTGTTGATTTTTGAGAAAATTAAAGGATTTAAGACCTGTTTATGATTATTATAACAGCTCATGTATATATATAAAGCTCAATTTTGTGTAATTTAGGGCATCTGAAAGTGTGTTCTAGTATAATAAGTCATAGATGTTGATTTTTTTTGACCAGTTTCAGCTCAAATATCGGCATATGGTTCTTTTTTATACACTGTAAGGTAAACTGATGTAGCAGTCATTGTGAGACACACTATGTAACTTTTCTGTTCATTTGTTCCTGTATTTATTGCAAAAAATACCTCGAAAAGCATTCATTCTTACTTTGTTTTGGGCATTACCTCTCCACAGATCTGGCGTGCTTATCTATATAGTGATAGATAAGTTAAATGTCATACTGTGGAACATTAAATGGCAAAGAAAAAACATGTGGCAGACCCAGAAATGTAATAATGCACCTTTAACTCTGAGCTTTTATTCTAAGTGAGCAAAGCGAGAGGAGTCAAACCCACAACCTTTTCACCGAGGGGACACGGGACAACCACTCTGCCACAGCAACACATGTCAGAGTTGATTTAGTGGAACTTTAAATACTATAATAACTTTGAGTAGGCCACAATCCTATCTCACAAATCTCACTTTTGCCTGTGTGCGTTCTGGCCCCTTCACTTGATGGATGGCCCTGGGCAGACAGGCGCAGAGACAGGGCCAGAGACAGGGGCAGAGACAGGCGGGTGTATCCCAGAGAGGGGTGTCTCCGCCGGGGAAGGGAGGGGGGGGTGGCAGCTCAGACCTGGGGAGGCAGCAGACCTGGAGCCGACCTAATGGACTGTGAAATCCACTCAGAATACGACGAGTCTGAGTGCGGCTCCAGCGCTCCACACACCACAGCAACGACGGGGAGGACGGGGAAGTGCGAACCCGGCCGGCTCTGCGGAGCGGGGGTGTCGAATGCGGACGCGCTAAAGACACGTCGCGGGTACGAAAACAGAAAAACATGAGTACGAAATCTGATTTGGAAACTAAAATGAGGAAGTTAGGTGTTATTTCTTAAATTAGGCAATGGGAAAAACTAAATCTAAGTTAAAAGGACGTGAATTAAGAAAGTTTCATCAGGATTTGAGTACATTTCACTTGATAAGTAAAAATATCTGCCAGTGGAACAAGACTTTTTGGACTTAAAATATGAAAATACATCTTGCTACACTTAAAATAAGAAAAAAAACTTTTTGCACTTACAAAATCGAATGTTGCTTGAATTAAGAAAAAAAAAACACTTATTCCATTGGCAGATAAGTTGAATCCACTAAAATAAAGTAAAATGTTCTTAATTTAAGTAATTTTAACTTAGATATTGTTTTTTCCTGTGTAAACATAAGTAAGAAATCAGATTTTAAAACTAAAATGAGGAAGTTAAGTATCATTTCTTAAATTAGGCAATGCGAAAAACTAAATCTAGTCAAGTTAAGATGATGTGAATTAAGGAATTTAATCAAGATTTGAGTAAATTTCACTTGACGAGTTAAATTATTTTTGTACTTAAAATATGAAAATACATCTCGCTACACTTAAAATAAGAAAAACAACAACTTTTTGCACTTAAAAAAACAAATGTTGGTATTAAGGAAAAAACACTTATTCCACTGCAGATTATTTTACTTGTCAAGTTGAATCGACTCAAAGTAAAATGTTCTTAATTTAAGTCATTTAACTTACCTACGTGCTGTTTTTTTCCTGTGTAAACATAAGAAATCTGATTTTTAAACTAAAACGAGGAAGTTCAGCATTATTTCTTAAATTGGGCACTACAAAAAACTAAATCTAGGCAAGTTAAGATGATGTAAATGAAGAAAGTTTTACCAGGATTTGAGTAAATTTCACTTGACAAGTAAAATGATCTGCCAGTGGAACAAGAACATATGAAAATAAATCTTGCTACACCTAAAATAAGAAAAAAACAACTTTTTGCCCTTAAAATAAGAAACAAAACAAAAATTAAGAAAAAAAACACACTTCTTCCACTGGCAGATCATTTTGCTTGTCAAGTTGAATCGACTCGAATAAAGTAAAATATTCTTAATTTAAATCATTTTAACTTAACTAGATTTTGTTTTTCCTCCAGTGGGTATTCTTCTCTCTAATTCTCTCTAATTTAATGTCTCTATTTTCAAATTTTATGATGATTATTTATGTTTAGATTTGTTTATATTGTGTTTTTAATGTATTTCTTATTCTGTAAAGCACTTTGAATTACTTTGTGTGTGAATTGTGCTTTACAAACTAAACTTGCCTTGCCTTGGTCACTGCACAACTGCAAAGCCGTTATAAATATGTTGTAATATGATACGTTCGCGCTGCCTGGACACAGATATTTGCTCAGATAAACTTTGGCCATCGCCACAAGTCCAAACTTCCACAAGTCCAAACGTTTTCCCATCCAGAGTCGCACAGTGAAACAAACGCAGACCCGGCTGAGGTCAACACAGTGACCCCGGGGTCAGACTGAGGGAGGCGAAGCTGCCAATCTGCACCATCGGCCCCTCGACCACCAACGGCACTCACAGGCCTGGGCAAAAATCTATTCGTTTTTAAGATTTTAAGATTCATATTTAAGATTTGTTTTGTACAGCGCGTACATTTTGCATTCGCCGAGACTTCCTGTGGGCTTTCCGAAGTCACTTCCTGCAGTGCGTCTCTCACGTTCGCCCGAGAACAGCACAAACACAAACAAATCTCTGTCACAGAAAGAACACTCATAACCCACTGAGCCGTGTCCTTTAGTCCAACAGCGTTTACAGTTTATGCAAATGAGTCATGTGGTTTTAAGTTTAGTTTCTGTAAAACGTAAATAAATGTTTAAAGCTGCATTAAACACATTCTGATCTCACTCGGGCTCATGTGGTTCTGTTGTGATTATGGTTTATATGTTGTAAAGATGAGTTTATTTATGCAGATTAGTAATAGTAATGATGATCTTTTTAATATAAAAACATTAATGATGAATCGATAATTGATTGTTTATTATTCTGGTGACCGATTAAGAAAATTTAATCAAATGCCCGTCGCTACTGTGGACCATATGAAATGCTTCCAATTTATTTGGTGGAGAAGAGAGGTTTTCACAACATGATGAAAGTTTTAGATGCTGCTATACGGTTGAATCGAGTCATGAATCGAGTTTTTTATTTTAAAAAATCTTTCATACTGGGCAATGAAGTGTATTGCCTAAGGACATGACAGTACTTGGGCCGAGTGGGAATCGATCCTTTGACCTTCAGGTTGGGGCCCATTCCTCAGACCTTCATTCAGACTCAGAACATCCTTAGGACCAACTGTTGTTTGATATTCAGTCACAGTAAAATACCAAATAAGAGCCGGAGCGTTTATTTGTTTCAGTCTCTTAACAAACCAGGTGTTTATTTGAGACCAGGCGCTGATTTAGGGCGATTACTTCCTTCCTCACAAAAGTCTTGCTCAACAAAACTGGGAAAATCTGTAACTCAGATTCTTTTAACCGGTATGTCTATAATTTAGGCGACTTTCTATACAGACGTAGAGTTAATTTGAAATGTTACGACAAAATATCTACGAAGCGGAGAGTTTCCCACATTTGAAAGCGACTCCTGAATTACAGAAAGTCATTAAAACCCTCCCACAATGTGCAGAAATGTCCTTATCAAGTTAAAACAAACGACAGACGCAGCGAGTGTGGAGCAGCCGAGCGAGAACGTTCATCCACTGCATCAGGAGGAGCCAGCTGTTTTTTTCAGCGCTTATAGTTTATGCAGATGAGCTGTGTGGTTTTAAGTTTGGTGTCTCTGCAGCTCGTACTCTTGACTCACTGTTTATTTGGAACCGTCGTTTACTTATCAAAATATTCACCTGCACCCAGCATTTATTTGGTATTTTATGGTATAAAGTTATTAGTTTTTCACTCGCAGTAAAGGATCTGCTCATAATTTGGGCCATTTCACCGAGAAGCTCCAAGAACATCTGGACTGAGGGCCACATCAGACAGTGTGAGCGTCTGGACACAGCGTCACCTCACGACCAGAAGGTCGCCGGTTTGATTCCCAGAACAGGCCTGGCTTACGTAGAGATTGCGTTTTCTCCCCGTGTCTGGGAACTCGCACTTTCTCCCATCAATCTAATCCTCCAGCACTTGTCGTCCTAGAAAAACCAAGCTGAAGATCTGGAGCTGGGTCTCTCGGTTTGATGTCCAACTGTGGCCCAAAGACTTTGAAGGTTTGGGTCAAACGCAGAGGACACTAAAGTAAACGTTAACCACTGAAATGCACCTATACCGAGGAATGTGAAGGAGGAAAAGTGTCCCGTAGGGTGGCCTAAAAACATGCAAAAGAATGAAAGTTTAATTTTCGCTATCAAATATCTTAAACTAAAAAGAGTAAAATTTGTTATAATTCTGAGTTGATTTAGAGGTTGCACAAGACGCATGAGGTTTTTCACCATTCTTAGTCTGCCACAGTCTTTTCTGTCATCGCCGCCGGGTCTGTGGAAGGATAATCCAGATTAAAGACAGCAGGGAGGGTCCGGTCACTGAAAGTTGTTAATGACACAGATAAAGTGAGGTAACTTTATTTATAAAGCGCTTCCCACAGACACACGTCCCCAAAGCTGAAAGAGCAGTAAAGCTGATTCAAGACTTTAACACACGAAAAATGAAGATGAGAAGCAATTTCTCCTTCAGGTTGTACAGGAACATGGAAAAATGTGCCTGATTTGAAGAAGGGGAGTGTTGTTAAAGTCTGAAACTCAGCGGTAGATCAGGAATAGAGTTCTTCTGAAAGTGAAGATGACAAAAGTTGCCTCAGAAACACTGATGGTTGATGGTTTTGTGTTGTTGTATTTGACAGAGATATCGCACATTTACTGTTTTTTTTCAGGGTTTGGGTGGTTCCTGCGACTTGTACTCAGGTGCGACTTATATATTACATTTTTCACACTGACAGCCCTTAGACCAAATACATGAATCGTATATGTGAATCAAAAATGAAAAAAACAACCCGTTTATTGTGGGAGTTTTGTTCCAAAAATAACCCGCAATAGACGAAATCCGCAAAGTGGTCAGTTTTATTTTATTTTTACAATTATTATATATGTTTGTGAAGCTACAAAAGGCTCATTAAAGACGGACTATTATGCAAAATTGACTTTCAAAAACACCCCGGAAGAGGTTTTAAATGTCATCTACGCATGTTTGAGTAATAAAGTGATCTCTCCCGGGCCCTTTTCAAACCCTCCTTTCAGTTAGAAGTAGAAATCCGACGTCGCCCATGCTCCAACGCGGCAATTCTTCAGAAATTTGCAAATCGTTATCCTTTTTTTCCATTTTGGTGTTAGAGACAAATAATAAAGAAAAGAGTTGTTTATTTTGTTTTCTTATTTTTGGTTTTAGATTGAAAAACGAACGAACGAATGACACACGGATTCTTCTCTATTCGGTTGTTTTTATTGCTATAACTTCTATAACTCGCGAGATAAAATGTTGGTTCTTGGCGTCTGATTTTGTAAAATAAATAATTTAAAAAAGTGCGACTTATACATGTTTTTTCTTCTTCATTACGCATTTTTTGGCTGGTGCGACTTATAGTCCGAAAAATACGGTGCAGGTGGTGGGGAGTATATTTATTGGTGTCGGCCTGGTGCTTGTCCTTGGTGTAATATTCTATTATAAGTTAAAGAAATTAAAATGAACAGACAAACTGAATCTCTATACATTTACTTTTTTATTTAAATACATTTAGTTACTATTTGTTGTAATTTTGCATTAAACTTGTGCACAGTTTGCAGGTTAAATAAAGGACAGAACGAGTGATCTTTGACGGCTTTGTGCACAACCTCTAAATATTGTTTGATTTAACTGTATTTTTTATGTAAACATGAAATCAATAGTCATTTCCTAATGTAGAAAAAAGAGAAAAACGTTTTTTTTGGAACGACCCGAGTGTCCAGGTACAAAGGAAAACACGGCAGAACTCAAGTGGGCAAAAGTCTGACCAGATCTGAAGATGCAACATGGATGAGCGACGTTCATCCTCGTTTCGCTGTCGCCAAATCCGAGTTTTCACCACAATCGAATCCACATTTGCTCCAAAACGCCCCGATCGTTTTTGCGCGGACGGCCCTGCGAGTTCTTCCTCCGGAGCAGCTGCGCTCTCATGTTTCTCAGGTGACAGACGGAGCTGATGAAGAGGAGGAGGGAAAGTGTTTGTGGAGCCGATCTGACACCGGACTCGGACCAGATCTGAGGCTCTAGACCAGACCAGAGACTAGGGAGCAGACTACAGGGCTGTCTGCTGTGGAGGCTCAGAGCAGAGATCAGATCAGAGACAAAAGAGACGAGACAAACTCCGGCGGAGACAGAAAAGAGACGCTGCAAATGTCTCTGATCTGGCCAAGACTTCGGGTTCTTCATCTTGTTTGCAGATTTATTGTCGACTTACAAGTTCTGAGCTTCATTCTAGTCTAGAGGTCGTTTGTTTTAAGATAACTTGTCAAGTTTCTATTAAACTTTTTCAAATATTTACAGTGTCAGGTGCATAAATCTATGTTTTTAGTGTAAAATGTCATGTGGCGCCACCGAGAATAACCTTAAAGTGTTTTATATTCTAAAACATGGCTGGGATATTAATCTAAGTTCTGAGTAATATGAAGTGTCTAGAAACAAACTGTTGCATTTCTTTAGATTTTTAATACATATTGATATTTTCATTTGCTCCAATATGACAGTCACCTGCTTGTGTTTAATGAACAAACTACTGCCCTGGAAAATGCACCAAATGAAGAAAAATGCCTAAAGAACCATTCACCCAAGTCGACTTTGTCTGTTATTAAAACTCCAGCCACAGAATTCCTGCTGTTATTAGTCGCACCACATGATGCACGGTCGCACCACATGACATTTTAACACTTTAAGTACAAAAAACATGCAGAATGACTCAGGATTTATGGAAAAATTATTTGGTTCCATGGAGGTCAGAGGTGCTGTGAACCTTTTTAACTGAGGAAATTACAATTGGACAGAAAATTTAGGCGTCATGTCATCGACCCTTATTTTTGTCTCTTATCCGGAGTCGCCGCGAGGTTTTAAAATTCTTAAAAAGGTCTTAAATTTCATGTTCCTAAATTCAGGCCTTAAAAAGTCTTAAAATATGTTGTCCAAGTCTTATTTTTTATTTCATGAGCCTATTTTTTTTGTCTGCTCAACCAGGCTGCAGCGCAATGTGAGACAATGTGAAAGTTTAGTTTGTCTTGTTAAAATGATATAAATTACTTTTTGGCCATTTTACAGCAACACATGCGGCTATAAATGAGTTCTGAATGAGATTTTGTCCTAAAAGTTTTGTTATTTAAAGCAGTGAGTAATGGTCATTATTAGAATTGGATCTGGTGTTTTTCGCCCACACAATGGCTGCAATGTTGGTCTTAATTTGCTCTTAAAAAGGCCTTAAAAAAGTCGTAAATTTGGTGTAGTCAAACCTGCTTATAAATACAGTAAGTCGTAAGTGAACTTGCAAATGTAAACTTGCTGTTCCTATGTTGTTTTCGTTCTTGCAATTTTGTCATTGTTTAATAGGGTTTGGTGTTATAAGTACTTTTATTTCAGCCTTAAACCCTTTCGGTCATGATCTATGGGATTGTAGGCGTTTATTTGTTTAGGTCACTTAACAGACCAGGCGTTTATTTGAAACCAGGCGGCAATTTGGGGCGATTAATTTCTTCCTCACAAAAATCTCGCTCAGCAAAACTGGGAAAATGTGGAATTCTTTTAACCAGTGTGACTATGATTTAGGCGACTTTCTGTACAGACGTAGGTGAGTTCATTTGAAATGCTACAAGAAACGGCTGTTTTTTTCAGCGCTTATAGTTTATGCAAATGAGCCGTGTGGTTTTAAGTTTGGTTTGTGTAGAGACGACGCGAGCATCAGTCCTGCTCCTGGTGCTGCAGCTCGACTTCTGTCTTCAGCACCAACATTAGACTCACCGTTTATTTGGAACAGACGCTTATTTATCAGAATATTCACCTGCACCTGGAGTTTAATTGGAACCAGCTCTTATTTGGTATTTTTTTCTTATTGGTATACAGTGGTTTATCGTGGGAGTTATGCTCTAAAAATAACTTGCAATAGGCGAAATCCGCTACAAAAAGCTCATTAAAGATGGGCTATTATGCAAAATTGACTTTCAAAAACATGCCTCAAGAGGTTTTAGATGTCATCCGTGCATGTTTGAGTAATAAAGTGATCTCTCCCGGGCCCTATTCAAACCTTCCTTACAGTTAGACGTAGAAATCCGACGTCACCCATGCTCCGACGCGGCAATTCTTCGTAAATTTGCGAAAACCTGACGCAAAACATACACTGAAACTTCAGAAACCTGATGCGATGTGACTGTGAAACCTGATTGTGCTGTGATAGCGCTCTGAAGGGGGAGTGAGTTAGCGCGGAGAGCAAAGAGAAAGAAGCATTTTCAAAACAATAAGAGGCAACACGGTGATCTAAATGTGTTATTTGTGACTCTAGAAGCAAAATAAACCCCACTTTAAGGTTCAAATCCCCAAAAATCTGTATTTCTGTGAGAAACGTCGGAGCGGTCTGTCCTGCGTGATTGATGCCGGTGACAGGGCCGCTCCTGTTTACTCGGCCCCGGATCGGGTTTCCAAACGCAGCCTTTGAAACCGGATCCGGCCCCGGTCACTTCCACGGAGGGACTGACGCTCACGCCGAGGAGCAGAGCAAATAAACACGGATCAGATCACCCCAAACGTCAGGAGAACGAGGAAACTTCACAGATTTTAGAGGTTTTTTGCGGAGTTTCTATTGGAAAAAGGGAAACAAAGGAAAGCGAATAATGTAATCTGGTCACAGCATGAACAAAATCTCATACAAAAGTGGAAAATAACTAATTAGATTTACTCACGTTGCTGTAATTGTTGATTTTTATGAGCCAAGTTAGATTTTCTACCATGTTATAGTCATCAAAAACATCCCTGAGGAGGTTGTAGATGCCATCCGTGCGTGTTTGAGTAATGCAGCGATCTCTCCCGGGCCCTTTTCAAACCCTCCTTACGATTAGCTGTGAGATTCTGTACGAGGCTCCGCCCGCAAGTGCTGCCACGTGACAATTCTCCATAAATGTACGAAAACGTGACACAAAACTGTACACTGCGACTTCACAAACCTGATGTGATGTGCAGGAGTTTCATTAGCGGGACGTGGGCTGTGATCGCGCTCTGAAGGGGGAGTGACTCAGTGTGGAGAGCAAAGGAACAGAGACCTCACACCAGACAAATGCAAATGATTAAACGAGTTAATCCAGCGATGGACGGTTATTTTTCCTGGGGCCACATGAGAAACAGAAAATATTGAGGAGCCAAAATACTTCACTCAGATCTGCAGAATATTCCTTGTATTTATATAAAAAAAAGCAGTAAACCACTAAACCTGTTCCGTCTTAGTTTAGTCCTGGTTTAGTCCTGGTTTAGCCCTGGTTTAGTTCAGGTTTAGGCCTCGTTTAGTTCTGGTTTAGCCCTGGTTTAGTCCTGTTTAAGTTCTGGTTTAGACCCAGTTTAGTCCTGGTTTAGACCTGGTTTAGGCCTGGTTTAGTCCTGGTTTAGTACTGGTTTGTTTTGGTTTAGACCCGGTTTAGTTCTAGTTTAGACCTGGTTTAGCCCTGGTTTAGTTCTGGTTTAGGCCTGGTTTAGCCCTGGTTTAGTTCAGGTTTAGGCCTCGTTTAGTTCTGGTTTAGCCCTGGTTTAGTCCTGTTTAAGTTCTGGTTTAGACCCAGTTTAGTCCTGGTTTAGACCTGGTTTAAGCTTGGTTTAGACCTGGTTTAGATCTGGTTTAGGCCTGGTTTAGGCCTGGTTTAGACCTGGTTTAGGCCTGGTTTAGTCCTGGTTTAGACCTGGTTTAAGCTTGGTTTAGACCTGGTTTAGATCTGGTTTAGACCTGGTTTAGTCCTAGTTTAAGCTTGGTTTAGACCTGGTTTAGATCTGGTTTAGGCCTGGTTTAGTCCTGGTTTAGACCTGGTTTAGATCTGGTTTAGACCTGGTTCAGATCTGGTTTAGACCTGGTTTAGTCCTAGTTTAGATCTGGTTTAGTCCTGTTTAACTTCTGGTTTAGACCCAGTTTAGTCCTGGTTTAGACCCAGTTTAGTCCTGGTTTAGAGCTGGTTTAGTTCTTGTTGCCTTACAAAAATATAATTTAAATAAAACACAAAGTTAGCTTTAGCAGCTTTAGCAGCTTTAGTTTTTGAGCTTAAATGAGCCGGTCCGAGTCGACCAAAGCGCCGTCTGTGGGCCTGGAGCTGCACAACACCCACGTCTGTGTAAATACATTGTTTTCGGGGCGAATATCGTATTTTCCAACGAATAAAAGCTAATAAAACATAGTGATCTCAATAAATTATGTGTTGGCAGTTATTAGAAGTGAACCGCTGCGTCTTTAAACCTCAAAAACTGTGCGTAATACGGCCGTTTAACTCTTCTGATGAATTTCGCTGGTAGCTCGGGGCCGGCGGTGGAGGTTTGGCCTGGGTTAGCGCCTCGGCGGGGGGTCCGGGGGCGGCGGGGGGTCTGTGGGGAGTTGCCGGGGGGGCGGGTGGGGTGGTCTGGAGTCTGCATTACTCTGCCACACTGCTGCCCTGTTCGCAGATCCCACCGAGCGCATTTGCCCGGGGTTATTTTGGGAGACGCTGGGCCGGCTCTCACTGGATCACTGTGAACGACGGCGCTCCGGGGAGAGGGGCTTTTGTGCCGCTGATAAGTGGTGTCGCGCAGTCGGCCATGTTTGCGAGGGCCCCGGCGCGCAGACGAGGTGCGGACAGCTCGGGCTTTGGCTACGACAATAACACAGCGCGGAGTTAAACCTCGCGTACAGCCCCGCGCCTGATTTATGGGCTGTGAATAAATGTGAAGGCCCGTTGGAATACTAACAGTCCCGCGTAATCTGCGCACAGCGTGGACCAAATCAAATATATTTAGATTCGAAAGCCTTTAAGATGATAAACGGGCTTTTAACAAGGTTTAAATCAGGTTTTAAGGCTGATTCCTTTTCAAAAATATGGTTTATTTGTACATTTGAGCCATTTTTATTCAATTTATTAACCTATTTTCTGATCTACTGTGTGTTCTAATGTTTCCTCGGCACAAACAGACCCGGAGTTGTGTTTTATTTTGTTTTATTCGCACAAGTTTAACTCACAAACCCTGCAGATTTAGGCTGAGTTCTTCTCTTAAACAGAAAACGCTGTGTTCCAACTTGTGCTCCTCTGTGTTTTTAAACTCCACCCATCTTCACTGGAATCATGCACTGGAAGAAAACAATCTCTACGCAAGTTAAAATGACTTAAATTCAGGACATTTTACTTTATTTGCGTGGATTCAACTCGACGAGTAAACTTATCTGCCAGAGTTTCTTAATTCAAGCAACATTCGATCATTTTACTTGTTAAGTGAAATTTACTCAAATCATGGGAAAACTTTCTTTATTCAAGTCATCTTAACTTGACTAGATTCTGTGTTTTGCAGCGTGTGAATAATTTCAGCCCCGGAATTGCCCGTCTCTACTGAACAAAAGGTAAAACGGCAGCTTTAACTTGAAAACTACCGCTTCATGACATCACAAGGTGAA
Organism: Odontamblyopus rebecca; assembly: GCA_030686955.1. NCBI lineage: Eukaryota > Metazoa > Chordata > Actinopteri > Gobiiformes > Gobiidae > Odontamblyopus > Odontamblyopus rebecca. The sequence goes on from CM060667.1 coordinate 5,635,791, forward strand.
ACAGAGCATTTTGAGCTTTGGAGATGTAGACAGACTAAGGCTACGTCCACACAACAAAGCTATTGGATTTTTCCCCCCTCCATCCATCCATTTTCTTCTGCTTATCCGGGGCCGGGTCGCGGGGGCATCAGTCTAAGCAGAGAAGACCAGACTTCCTTCACCCCAGACACTTCCACCAGCTCCTCCGGGGACACCTATCTCGTCCTTTCGGTCATTACCCAAAGCTCATGACCGCACATGTCGGATCAATAAAGATTCACTTCCGATGACAACGGAGCACTGAGTGAAAATGGTGTAATACATATGCCCACCTGTATGTGGTGCTGTAAACAGGAGACAGACCGAGTCGGTAATGGAGCGAACAGGAAACCTTCAACGTGTCCTTCTAGTTCTACACGGTCGTGGGTTTAAAAGAATCGCGTGTAATTGTGTGTGTTTCCGCTGGTGTTGTACTGCAGTAGATTAAGAAGTTTGGATGCAAAAGTGCAAATAAACTTAGAAGCGTTCGCAGCACAGACTCCGTGTCCGCCGTGGTTGTTGTTCCGGTTGTTCCCAGTTGTTGCGTAGAGTTCTCTTCTGGTCGCGTGACGATGAAAATGACGGGGCTGCGACGTCATCGTTTTCCCTCAGCTGCAGTTTGCCGCAACGCCGCCGCTCTCAGATTTCTCCACTCTGGAACCCGTTTTCGCCTTAAACACCGGCTCAGTGTGGACGAAACTAATGTTTTGTATTCGTATTAACATGTTTTATAAGCTTTACTTTTGTTGTTTCCCATCCCTAAGTCACTCCCCCTTCAGAGCGCTATCACAACACAATCAGCATGCGTCCCACTAATGAAACTACTGCACGTTTTTGTGTCTTCTTCGACAGTTTTGTGTCATGTTTTTGCATATTTATGGAGAATTGTCGTTTTGGAGCACAGAATCGCACTGCTGACCATAAAGAGGGTTTGAATAGTTCCCAGGAGAGATCGCTAAATGACTCAAACATGCACGGATGACTCTAAAACCTCTTCAGGCAACATTATAACATGGTAGAAAGCTCAAAAAAATCGATTTTGAAGACCCCAACTTTAACTTTAACGTGCAACAAGTGCAAATAGGCAAGACTATATCCTGTTAATCTTTAAACGTGCACATAAAGGGATGCAGCTCTACAGCACCAACGTTTGGGGAAAACAGGTATTACAACAACCTGGGGTGAATAAAACTACAACTACGATTTACATAGGATTATAATCTACAATTTTCCACATGTGCCCTGTTTTCCCCTGCACGTACAACAGAATCTTACAACTAAACGTAAGGAGGCTTTGAATAGGGCACAGAAGAGATCGCTACATTACTCAAACATGCATGGATGACTCTAAAATCACTTCAGGCATGTTTTTTTTATGAGGGAACAACTTTATAACATGGAAGACAGCTCCAAAACGTCGATCTGGCGTAATAAAAGACAGATCTATTTCTGCCGGTGGCTCCGACTGTTCCTCCTGCTTTTCCTCCAACTCGACTCAATTGAATATTTCAGCGCAGAATCCTTCTTCTGTGGCTCACTTCCAGGTTTGAACTTTTCTTTGTCTCTTTGGATCTGACCAGAGGGACCAGAGCCACGGCCAAAACCCACATCTCCAGCTCCTCCTCCGGCCAAACGAAACACAACACGACGGAGCGAACGGACGGATCTGATCACAACATGACATCTGACTTGGCATTTCGAGCGGGAAATGTACGATAACGAAGATAATGTAAGACTCATTTGTACGGCGGACATTGACTAAAGACAGTCGAGTCAAAAGGGGCAGGGAAAAACTCTCCAAACGTTTCATTAAAGAGGATTTCACTTCTATGTCGTATTAAAGAAGAACTCCGGCACATTTGAAACTAAAGTCTGTTGGCAACAAACCAGTGTAGTGATGGGGGCAAGTTCTGAACTTCCACGTAAAACACCAATTTGCTTCACACTGAAGAAGCTTAACACCACTTTAACCCATCTGACACCAGCCACGAGTCTAATGAACAAAACGCTCTGCCTGGTTCACTCATTAGTGTCTGGAAACGTTAGAAAACAACTTTATAAGCACCTCACACTTCCCTCTGTTGATTTCCCACTGCACAGGCCAAAGCCCAAAAGACTCGATCTTCGACTCCAGCGGCGGCGAGAGGCTCGAGCGTCAGAAGCAACAAGTGAAGATCGACTACTGACAGTGAAGAAGAGAAACTGAAAGTTGTTGAAAGAAAATGGTTTGGGAATGTATTTTTTTGCGTTTTTCAAAAAATACAATTCACTCACTTCAACGGCAATGGAGTCTTTTGGGCTTTAGTCTGTGCAGTGGGAAATCAGCAGAGGGAAGTGTGAGGTGCTTATAAAGTTGTTTTCTAATGTTTCCAGACACTAATGAGTGAACCAGGCAGAGCTTTTTGTTTGTTAGACTCGTGGCTGTTGTAAGATGGGTTAAAGTGGTGTTAAGCTTCTTCAATGTGAAGCAAATTGACTTTTTATGTGGAAGTTCAGAACTTGCCCCCATCACTACACTGGTTTATTGTCTTGACAGACTCACTGCCACAGTGAGATCTCCAACGAGGAAACACTGATCTGTGCCGTTTTTTGGCTTCTGACAGAATTCCACCTCCTCTAGAAACGGACTTTAGCTTCAAACGTGCCGGAGTTCAACTTTAACTGCGAACATGTGACATATTTAGATCTGTTACCTTTTATTTTGGAAACACTATGTTCACACACACAAAAAAAAACCAAACAAAAAAAAACATGTATTAACATGCTTCATAAGCTTTACTTTTGTTGTCTTCCATCCATGAGACACTCCCCCTTCAGAGCGCTATCACAACACAATTAGCGTGGGTCCTGCTAATAAAACTACTGCACGTTTTTGTGTTTTCGTGGACAGTTTGTGCACGCTCCTTCAGGTCCCCGTCACTAGGCTCTGTCCACTGGAGGACCGAGTCTTCTGTTCTGCTGCACCACGACTCTGGAGCTGCCTCTGTCCAGCTGAGAGCCACGCTGAGCCTGGACCCTTTTAAAGCAAATCTAAAGACTTTTTATTTAGAAAAGCTCAGTTGATTCTTTTACTATTTAGCAGCTAGTATTGTTTTTAAAGTTCTTGTTTTATTGTAGAGCTCTGAGATTCTGTGGAATGAAAAGTGCACTATAAATACCCACAGACACTGAAGGAACTTTCCTACAGGGAAATACAGTGAATACGTTTATGCCAAAAAGAAAAATGCCTTAAATATTACCCATGTTTGAGAGCATCATAAAGGGAGTGTGGAGTGAGTGGAGTTGGGTCTGATCATGTTCGGAACGCAGGCCAAAGAGACGCCGCTGTCGTTGTGCTACAGCTCCATCTAGTGGCCACTGAGCAGCACATGCACCAGAGTTTGAACAAGTACAGACTCTATTTACAAAAGTGGAAGACGTTTGGTAGTGGATGACGACTTCCTTTGGGCTCTGTTCGCGATAGGAACCTTTTATTGTTTTGGAAATTATATGTTGACAAAAAAAACACGTATTAACATGTTTTATAAGCTTTACTTTTGTAGTTTCCCATCCCTAAGTCACTCCCCCTTCAGAGCGTTATCACAACACAATCAGTGCGTGTCCTGCTCATGAAAGTACTGCTTGTTTTTGTGTTTTCGTGGACAGTTCTGTGCCTTGTTTTTGTATATTTATTGTAGAATTGTCGTTTTGGAGCACAGAATCGTACTGCTGACCATAAAGAGGGTTTGAATAGGGCCCAGGAGAGATCGCTAAATGACTCAAACATGCATGAATTATACATAAAACCTCTTCAGGCAACATTATAACATGGCAGAAAGCTCAAAAAAATTTATTTTGAAGACCCCAACTTTAACTTTGACCATGAAACTGCAGCTGAAACTGACGTCTTCCTTTGAGCTGTTGGCGACTGTAACTCTGATAAAATCTGGGAAAAAAAACAGAAAATGTCCCGGTTTTCTTCATGTCGATGCCATTGTATTCTTTCTTTTTTCCTTGCCTATTCATTTCTGTATTATAATTTGTCAAACTTCATCTGAAATCGTCATCGACATGTTTCCAAACATCTTTCAGTAACGTTTTTCGAGCCTGACATGAGCTGTTGTTCCTTTTTTCTGTAATTTCATATCAGCAACATTAAACCAGACTATGGAGCTCGACAGTCGAAGCCCGAAAAGGTCCCAGAAGATATTGTTCCCATTTTTTCCCGCCATTAATATTTCAAAAAATCCAATATTAGGAGTTTAAAGCATGATGCAAGTTGACCTTTTATGGTTTCAGTCCCAAAAACTTTGTCAAAATGTTTTTCTAACGTTGAAAACTTGTGTCTAGCCGCAGAAAATTTGGAAACTTTCAAAACCTCCACTGGCTCCCCATCCCGCAACGCATCCACTTCAAAGTCCTCCTCATCACCTTCAAAGCCCTCCATAACCTGGCCCCCTCCTACCTTTCTGATCTTCTTCACCGACACACCCCATCCCGTTCCCTCCGTTCCTCTGATGCCAACCTCCTGTCCCTCCCCTGCAGGACCAAGCTCCGCACCTGGGGTGACCGAGCATATTCCATCGCTGCCCCTACCCTCTGGAACTCACTCCCACAACCCATCCGTGACTGCTCCGACCTCCCCTCCTTCAAAAAACTGCTCAAGACCCACCTTTTTAAAACTGCTTTTAATGTTTAATATTTAATGTTTGTTTGTTGTTGCTTTTTATCTTGTTACTGTACAGCGTCTTTGAGTGTCATGAAAAGCGCTTTTATAAATAAAATGTATTATTATTTTTATTAAACTTTCAATATGATTATTTTAGTTAAAAAAAAAGTCTTTGCAAAGAATTAATGGAAATTTACTTCCAAAATCTCGAAGTGGTTAAACTCTATTACATTTTCTACAATATTAAAAAAAAAAAAAAATTTAAAGTGAAAAAAAAAACAACACATGGCCGATGTCTAAAAGCATTTAAAAAAATCTTTAAATAACGTTATGCATTTTTTCACTTTTAAGTCCCTGCTCCTTGCATTTGCATTTCTACAAGAACTTTGGTGTTTTCTGTCTCTTTTTTTATTTTATTTAACAGAGATCAAAATTTCTACACAGATACATGATATATTATTACTCCTTAATATTTAATTGAACTTTTTATCACAAGGAATTCCTTCATCAAATCCTCAATTTTCACTTCAAAACAGATCAGCTTGAAGATAAATTCCAAAAATAATCGTAAAAAACAACATTTCAGATCATGAATTTAACACATTTATTGACAGAATTGCAAAAATATGCACCTTCTATAGTTTCTGCACAAAAACGTGGTAAACGTGGTTACAAAAATATTCAGTTTTGCGATTTAGAAATGGACCACATCAGAATCTCGCTCCCTTAAAGTAAAAACACACAGGTTATGGAAAGAAAGAAGTGACAAAAACGTTACCAAAATGTTAAAAAACAGCTTTTAGTTTATAACGCCTCACATCTTATGGAGTTAACGTGTCCAAATAGTTTTAACGTGATCACAAATACAGCAGATTTTCAGAATAAAACTCGCACAGGTTACGACATCGACCCTGAAAGGAAGCAGTTTTAGTCCCTTCAAAATAAGAGCAGACAGGAAGTTTGGATACAAAAAGAGGTAGCTAAATTTTGAGTATTACAAAATAAATGTCGCTATAAAACTAGGCTACGGTTCGATATGATTCACAACAAAGACGTGACAGGAGCTAAAATTAAAACAGCTCGCTAGTTTCTCCCAATGTTAGTAAAGAATATAATATGTTAAATACAGACGCTCGCCAAAACAAAACGCCGCCATCTTGTGTTCGCTGGTAAGAAGTACAATTCAATTTAAGATTTTGTTCAAAACTCTAGAAAATAAAAACTAGAGGTTGTTTAATAATGTTTGCCTACGTGTGTAAAAGTTGGCAGTTCAATTTCCACTCCTCTTTTATATCATTGTTGCTGTTTCCTTGGGCACGACACTTCAGTTACTTTATCTATGCATTTGAGTAAAGGGTGAAGAAATAATTGGAAGTTATCGTTCCATTGTTAAGACATCTGTTTTTGATTAAGGATTAAACCACATGAAGCTGAATTTATGGTGCTGGAGTTTTGATCGGGACGTCTTTTCAATTTGTAAGGCTGTAGTTGGCCGTAAAATATCTCGAAACTCGTACGCTGCGATATTTTCGATGGTTTCACTCCGCTCCAGCTCAAACTGTTCGACCGAATCTCAGAGTTTAAAAGTTCACAGCTCACGATTCATGTTCTCACACTGTACGGACGACTTCAACAGTGAAACCCTCACGAGATGTGACAGGATTTAAAACAGTTTTGATGTTTTTGTGACCTACGATTGCAGATTCATCCGTTCTCGTTACCCCATGTTTACCACACGAAGCACGGCGCACGATTGAGCCGAAACTCGATCCCAAAAACGGTCGCACAAGTGAAAAATGAGCTCAAAAAGTGCCAGAAATCGGATTTAATCGACCAAAATGTGTATTACGCTAAAAAATTATCTGATTGGCCTTTTATAGTAAATTTAAAAAAAATTTAAAAAACATATCCGGCCTTTTCAATGACTTCTGAACCACCATGGAGACGAAGAGGTGACAGACCCTCCAAGACAACTGAAGGATTTTGAGCTGAGAAAAAGTTTATGATCTAAAAACAGGTAAAAATCTGACCTTTTTGAAAACTGTAGGTGTACGGTGACCAGATTTTCAAATTTAAAAAAGCAGGCGCACGAGTGAAAAATTAGCTCAAAAACGGCCAAAAATAACGCCGCGTATGCCCGACTTTACACCTCTCTCTGTATCTGACCCAAACTGCACTGACAGGACTACACCTGCAGGGGGAGCTCATGCAAAACTACTATTTATGCATTAACAAGTACTGGAATTCTACGTATTTATGTGAAAAAAAAAAACCTGTGAATCGTGAATTTAATCTGCTTTTTTGCATTTAAAACACCAAAAAATACCAAATCTTCTCCTTTCTACTGTTGTCCCATAGAATTCCTTAGAATCTAAATAAAATTATTCATTGACTAAAGCAAATTTTGGCTCATTAAGACTCAACAAAGAGTGTGAAAAACAGCCCTACGGAGCCAAACAAATCATATCTTCACAAAGGCAGGGTGGGTGAAGTGTCTTGCTCAAAGGCAGTAAAGGCAGCATCAGAAATGGGGCTCGAACTGCCAACTCCTGTACGTAACAATGCGCAAACGTCTCAGATTTACGCAGCAAACTTGCAGAAAAGCAGCGTTTTTATCTGGCGAACGCCTCGTCCACCTTCACTTCCTTCTAAATACAGTCTCTTTCGGTCCAGTATAATTTTGAGATCACGGCCTCCGAGCGTCCACATGATCACATTTAAACGCGTATCCTTAAAAAATAACAAATAAATAAAAGTCCTTTGACTAAAAAAACGGTTCGACTAAAAGCGCAAAGTTGTTTCTTCCCCGTCCGTGGGTCCAGCAGAAACTGACGCCGCAAAAACACAGACGAGAGTTAAAATGACTTCAATTCAGAACATTTTTGAGTAGTTTTGACGAGTTCAGATCTACTTAGTTGTTCGGTCTAGAGTTTTAAAGATGCACTACGTAACATTTCTCGTCGCCGTTTGCTTGTTTCCATGGAAATATTAGTCCATTTACTCCACTTAAAAGGACTAAGTTAAGAGTACTTATAATTTTTGAGCCGCTTTCACTCGTTTTCGTAGAACTCACGGCTCTAACTTGATTTTATTTATTTTGAGAAACGTCTTGACTTTTCCTCCAGTATTTTATTTATCGGGGACAAATTCACATCCGATAAAACTTTGTGTAATTCTCCATTCAATATATTTAAAACGTGGTTCCAGATGTTGTATTTTAGGCCGAATCAGACGTCGATTTCTGTTGTTTTAGCCGCAATTAAAAAATAATAATAAACTGAACCAACAGGCAGAAGATTTTTCTCATAAATCAGTTAAAATGGTTCCAAATATCAAAAAAAAAAAACCCTAAATATGAAATTCTAAATGAGTTGCACAAGTTGTTTAAAGGAAAATTCTATAAATTATTTGATTAAAACAGTCAAAACTTCAAGTGAGACCGTGTTTTACCTTTTTAAAAATAATAATTTAAATAAAACTACGTTGCCTATCTACTTAGAGACAAACACTGACAAACACTTACGCCAAATTACAGCTCAGATCTGTGGAGAGGCAACCCCGCCCACTGTAAGAACGGATGCAATAAAGTCCCATGTAACTGGAAGGAAGCAAAACTTAAACATTTAATGCCGAATTGTGGAACATTTCATGCAAACCAATAACATTTTCATGGGGACAAGAAGCGGCTGGTTATTTTTTATTTTTAATATAATGAAACTTCTACATCTACAAATGTAAGAGGCGGTTTTACACTTCTATGAGGTATTACTCGCTAACATAAAACAAATTTAATTCACCATGTTTCATTTTATTGTTTTGAAAATGTTATATTCACCTCAAACAATGTATAAGTTTAATGGATTAAATTATAAAGGTTTAGTGAAAGTTATAAACATCGTAAAAAGCTAAAAAAAAATCGATTTAGCGTAATAAATAAATAAATTCTCCATCGTTAAGTCAAAACTACTCATAATTATCCTGATTTCAAGTCATTCCAACTCGTGTATTTCTCTTATTTTTCTGCAGCGTCGAAAGTCCAAAATCTCAGTAGTTCCGGATGCTGAAAAAGCCCACGCTGGTCGGCGATTCCTTCACCGTCACCGTGACCAGGTTGGCCGTGACGTCGGTGACGAAAACGTGTTCGATCAGACTTCTGGGCGGCTTCCAGTCGTTGCTCGTCATAATCTGGCCTCCGAAATCTGTATCCGACTCTGAAGTGCTCCCCTCCTCTCCCGCGCTCAACTCGTTCACCTTTTTCCCATCTTTCGAAACCTCGTTGTTCGCCTTGTGCACGGCGTTCCCTTTTATGCCACTTTTATCCTGCCGATTCTGCAGCGGCGTTCCCGGACTCTTGGGCGACATGTAATCTTGCGTTTTCCGAATCGGCGCGGTCGGACTTTTCAGCCCCGACGTCTGCATGACTCCGTTGACGTGCAAATCTTTCGTTTTCGCGTTCTGAAGGTTTAACGGTTGCTGGTTTGATCCTTGACCTCCCGACGGACCGTTTTTGGACGGCAAAGCGGATACGGATTTCGCGCTGGGAGTCCTTTGCACGCTCGCGATGCTGGTTTGCGGTTTCTTGGCGACGTTCGGCGGACTTAGCGTGTGCTGCGTGGTCCCTTGGTGCTTCGTCGTGTTCAGATTCAGCGCCGCGACGCCTTTCGACTTGCTGGCCGCCGGCGTTTCCGTCAGCTTCGCGTCGGTTTTGTTTTGGTGGGATTTGCTCGCCACGAGGTTGCTCTGAGCTTGCGCGGACTTGGCCACGCCTTGGCCGACCGGGCTCCTGCTCATACTGCCGATGTTGCGGTGAAAACCCATGAACGTGAAGCTCGCGGGGTGAACGGGTTTCTTGATGGCGCCCGGGACTTCCAATTCCTTGAGCGGCCTTTTGGCTTTGTTGTGGTACTCTTTCAGCTCGGGCGGCATCGGTTTCCGCCCTCGTTTTCTCGGCGGGTCGGGTTTCGCCATGACGATCTGGGCTTTCTTCTGGGGTACGGGGTGAAGGGTTCGGACGGGGGGCTGCTGGCCGGACTCCTGCTCGTCTTCGTCTTCGTCGGAGGAAGAGGTGGAGCACGAGGAGGAGGAGTCAGAGGAGGAGGACGAGCCGGAGCCAGAGCCGGAAGAGCTGCTGGACTTTGGAGGTTCTGGGAGGTTCTCCTGAAATAAGAAATACAAATAAGACAGAATTCTCAGGTGGAACTTGCAGATTTGTTGAACTGGTTTAGGTTCATATCTCTGTAATTAATGGGCTTATCCACATGAAACAAAAACGGGCACAAAGTTCAACATCGTCTCCGTCAGTATAAATAAACAAAAGTGATTTTTAGGGACGCACTGAGCCGATACTGGAAACAGATATCGGCTTCCAAATATTAGTTCACTGATCATAGTCGGTCCAGAAAGTCTCATGTTTGAACTTTTATTTTACACAAAGTTGTTCTGTAGTTACTTCAAACATAAATAACAGCTACTAGGGATGAAATAATAACGTAAATCTGGTGATATCGTATCGTCAAAGGTCTCACAATAATATCGTGGACCATCACAATATATCGAAAGTTTCTCTAGTCCTGATGCAGAAATGGCTAAAAAAACAGAGGGAACTACATAGACCATGATCCTTTGCTCTGGTTCAGTGCAGACGACATAAGAAATAACTGTTCTAAGCACTTTTACATCTTCATTCTTTGGATTAAGTCTTGTGAAGCATTTTTAGAGGAAAAAGGAGCAGATTCCTCCACAAAATATTGTAATAAATATCATACAGTGAGATGTTTATGGTGAAAATATCGTACAGACAGATTTGGATGTCGTTCCATCCCTAATGACAATAAATGTTGCACCAAATAACTGGTCAAAGCATTTTAGAGTCAGTCTTGTTATTATGTAGAATATCGTAATATCGTGAGCTTTCCCCTGATATCACAATAAATGTCGTACCGTGAGGTTCATACCGTCACCATATCGTATCGTGAGACTTGGATATCTACAGTTTCATCTTATTTCATTATTTTTTAAGGAAATAAATGCTGTTATCGGTCTCTGCGCTGATACTGGTTACTATCAGATATCTGTGGACCCTTAAAGATACAGTATTAGACTCGGTATCGGAACTGAAGAAGCTGGACGTGTGCATCTCTAATTATTTTTTCACAATAGCTTCAGAGACTGGTGCCGTTTTTCCAACACCAACAATGTAGTTGTTGCAAACCGTGAGATTAATGTGACAAGTTTATGGAGCCGATTCCAAACAAACATAATTATAAGGTTCAACATTCATGGATGAAAATATCAGGGCCGGAACGAGACATAATTTCCACGAGACGCACTGCGAGACTGAGTCCACGAGAACGAGACTTTGACATAATTTGTAATAATTAAGTGGTGCAATCACTGATTTATTTATTTCATGTAATACTTTAGCGATCATTGTTGTCCTAAAGCTTCTTAAACTGTATAACTCAGCAGCTTTTACTTTCTTATTCTTTATTTTAAGATAAATCCAGGGGAAAACATCTCGCAAGATCATTTTTCTCACGCATGCATGATCTTGTTGTAATTTTATCTCACAAGATCCCTACAAAATGTGGATATTTCTTCCAAAAACAGCGAATTTCCGAAAGAGTTAAACAAGCCCCGCCCTCCGTCTGACACTATGACGTCAACCAGTGTATAGAATCTGAACGCAAAACTGTTATTGCTCATTTATTGACTGCAGTTCAGTCTTGGGAAGTGCGAGGGACGAGCCCTGGTCCTTTGCAGGTGCCGCGTCAGTTACCGAAGTCAGTTCTTGTGGTTTGCTTTGACTCATAATAACACAGAGGTGACTGGGTTCACTGTGGTTTGCGACTTACTGTTGAACACCTGTTTTTGGACCAGAAAAACACTACATTTCAGTCCAGGAAGTCGGGGAAAATAGCTAAAGATCTCAGAGTTGAAGGCTTCTAGTGTCGCTCAGGTCTTCAGCACTTTTTTGGTTTGTTTTGGATATAAATACAATTATAAAACGTTTAAATTTGTGGTACGACTGCAAAGTAGGAGCTGATTTTTTTTAAAATAAACTCACCAGTATTTTCCGTGGTCGTCCTCTGGGTCTTTTCCCCCGATTTCTCATCAACATCTCTCTCTCCTGCTCCCTGAAAAAACAACAAATTTGAGTTTAAATCACAAAGAGTTTATAGTTTGCAGCTACTAAAACAACAAAAAAGTGTTTAATGAGAAGTCGGGTGAGGAAACTAAACCAAAACTTACATTTAACTTAACAGAGCTGTGTGTTTTAAATGAATATACAGATATAATTACAGTTTAATAAAGTAAAATACCAAATAAGAGCTGGGCGTTTATTTGTTTCAGTCATTTAACAGATCAGGGGCTGTTCCAGAAAGCGGGTTATGTGAAAACTCCGAGTTAACCCTGAGATGAGGGAAACTCTGGGTTTTCTGTTCCATAAAGCGCCGTAACTGAAACCCTGAGTCAGTCACCATGGTAACAGCCTCTGTGAACTTAACCTGCTCGGGGCAGGTTTTCTCTCGCATGAAAATCGCTTTGACACAACATGGCTTGTCCATTCCTCCCAAACCAGATTGACACTGAAGCACATATTATTAGAAACGCTTTGCGCCGTGAGAGAATCTTTGGCCCCAGGCTGGATTTTTTCTCTTTTCCAGATGAATATCTGTTGAGCGCTGCCGCTTTTCATCAAACAGTGTCATTTATCTTAAAGCCTCCTCCAGCCTCACATTACAAACTTCACACACCGCGGACGTGCGCTCACTTCCCTTCAAATTTTGTGCATAGCGCTACGTTTTTATGCCAACGGAAGTTTTCTTTATAATATTGGCGACGCGGAGCAGCTATGGCAAGGCCACAGTGCAGAGCGGTGAGGACAGTTCCCCTGGTGCTGAAACGCCTGTTGCCAGTGATGGTGGTGGAGGCACTTGTGTCCATGGAGGCGCTGGGCTCAGAAGAGCTTCCCCCAGGGCCTTCAGCCACTGGCCGCTTAGCGTTTTGGCTGAGGGCCTCACCTCAGCCTCGGTCACAGTGGGTGGAGGTTTTTTTTGACATCTGCTTCTTTCTGTTGGCTGAGCAGAACTCGCATATTATTTTTTTCTCGAATAGTATTTTATTGAGTGTTCATGTGCAGTCACATTTGAAATGCAGCGTATTAAACTATAAATGTCTAGGCTAAACATAAAGTTTTCATTTACTAAGTGAGGTTTTAAGTGGGAGGCCAGGTTAAAACAGCATTTTGTTAATCATTTGCATTATTATTTGAAGCAGCCACTGAATTTACATTTACTTTAACAACCTAAGGCATTAAAAAGACATGCCTTACTGCTTTGGACAATATTTTTATGTTTTATTTTTTGGTTGCTTCCAAGGTCGTTTCTCCCCCGTTGGATTGCACCTAAACGAAAATCTGATTTTATTCCTATTTAACTCTGCAAATAAGCGATGATCTTACAGTTGATGTTAACTCAACTGAACAGTTCCAACTTACGCATTGACTCGGCCGCAGTTTCCTCCCATGATGCCTCACTCTCCTTTGCCGCTGCAGCGGTGTTTGATTTACGACGTTAAATGTCTTCTCCCTGTAGCCTCCATGAGGACCTCGAGCTCCAGCTGAGGTAACTCGGTCTCTTTTTGGTCGTTGTCATGGTGACACTCATGGTTTCGGGATCCATTGACTACGGCTTTTTATAGAAGTCGTGCAGGCGCGTAACTCGAGGTGAACCTGCTCAGAGCTGATTTACCTCATTCATATCAGCGGTTCTGGAACCAGAAACTCAGAGTTTCCCGTCTCAGAATAAGTTAACTCAAAGTTCAGGGACAGACTCAGAGTTTGTTTAACCCACGTTCTGGAACAGCCCCCAGGCGTTTATTTGAGACCAGGCGGATTCCTTCCTCACAAAAATCTCGCTCAGCAAAACTGGGAAAATCTGGTGTTCAAATTCTTTTAACCAGTGTGACTTTCTATACAGACGTGGGCGAGTTATTTTGAAATGTTACAACACAATATCTACAGAGCGGAGAGTTTCCCACATTTGAAAGTGACTCCTGAGTTACAGAAAGTAGTTCAAACCCTCCCGCAACACGCAGACATTTCTTTGGCGAAGTTAAACCAAACGACAGACGCAGCGAGTGTGGAGCAAGAGAGCGAGAACGTTCTTTTCCGACCTGTTTTTTTTCAGCACATATAAGTTAAGATGATTTGAATTAAGAAAGTTTCATCATGATTTGAGTAAATTTCACTTGACAAGTAAAATGATCTGCCAGTGGAACAAGAATTTTTGTACTTAAAATATGAAAATACAACGTGAAGAAGAAAAACAACTTTTTGCACTTAAAATAAGAAACTAAATCGAATGTTGCTTGAGTTAAGAAAAAAACACACATTCCATTGGCAGATCATTTTAGTCAAGTTGAATCTGCTCAAATAAAGTAAATGTTCTTAATTTAAGTCATTTTAACTTCCCTAGATGTTGCTTTTTCCTGTGTTTCTCCTGCAGATTCAGACACATCCAGATTTGTCTTATTCTCACACTACAAAAAAGGATTCGATGCGGGTTCGATCCCCGGGTCGCCCGGGCCTTTCTGTGTGGAGTTTGCATGTTCCTCCCCGTGTCTGGATGGGTTTCCCCCATCAACTCAAAACATGCAGCACCTGAACTAACATCAAGGACCATGTTGTCCACCCTCCTGTGGGCTCACCACCTGCAGAGGGGTTCATAGGGGGGGTCAGGTGCTATGAGGATTGGGCAGCAAGCTGCCCCCGCGACCCAGCCGGATAAAGCGGGAGAAGATGGATGGATCTTTAAAAAAAATCTATTTTAAGACTCTTTTACTTAATAAGATGAGTTTTTTTTTTTACTTGTTTCAAGATATTCCATCCTGATTTATCTTATCTCGATATTACAACTTATTCTCAGCACTTTTTATATTAACTCAGTCCAGGTTAAGCCTCTTTAACTTCCTTCTCAAACCAATAAGGTGAAAAATCTTGCCATAAATACTTGAAACTCGTGTTTTCTGCTTAAAACAAGATTCATATTTTGTCTTATTTTAAGAAAACTTGGTAAGTGAAAATTTCTTACTGCACTGACAGATAATTTCACTTAAAATAGGGCATTTTTACCTCAAAATTTGTATTTTTTTCTTATTTTTTGATAGGCCTTTTTTGCAGTGCAGTGCGTGAACAGGCCTGACTGAGCTGCAGACGCTGCACTAGCACCGACTCACGGCCTCGCGCAAGAGCACAAATACACAGACACGACTCGTAAACGGCGTAAAACAAATAACAACACGATTTCCGCGGTGACGGTGTTTCGTTCGACTCACTTCTTGTTAAACGCCGCCAGGAGTCGAGGGTCCAGGATGTTTTCCTGAGGCTCCCAACTGTTGTGTCTGAAACACAAACAGAAAACAAGAGTCAAAAATATGAAAGAGACGAGGAGGAACGAGGGAGGGAGGGTGAAAGAGAGAAGAGAGAGACATTAAACAAGTGTCACATATGAAAGAGGAGGAGAGACAGAAAACAACTGTTAAATATGAAAGAGGAGAGAAAAGAGGCAGAAAACAACTGTTACAACTGACTAATATGAAAGAGAAGGGAAAAGAGGGAGAGAGAAAAGAGAGACGTTAAACAAGTGTCATATGAAAGAGGATGAGGGAAAAGAGGGAGAGAAGCAGAAAAGAACTGTTAAATATGAAAGAAAGGAGGAGGGAAAAGAAGAGAGGCAGAAAACAACCGTTACAACTGATCTGTCATATATCAAAGAGAGGAGGAGAAAGGAGGGAGGGTGAAAGAGAGAAGAAAGAGGAGAGGCATTAAACAAGTGTCATATGAAAGAGAGGAAGAGGGTAAAGAGGGGGAGAGAAAAGAGAGGAGAGGCAGAAAACAACTGTTACAACTGACTAATATGAAAGAGGAGAGAAAAGATGAAGAGTGAAAGAAAGAGAGAGAGAGAGACATTAAAAACTGTCAAATATGGAGGAGAGGAGGAGGGAAAAGAGGGAGGGTAAAAAAGAGAGGGGGAGAAATTAAACAACTGTCAAATATGAAAGAGAAAAAAGAGGTAGGGTGAAAAGAGAAGGAAAATGGAGAGTGAAATAAAGAGGAGAGAGACAAATACTGAAGAGAGGGAGAGAGAAAAGGGAGGGTGAAAGAGACAGAAAAGAGGGAGAGGGGAAAAGAGAGGGAGAAATGGAGAGTGAAATAGAGAGAGAGACAAACAAATGTCAAATATTAAAGAGGAGAGAAAAGACGAAGAGTGAAAGAAAGAGAGGGAGAGAGAGACATTAAAAACTGTCGAACATGAAAGAGGAGAGAAAAGAAGGAGAGTAAAAAGAGAGGGAGAAAAGAGGAGAGAGGCAGAAAAGAACTGTTACAATTGACTAATATGAAAGAAGAGAGGGCAAAAACAAAGAGTGAAAGAAAGAGAGACATTAAACAACTGTCAAATATGAAAGAGGAGAGGAGGGAAGGAGGGTGAAAGAGGGAGGAAGAAAAGAGGGAGGGTGAAAGAGAGAGGGGGAAATGGAGAGTGAAATAGGAGAAGAGAGACAACAATATGAAAGAGAAGGAGAGAAAAAAGGTAAGGTGAAAAGAGAGGGAGAAAAGAGGGATGCTGAAAGAAAGAAAGAGGGTGAAAGAGAGAGTGAGACATGAAACAAGTGTCAAATATGAAAGAGAGAAAAGAGGAGAGTAAAAAGAGTAAAAAGAGAGAGGCAGAAAAGACAAATATGAAGGAGAGGAGAGAAAAGAGGTAAGGTGAAAGAAAGAGGGAGACGTTAAACTGTTAAATATGAAAGAGAGGAGAGAAAAGAGGGTGAAAAGAGGGAAGGAAAAAGACAAAGAGGGAAAAGTGAGAGGGTGAAAGAGAGAATGAGAAGGAAAAAGGAAGGAGAAAAGACGGAGGGTGAAAGAGGGGGAGAAATGGAGAGTGAAATAGAGAAAGAGACATTAAACAACTGTCAAATATGAAAGAGGAGTGAAAAGAGAGAGGAGAGGGTGAAAGAAAGAGGGGGAGAAAAGAAGGAGAGACCACAAACTGACAACTGAACTGCTACGTATGAAAGAGAAAGAGAGAAAAGAGGGAGGGTGAAAGAGAGAGAGAGAGAAAAGAGGGAAAGACAAAAACAACCGTTACAACTGAACTGTAAAATATTAAAGAGAGGAGGAGGAGAGAGAAAAGAGGGAGTGAAAGAGAGAGAAAACAGAGAGGAGAAAGAGAGACATTAAACAACTGTCAAATATGAAAGAGGAGGAGAGAAAAGAGGGAGAGTGAAAGGGGGAAAGAAGAGGGGGGAGAGAGGCAGAGAACAGCTGTTAGGGCTGAACAGATGGATATGAAAGAGAAAAGAGAGGGATGGGGACAGAAAGGAGGGAAAAAAGAACTGTCAAACAACAATCAACCTGAAAGAAAGAGGGAGAGGAGGAGGGAGGGACAGAAAACAACTGTTACAGCTCCAAATACTGAACAGAGAGGAGGAAAGAAGGAGAGAAATGGAGTCAGACAGAAAACAATTAAGAGTTGACACAATATGAAAACGGGAACAGAGAAAGAGAAGGAGGTGAAGAGAGAGAGAGAGGGAGAAAACAATTGTCAAATATAAAAGAGGGAGAGATGGAGGAAGAGGAGAGGCAGAGTCAAAAAGACGAGAAACAACAGAGACAAACTGGCGCTTGATTCATAATTGAGACCGAAAACGTTTCCTACAAGACACTGACCACATTTACATGATGCTTTTTAATTCTGAATTTATTATTCTGAATTAAAATATTCTCCTTCGAGTTTACACGGAAATAATAATTCCGAAAACACGTTAAATCATGATTATTTAATTGGGCTCGGCGTCTGGGGGTGGGGAAGGTTCTGATTGGACAGCGACACAAACGTATTTCCGTCTTTGGGAAGAAAACCCACACTTCAGCTGCTCCCGGCTTTTCTGTCGTCTCGGTTTGTCGTTTCGCCGCCGACACAAACACGATCCAAACTTTTTCCGCGGTCGAAACCTCAGCCCACTCCCGCATCCCGCTCGCAAATCCAAAGAGACGTGGAGGAGCCGGATCGGACGACCCAACGAGCATGAACCACCGGGATTATTTTGAAGAAGAAACATGATCCAGGGAGAAATTCATTCTGTTTTAAAATCGGAATAAACCACCCACTAACTTTGGAATTAAGTTTAATTCCGAATGATCTTTTGATTAGGAATTAAGTGTTTACATGGACTTTTTAAAGCGGAATTCACTTTTATTCAGAATTAAAGCGCTCATGTAAACGTGGTAGGAGGTTTTTGGAGCTTTGAGTTGTTTCTTCGTCTAAAATACTGAATAAAACTGCATTTCCATTTCCTCTGGTCCACTTCATATTAATATTACTGGTAGTTCCACACAAATGGCTCCTTCACTTTGTTTTCCAGATTTATCCCAATTTTTCCAGAGCTAAAATAAAACTGCAATGACCACTAAACTCCACTTCAGCTTTGGAAATGACAGAGATGGTTCTCAACTCCGTTTAACCTGCTCCGCTCCGGCACATTTCAGCAGATGTGTAGAAATCTGACCCCGTGTGTTCCCCCGGCCCCTGCCGTTCCGTCCTTTTGGCTCAGATGCCCTCCCTCTCGTCGTATTTCACCGAAACGACACACATCCGCATTCTCCGCATACTTTAAACCGCAGCCAAAACAACTCGACAGTCACACCGGCTCCTGATTTCAGAAACAGTCGCAGCTTTAGATTTGAAGACGAGGCACAAGTTCTGATCAAACCAAACTCTGCAGCGCGTTCGATCGCATCAGCGTCAGAGCACGAACTGTTTTTATCAGCGCTTATAGTGTATGCAAATTAGCCATGCGGTTTTAATGTGCGTAAAGCTGCATTAAACACATTATTACTCAAAGTCTATAATGAGCGGAGCAGCGGAAATGTAGAGCGGTGGAGAGGACCAATCACAGCCCTTATCGTCTGCGTCGTTTTGAGGCGTAGTTAGAAAGTTTGGGAGGTGCACGGCGGTCGGACGCTGTCGGACACTCAGTTTGAGTCTGGATTAAAGGACAGTTCTTGGTGCAGACTTGTGATCTAAGAGGAGCCTGTGTGAGGCTGAGTGATGAAATGTGTCGGTTTTGAAGCTCGTTTTGGTTCTTTCTCATTGGTTAGCGATTAGCTGCTGTAGCTCGCACACATAAACAGGCTGTTTTCTCTTCTATTAGCAACTGTAAAGTGACTATCGTGGCCGTATATGTGTTACTGGACACGCACTGATATGTAAATGAGCTGTGAACAGAGGTGTGAATTATCGGCATTTAGCAGATCATTAATTACCGCTAAAGTCTAATAGTAGTAAATAGTAGTTTACTTACAGTACTTTCTTTACTGGCTAGAATATCGTACAAAAATGCCATTAGGCCGACCAACTGTCTTTAAATATGACGTAAAGAGGCAGAACAACAAGAAATGTCGCCTAAATAAACCCAACTGAAAATCCAATAGAGCCAAACCTAAGTTTTATAAACAACTGAAGATTTACAGTGAATTTTTACGTCAGAAATATATCGGTGATTATATCAGCAGCTCCAACTCCCATTTTATCGGCATCATATCGGCCGCAACAAAATCCATATCTAGTCGACACGAACACGTTTTGGCGCAGAACCATAAATCGGGCTTTACCGTCTCCTCCGTGAAAGTCTGACTTCGCCCTCGAGCGGGAACTTTCTCCTCTTCAGCGCCTCGTCCCCTCTCGACTCTCGGCTTCAATAAAACGTCTCCGTCGCAAACTTTTGGGCTCAACGTCGCACACGAAGCGTCCACGTTTGAAGAGGAGAAAGAGCGGAGGGGAGAAAGTCCTGCTGTGGTTTCAGGTCCTGATGCAGATTTTTTAAAATGACGGTGATGAAACTCATACGGGTGATACTTTTTGATACAGTGGGATACCGTATTACCGTATTATTTTACTTTTTACTCCTGAATCTGCCTCTTCTGCACTTTTCTTGTCTTGGCGAGTCCCAGATCATTAAATGGAGGGAGATACGCGCTGGTAAAGTTCAGTTTGATCAGAACTTGTGCCTCATCTTCAAATATAAAGCTGCGACTCGCTGCGGTTTAGGTGCAGCTACGAAATAATTCTTACTTAGTCACCGTAATACCCCCGGTAAAATGCTGAGAAGGTTTAACGGTATCAACATTTGGATACCGCCCAACTCTACTCCCCAATTTGAGAAACACTGGCGAATAAGTGTCCTAAACGTTCAGAAATCTCCGTATTTTTCCACCCGGGCAGACTGAACCTCGTCTGTGTTGTTTTTACCGTGTTTTTCTTTCCCAAACAGTGGCCGCAGCTCCTTTCACTCTTAATCAAACTCATTACCAAAACAAAGAGCGGGCTGCAGCTGGAGGCGTGGACAGGAACGGCCCCGGGTTTGGAGGGGAAAGAGCCCGGAGAGGAGGGGGCAGAGTGTGGAGAAAATGACCCCTGAATGAGACCTCCCCCCCGCCCCTCGCGCCCCATTCACACAAAGAGGGCCCCGGCTCCACCACAGGCCGGAGCATTCAGGCGGGATTACGGCGCCACAATACCGAGCGCCGGAGAGGCAGATGTTAGGGACGAGTACAAGGAAATCTGGGAAATGGGAAACACTCTGGGCCAAAATGAGCCTGTATTACACAAAGAGGATTCTTGTGAGGTTTAGGGCATGTTTGAATGTTGTTACCGCCTCGAAAACAGACCTGGAGCTGTGTTTTGTTTCATTTTCACATGTTTGAATAACTCTTTATAATTAGTCTGTACATCTCCAGAGCTCAGAACGCTCTGTTCCACCTTGTGATGTCATGAAGTAGTTTTTCAAGTTAAGAGCTCCTTTTTACCTTTATTTCAGTAGAGATAAGCAATACAAGGACTGAAAATGTGCAAAAAAGCTTGGCCAAAATTTAAGATGAACACTTAAATCTATTAGAAAGTGACTTAAAAGTAGTGAAATTATCTGTCCATGCAGCAACATAATTTTACTCGACAAGTTATCTTAAAATAAATGACCTCTAGACTAAAATGAAGCCATCTCAGAACTAGTAAGTCGATAATAAATCTGAAAACAAGATGGAAAAACCTGATAAAAGTTTTAAAATCTTTAAATCAGATCAGAGAAATGTGCAGTGTTAGTGAAGGCGTACAGAGTTTAAAAACACAGTGGAGCACCTCATGAATCAACATGACATCACAAGGTGGAACACAACATTATAGCAAAGATCAGAAAACAGTGTGGGACCTTTAATTTCAGTTAGAGATGAGCGATAGTGATGTAACGATAACCGAAATATGGTGTATATATATCGAATCCCAAGTCTCTTTGCTTAAATGAATAGTTCTGACGCAGAAATAGCTAAAAAAAACAAAAAAAAAACAGATGACTGGTCAAAGCATTTTAGAATGTCAGTCTTGTTATTATGTCGAATATCGTGAGTTTTCCCACCATTTCGCAATAAATATCGTACCGTGAGGTTCAGACCGTGACGATATCATATCATGAGCGATATATTGTTGACAAAATCCAAAAACATCAACATGTCAAAGCCAAAGTGTTAAAGCCACACTGTGTAACTGTGTAACAGGATGTGGCACGTCACAGCTGCATGATTCCATGGAAACTGAATGTTAAAGCCATACTTTGGAACATTCTGCATGTGGTTCACTTTCCATGGAGACAAGCTTGAGGAGGCCTTGAGGTGGCAACACTCAGGCCTCACAGCAAGAAGGTTGCAGGTTCGATCCCCGGGTCGCCCGGGCCTTTCTGTGTGGAGTTTGCATGTTCTCCCTGTGTCTGGATGGGTTTCCTCCGGGTGCTCCGGTTTCCCCCATCAACCCAAAACATGCAGCACCCCTATGAACTAACATCAAGGACCATGTTGTCCACCACCTGCAGAGGGGTTCATAGGGGTGGTCAGGTGAAGATGGATGGATGTTTGTGGAGAGCCCACTCATAGTAATAACAGTCCAATAAAAGCAGCAAAAGTTTTGGCTAAAAGGTTCCCCACCATCTCTTGTGACTGATTTGAAACTTTTTGTGCGATTACGCAAACTTAAACCAAGATCGCAGCCTTCATCTGATTATTCTCTCTATGGATATGTTTTTGCTTTCTGTGGAATGTTCCGCACTTTGGCTTTAAACGTTATGCATCCATCTGAGAGAAGCAGGTGGCACCTCTAAGTTACAGGTCAGATCTGCGGAAAGGCGAACCTAATGACAGTAAGGACATGCGTTTTCAACAGTAACTTGACAAAGCAACAATAAAAAATGAAAATGTATGAAATAAATGCTAAACAGACATGCTTAATGCCACACTCGGGAACTTTCCCGGTAAGTAATTAGAATTCCGCAAACTCAAACTGTTATTATTATATTATTTGATTTGAACAATGTGCAATTTACAAAGTGCTGTCATTTGTGTCATTGATTCCTACATGTTGGCTGCAACGTAACAGAGCAAAGCATCATGGTCTATGTAGTCCCGTCTGTTTTTTAAGGGTCCATTACGCTCTTTTCAGATCTAAGTTATAATGTTGTTTCCTCATCACAAACAGGCCTGGAGTCATTTTTTTTCAGTATCAGCTCCAGATCCGGTTCTTTTATGAGTACTGGGCAGTATCGGATTCATTGGACCGATCCAGTTTCACATGTTTTTGCGGCTTTATGGCAGCTGTAAATCAAAATGCCGCCATGTTGCTGTGTGGGACTTTTCACTACAACAGAACGAGAGTCAAACAGTGATGCAATCGCTGCAAACAAACAGTTTCTCGTGGAGGAACCAGCAGAGCCACTTTAACACCACCGATTTGATTCGTCACTTACAAAAGAATCATCCAGACGAGTTTGAGATTTACAAGACGACAAAGCCACAGCAGCAAACACTGGAGGAGCATTTTAAAGAAGAGAAACGCTGCCTCGAAATGGCGACAAGTCCAAGAAAATAACAGAGGATTGTCGAGGATTCATCACTTTAGACGATGTATCGCTGTCTGTCTAATGGACTTTCTGGAGCCAAGGTACCAACTTCCTTCACGACACTACACAAAAAGGTATCGGATCGGTATCGGAAAGAACACTCCTTAAAAAAAAAACTTCACACACCTTCACTAGAATCATTTGGATGATTTCAGCCCTGGAACTGCATATCTACTAAATAAAAGGTAAAAAGGTAGTCGTTAACAAAGAGCATTTTGAGCTTTTTTAAAAAGTAAATAAACTAATAAATCAGGATTATTCAAACATGCAAAAGAAACAAAACACAACTCCGCGTGTGTGTTTGATAAGAAAACAACATTAAAACATGTCTTAAAGCTCACAAGAGTCCACTTTGTGTAATCCACGACCTTTAACATTCTCCCCACAAACGTATTAAAGCACAATTATGCAATTTTTCCCCCCCTAAACTGGCCCCAAGCCTCAGTGAAGTGTCCCCGGTACTTTTCAGACGACAAGAGCACCTGCCAACAGAGACCGCTCGGGCCAATAATGTGAAAAGTAATTACCATAAGCAGATGTTTCTAATCCAATTTACCTCCAAGAACGACATATGGTCCCAAACTACAGGAGCCTCGGAGGGACAAAACAACTCCACAAAAACTTAACAGAACGGAAACTGGGCATTTATAATATTAGAAAAGAGCCAATTTTTCAGCATAATGTGGTGAAACTACAAACAACGAAAAATAAACTGAGACTGAAACGAAACATGTCTAGACCTGCTGTAATAAATGACTATAACGTTATTTTCCTGTACTATAAGATTTAAGCTGTAAATAAATGACTTCTTTCACTTTCTCTAGAAACCAACTACCAAACTAAATACAATTTTGTACATTTACAGATTCATGGGTCTATCCAGGTTATTTCAGTCAGTATTCCTGTTTATCGTCTACGTTTCTTTAGCAGTGAAGTTAGTATCGCATGATCATAGGTATAGGGATAATATAATGTTGACCTAACTGTGACATATGAAGCCAACTAAAATTATTTCAAAAATATAAAACAATCAACTTAGAAAGTTAGTAAGATCTTCATGTTTTGAAACCAAGGAACTGACTCAAAACTTGACAACGATTCTGATACTTCAAGGAAGATATAAACATGCTCCTTTTGTAGTAAAATGTGATCAGACCGATCCAGTTTCACATGTTTTTGCAGCAGCGACGCGCTTTACGGCAGCCGTAAATCTAAACGGCGCCATGTCGCTGTGTGGGACTTTTAACTACAACAAAACGGGAGTCAAACAGCGACGCAATCGACTCGTATCACAACGGCAGGAAGTGTCACTATGTTGAGTCTCGCAACTTCCGGTCAGTGCTTTTCTCTGGCAAAATCCCTGTGGAAAAGTGTTGCATGTTTTTGAGCAGCTTCATAAATCTGCCCCAACACCAAATCTTCACCCAACAAGGTCAACAAAGAACAGATTCTGTCCATGAAGAATTTATCCACAACGATCAAGGGAAGAAGGACGAAAACTTAAAGGAAACGACAATTCTAGAATCAGTCTGAGTGAACAAGTTATTTCTGTTTTCTTCAGGACCATAACGTTAGTGTTGCTCAGTCGTTTCAGTCGTTGTTTCCTTTAAGTTCGTCGTTATTCTTTAAGTTTTCATCTTTCTTCCCTTGATCGTTGTGGATAAATTCTTCATGGACACAATCTGTTCTTTGTGGACCTTGTTGGATGAAGATTTGGTGTTGGGGCAGATTTATGAAGCTGGTGGAAAATATGCAACACTTTTCCACAGGGATTTTGCCAGAGAAAAGCACTGACCGGAAGTTACACGACAGAAACTTCGCGACACTTCCTGCCGTAATAATAGACCATTACTGTAAACAAACAGTTTCTCATGGAGGAACCAGCAGAGCTCTTTTTTTTAACACTACAATTACAATTTGATTCATCACTTGCAAAAGAATCATCCGGACAAGTTTGAGATTTACAAGCGCGAGACGACAAAGCCACAGCGGCAAACACTGGCGGAGGCGTTTCACAGAAGAGAAACGCTGCCTCAAAATGGCGACAAATCCAAGAAAATAACACAGAGGATTGTCGAATTCACCGCTTTAGACGATTAATCGCCGTCTGTCGTGGAAAACATAGACTTTCGTCGTCTAGTGGACTTTTTGGAGCCAAGGTACGAACTTCCTTCACGACACTACACAAGAAGGTATCGGATCGGTATCGGAAAGAGCAATCGGAAGCCAAAAAAATCTTGATCGGGGTCGTCTCTAGTTATTTTAATTAACAAATTTCATGCTAAGGAATGAGTCTTACACTAGTTAAAGCGCAAAGTGACACCAATAACTCAACGGGAAAGTCAAATTCTGTCCTGTGAAAGTGATGTTTTTAGTGTGGATGCTTACTCAAATGAGTATCTTGTTTCGATATTAGTTTTAGTATGATTAGTATTCGTATTTTTGAACACTGATAGTTCAGATTGCCGTCCTTAAATTCATGTGCAACTGAAAGACTAAAATATACCAACAAGTGTTCAACAAACCAGCCGTCTGTACTGTGGAGAATCACAAAAACTGCGATGATTTTCAACTCAGGATATAACAGCCCCTTTATGGAGTAAATGCTGTTTTTAGTCAAATAATTATATCTTTATGTGCCGTTCAAACTGCTATTGACATGTTTAGGGATACAGACTGTGCTTTAAGTGTACGCTAAGTTAATGACCCTTGTAATTACCATAAGCAGATGTTGCTAATCCAGTTACTTTCAAGAGAGACATATGGTTAAACTGCTGCAGCTGAGGACAGAACATCCAGCGAACATCTATTTTTGTAGCTAAAACAAACTCTAAAACAGCAGATGCAATAATTATAAGAATAAAACATCTCATTACAGCACTTTTTGTAAGACGATTACAACATAAACCTTATAATATTCGACAACTAGAAAACATTTCATAGGTTTGTTAATGCAAAATGGACTTCTTTCCAAAGTTTAAGCCAAAAGAAATGACTATTCTTGAAAAAAAAATTAACAAAAGATGCAGATAATTGGCTGAACATAACAAAACCTATTAAATTCTACACCAAAATGTTAAGTTAACTTTACACTTTAAAGCTTAGACATAATATTCGACAACTAGAAAACATGGAATAAGCTTATTTCTTTTCCTAACTTGAATTTACATGTAGCTTTATCAAATTTCAGAATAATTTTAAAAGAATAGTCATTTTTGTTATGGAAAGAGGTCCATTTTGCATTAAATTATTAGATTTGTCATATTTACTGAGCTATGTATGCCTTAAATCTGACATACAATAGTAACATTTCACCTTTGCGTCACTTAAAATGAAAAAACAAAACAAAACCTATAATACATAAAAGCATATAAAGAGGTTAGATCTATGTTGTATGTAATGTCTATGTGTAGTAACTGTGAAAGAAAAGGTTTGAAATGAACAAAAGATGCAAATAATTTGGCTGAACTTAACAAAATCTATTAAATTCTACTCAAAACGCTAAGTTAACTTTACACTTTAAAGCGCAAACATAATATTCGACAACTAGAAAACATAGAATAGGCTTAATTTCTTTGCCGAACTTGAATTGACATTTCGCTTTATCAGATTTTAGAATAATTTTAAAAGAATAGTCATTTTTGTTGGCTAAAAGTATGGAAAGAGGCCCATTTTTGCATCATATCCATTGACCTATATAGGCTTTGAATCTGCCACAATATTTTTTGTACAATAAAATACACACAAAGTTAAAATGAACAAAAAAATATAAACTATAACACTTAAAAACGTATAAAGTAGGTTAAATCTACGCTGCAAGTTACGCCTACGTGTAGTAACTGTGAAAGAAAAGGTTTGAAATGAACAAAAGATGCAAATAATTGGCTGAACTTAACAAAACCTATTCAATTCTACGCCAAAACGCTGCACTTTAAAGCGTAATTGAGTTTATGCGTTAAATTGCGCGCAGATTTTGCTGGGTTAAAGCAACAAGCGTC
This sequence comes from Odontamblyopus rebecca, assembly GCA_030686955.1. Classification (NCBI taxonomy): domain Eukaryota; kingdom Metazoa; phylum Chordata; class Actinopteri; order Gobiiformes; family Gobiidae; genus Odontamblyopus; species Odontamblyopus rebecca. The sequence continues at coordinate 5,662,455 of CM060667.1, forward strand.
ACGTTGTTGTTGTTTTCATTGTTCTGTACTCACTTCGCGGACCATCCTCGCCACTTCACCAAGAACTCCAACTTCCCCTGCAACACAAAAGCGCTCGGATTAACCGGGGGAAATGCGCCAAAACCTCCGCGAACACGCGTCAAACCTGCGTACTTTTCTCAGGCGTTTGTTGAGGATGCACTCGGCGTCAAAAACCTGCTCTCCCACCGCGCTCAGCTCCTCCATGGCCGCGCTTTGGCTCCGTGTGTTCGGCGGGGGCAGAGCGGAGAGGAGCCCGGGCAGAGTGAGGGCAGCGCGGGCAGGAGGAGGAGGAAGAGCCGGGGAGGTGGAGGAACGACCGCAGGGAGGGGACACCGGATGTGCGGCCGCGGACCTTCACAATAAAAGCACCTAGCGGGTGAAAGCGATAAAGGTGAGATTTATTTATATTAAATAATCAATTGAAAGTAAAATATATTTATAATGAACTGAATAAGTTTAATTTGATTTTGTGATGTTGATATTAGCATTGACTGAGAGATTTGTGCAGTTTAAATGTTATAGATGTCCACAGAGTAAATGTCGACCATTTAAACTGCACAAATCTCTGTCGATGCTAATATATCAACATCACAAAATCGATTTTTAATTTTAATCGTAGAATCAGTCTGAGTGAACAAGTTATTTATGTTTTCTTCATGACCATAACGTTAGTGTTGCTCAGTAATTTCACTGATGCTCATCGTTGTTTCCTTTAAGTTTTCGTCTTTCTTCCCTCGATCGTTGTGGATAAATTCTTCATGGACAGAATCTGTTCTTTGTCGGCCTTGTTGTATGAAGATTTGGTGTTGGGGCAGATTTATGAAGCTGGTGAAAAATATGCAACACTTTGCCACAGGTATTTTGCCGTAGAAAAGCATTGACCGGAAGTTGCGTGACTCAACATCGCAGCACTTCCTGCCGTTGTTATTAGGTTGTCAAAACTTAGCATATTGTATTTGCTAAGAATATTGCAATGATGATAATGAAGTGTTAAATAAATAAAATATTAAATATAAAATCTTGATCTGTTTCTGTACATTCTGTAAAGAAAATTTGGTTTTTCTAACAAGAATTGACGAAATTATTGGCCAAATTATGCCAAATCTTCTGGGACACTATTTTTCCTCACATTCACTCTCATACTCAGTCGCCTACGAACTGGCTTTTACTTTGAAAGTTCAGACAGGAAGTATGTATGTTTTCCGTTTACCTTGACGAAATCCCAGAGAGAGGCGGTAACTGAGAAGATTGTACAAATGTCCCTTCAAGGCCACCGTCCATGTTTTATTTTTCTCAATGAACGTATTGTACCTTTATTAGACCCTGTAGTTTTCAATCAACTTATAAACCACTTTTTTTTTTTTCAAATATCTGTGCTGTAAATATAGTTTTAATTGTAGATGTTGATTTGACAACAGGAATAAGTAGGTCTGTGTTTATGTAACCTGCCCGTGGAAGTTACATAATTTGTTTTTAAATGGGCCAAGACAAGAAGGACAAGAGGCCTCAAAGTGGGTCAGGAAAGGTAAAACAATGAAAAACAGTTTAATAATAGTGAAAAAAGAGTAAAGAAATGCATTAAAAATATGAGAAATAACCAAAACATGGACTAAACTGAAATACAAAATATACAATAAATGGATTTGGAAATGGAAATGTAATTTTCATGTTTTGTTGGTTGAAATGTCAACATGGGAAAACTGTTTTTATTTCTTTTAATTTCATGTATGTATTTATATAACTGGACAATAAAGAGTCACATAAAGCCTGAGGGCAGAGATGATAGTATCAGATTTTGGTTTAGAAAGAGAATTTCCATTTGCAGTCCTTAAAGGGTTCATATTTATATTTATTTATTTATATTTATATTCATATTTAGTTGTGTTTTAATTCATTCTCACACGAAATCCTGCATCTTTAGCCGTTTTTCTCTCAAACAGAAAAACACTCTGCTCCACTGCGCACACCTTCACTAGGGTCCCGTCCACACTAGTGTATTCCAGTCGTTTTCATTGCAGATGCAGTGTTCGTCCACACTGATCCAATGGAAAACGGCTTCAGGAACGATCTGATGCCGTCAGCTCCCACAGATTCACCTGAGCACGGATCTGGTCCACTATGGACACCTGAAAACATTGATACGCTATTGCGGAAAACAGTTTAAACAAACCATAGACACACGAAAAGACTGTTTTCATGCTTGCCATCTTCCTCGGTTTGAAATTGGCTGCTGCAACTTCGATAGAACTACGGCAACTTCAGACACAGTGTTTCACTTCCTTGTTTTTACCACCCACGTGGTGTCGTGACATCGTGACGACATGTCGCCAGCCCAATCATGTGACTAGCATTTTAGGCACAGAAACGTGTCTGGATGCAAATCATTTCCGACATGGTGATTCGTTTCAGTGTAAACGTAACCTAGAATCATTTGGATAATTTCAGCTCTGGAATTACCCATCTCTATGGAACAAACGGTAAAAAGTAGCTTTTCATTTGAAAATGACCACTACACAACATCACAAGGTGGAACAGAGCAACTCCAGGACTGTTTTTGATGAGGAAGAACATTATAACACGACTAAAAGCTCAAAAGAGACAGTTTTGTGTAATATCGGACCTGGAGGATGTGAGGAGGGACACAGGGCTACTTGAAATATTAGTACAGTCATTTATGTAACTACAAAGCCAACCTAGAGGCATTGAAATATGAACAGGAAAGGACCAGGTATTTCTTACAGATCAGTAAAGTTCCATGTTTTCGTAAATATTAAGTTTTATTTTAAAATCCTGCACAGTTTGAGGTGAGCAAAGGATGAACACAGAGACTCAAAATGAAGTTTGTTGGACTTTCCCTTCTTCCTCTTCTTCTTTTTCCTCTCCATCTCTTTGCGATCTGAAACGCAGAACGTCACCGGGTCAACATTTGATTTACAATGTGACACAAAACTTCTGTTAAAGACTATTATATAAACGACAGTAGTTAAAAGCACTTGAATTCAGTCTTAATTTGAGCAGGAATGTTTTCACAGGTTAAGGAAAATCGTACTCAAGTAAGAATATTTTGACTTCAAACTAGAAATCTGGATGTAATACTAATGTAAAGTTAAAAGTTAAAGACAAAACATGAAATAATGAACTAAATCTGGTATTTTCAATGGACAAAACACAAACACAGAGTAACTATTGAGTACTTCAATAAAAATATGATTCAAGTAGGAGTGAACGTATTGTAATGTGATCAAAAGTTACTCAAATTGATCTATAAAAGTACGATCCACTTCAACATAAGAGCTATCAAACCTCAAATTAAGATGCATATTATAATTTCAAGCCATTTTCATCCATTTTTTACCTCTTCAGAATCGTTTTCGTCGTGAACACGATAAAAAACAGCCCCAGAAACCCGGCCACAGCCGCCAACCCCAGGAACACGTTTGGTAAAAAGTCTATCCCTGAAACACAAAGAGGAGAAAATCTGTGTGAACGTAACTTATGTTTAGACGGCGGCTTCACTTTTAGTCACCGATGAACCGCTCGACGACACGACATCTCGTGTCTTTTGCTGAGGAAAATCTGGATTCAACCGACCGACCAAGTTAAGACAACAACTCCTGAGTCATTCCTGTCTTATTCTATTTTATTTGTCTGACTTCGACATTCAGTGTGAATCCAGGAGGGTCTGCAGTCGGACCATAGGGCGTGAAAATCCTCCGTCCAAACTTCAGACAGTCCAACCACAGCGACTAATTTGTATCACGTCATCTCTCTTTTTTTTTTTTTTTACTTTATTTGTTAATAATGAAAAAAACAAAACAAAAAACACATGGACAAGCTTATTGTTGGTGCTAAATAATCAGTAAAATACACTTTAAGCATCACATACAAGGAAGACGTCTCTTAAAAATTCTCGTAACATTCAGAACAAAATACATGACTTCTTTTACCTGAGATAAGTAATAGTTTGGTGCACTGATTGTTGATTCTGAGAAAATCTACTTATTTTAGACGCAAATTGAGAATGCATCTCTCTGATTGGTTAATCCGCTTGCCAATCACACCCTCTGAAATCAGGGAGTCAGGAGACGGCTCCAAATCCACTCGTCTTTGTAAAGTTTTATCAAAGCATTAGGGGTGTAACGATATCCAAGTCTCACGAAACGATATCGTCACAGTATGAACCTCAAAGTACGACATTTATTATGATATGGTGGGAAAACTCACGATATTACGATATTCTACATAATAACAAGACTGACACTGAGAATATAAAATGCTTTGACCAGTCATTTGGTGCAACATTTATTGTCATTAGGGATGGAACGAAATCCAAATCTCTCTGTACGATATTTTCACCATAAACATCTCACTGTACCAGATTTATTGCAATATTTTGTGGAGGAATCTGCTCCTTTTTCCTCTAAAAATGCTTCACAAGACTTAAGCCAAAAAATGAAGATGTAAAAGTGCTTAGAACAGTTATTTCTTCATGTCGTCTGCACTGAAACGGAGCAAAGGATCATGGTCTATGTAGTTTCCTGTGTTTTTGTTAGCTATTTCTGCATCAGAACTTTTCATTTAAGCAAAGAAACTTTCGATATATTGTGATGGTCCACGATATTATTGTGAGACCTTTGACGATACGATATCACCAGATTTCAGTCATTGTTAGATCCCTACAAAGTGTGTGGTCCTTGTTGGTCAGTCTAATTTCTCCGGTTTCTCACTAGACTCAAGTATCTCACCTTTCCCTCCTCGCTCCCCCCTCAGCATGTGTTTGGTGACCTCCAGGTCTCCGTCGTTCTTCTCCGGCTTTATCCCCAGGATGTGGCACATGAGTGGGTAGATGTTCACCGTCTCGAAGGGCCCCACCTCCAGGTTCTGGGCGAAGGCCGGTCCCACAGCTCTGAAGAAGGCCTTCATGTCCATCTCTGTGTTATCGAAGCCGTGTTCACCTTTATTAAACTGCACTGGGAAGTACTGCAAGAAACAGACAGGAGGGGCTGAGTGAGTGTTACAAATATGATTACTACAGTATTTCCTTCTTTATCTTTTACGCAACGTCACAACGTTCTGTAATCCCATTAGGTTTAAGTGGTGGCTTTTACATAGGAAATAATCAAATGAACACCGCACAGACAAACTAACACTGGGGGAACGCTGCACTTTTTCTCACCTTTGAAATGTCACTATCGTTTCTCATAATCCCTGTAACATGCAAACCCGTGTTTCCACCTCTTTATCTGGGCGCAGGTCGATGCTCTGCGCTGATAACGGACAAAAACAAGACGATTATTATCAGCGGGATAACGGTGACCAGGTGTAACCCCGACCTGGGCTTAAAAACAGAAAGAAAAGCTCGAAGCAGGAGAAAAGTACACAGGTAATCTACACTGACAAAAGGGTCATACACAAGCTCTTTGTTTATAAGTGTGTTTCAAATAGGGCGACCACCGGCATGACTGAAAATTAGGACACTTAGGCCCAAAAATGAGGACAAAGGCCCAAAAGTGAGGACACTACCAGAACTGGGGGAGGGCAACGTCAGAGCACAACAAAATGGCTAAAAACACCCCTGTCCACCCCTATATGTGTTTAACTGCGTGAAACAGCTTGATGAGCTCAGCAGCAGTGATTTTGTCATCTGTTGTGTTGGTTGTTGGTGGGGCAAAAAAGACATTAAAGAAGAGTGTACAGCACTGCGGCGTTCTCCTTGTATCGTTCTGTGTCTGTGTGTCGCTCTAACGCACCTTTACCTTGGGAACTCATCGGTGTGAATAGGTCAGAGCTCACAGAAGGCATTGGGCAAAACGGTGCTCTGAGCACCAAACATGTTTGAAGGATTCTTCCTTTATTTATTTCAACAGCAAACAGTTTCAAACATGGCTATTGCATCATCACAGGTACAATATGGACGGGGATTTGTGGTGATGTATGTAACGGTGGCAGCCGAGGGTCCGAAATGAGGAAATATCGTGGGAAAGCTCACGATATTACAATATTCTACATCATAACAAGACTGACATTCTAAAATGCTTTGACCAGTCATTTGGTACAACATTTATTGTCATTAGTGATGGAGCGAAATCCAAATCTCTCTGTACGATATTTACATCTCACCGTACCAGATTTATCGCAATATTTTGTGAAGGAATATTATACTTTTTCCTCTAAAAATGCTTCACAAGACTTAATCCAAAGAATGATGATTTCAAAGTGCTTAGAACAGTTATTTCTTCATGTCGTCTGCACTGAAACAGAGCAAAGGATCATGGTCTATGTAGTTCCCTCTGTTTTTTTTTTTAGTTATTTCTGCATCAGAACTGTTCATTTAAGCAAAGAGACTTGGGATTCGATATATTGTGATGCTCCACGATATTACTGTGAGACCTTTGACGGTACGATATCACCATATTTCGGTTATTGTTACATCCCTAACCAGAAGCTTTCCACCCGCTTTCAAGTAGCTCGCCAAGAGATTTCTGAATTACATGTACTGTGCTGAATAACCAATTTTTTTGTTAATTAAACGACTATTACCACTGTACATATTTCACTTTGATTCCTAACTTTGTGCACTAATAAATGGTTTATGTTATATCGGTATCTAACTGTACCCATCTAGGGCCACGGCTCTTTTATTTACTCAATTTCTTGCAACCGGTAAAATGAGTAGCTCTCTGGTATTTCCGTTTTGTAAAGGAAGCCCAATGGAGGACCCCTTCTTTAAACTACTGGTTTGTATTTCCAATTCTCAGAAAGGTTGTTCTACTCACCCCATTGATGACATATCCAGAGTCAGCCCAGAGGATGATGGGTAAAATGCGCTCGCTCTTAGTGAAGTGCATACGTGCCGGGAGCTCTTCTTTCTTATAAACGTGCAGATGTGGATGAGCTCCTTTTAAGGCGTTGTAAACCTTTTCCAACATCCCCGGTTTGGGCAGGATCATCCCACTGGGTCCATAGTCCAGCAAATAAAACTCCACATGTTTGAAGGAAAACCCAGGAATTTTAGAGAGCGTGATTTCTTCAACGAGTCCATTTCGGTACACATTGGTCATCCCGTGGTCCGCTGTGATTATGATGTTTAACCGATCTTCTAAACCGTAATTTTTGGCGGTTTGGCGAATGTATCCAACCGTGCGATCGACTTGCTTCACCATTTCTTTCCTTTCCGGTGAGTCTGGGCCGTGGCGATGTCCAGTTTTATCCGGTTCTCCGAAATACATCGAGACAAAATCCAGATCTTGGTCTCTGAACCAGCTCATGACCTTGTGCGTGTTCTCTCTCCAGGTGGTCTCGTTCTTGTAGTCGTGAAAGAGCGGCTCCACCTCTCGGACCGAAGCGCTCTCTCCGTCGTAGCTGGACGCCGTGCCGGGGAAGTGCAGGGAGCCGGCTTTGAGACCCTGGAAAAGATTAGGACACAGAAAAGTTAAGATGCGTTTGGTATTAACCTTGTGCTGCACGCTCGATTGTCGGAAGGTTTGAGGTTTGGTTCCGGCTGATTCGTGTGAGCCTGTACATCTTTATTGTGAAGCAGTATCGTTTCTGAGAAGATAACAACTGTAAAAATATAGGCTTCACTGGCGGAGTTAACAATTTGGGGGCCCTAGGCGAATTTGGGTTTAGGGCCCTCTTTAGTTAGTTTGTTTTTTTGTATGTTTTGCCTGTTATATTTATTGTTCATGAGACACACACGTCTTTATTTGAATTAGGGTGGATTAGAAATGTTTTTGCTACGTATACTCTTATGTAATGTCATATAGAGAACTGCTTCTCTCCATGCAGATGTTATTGCTTTGTCTGGCATTGTTTTGGACAGACCTGTCTCTGGGCGGTGATCCAGATGGGCAGAGAGCCGTTGTCCCACCACTCGTTCTTGAACTGGGTCTGATAGTACGGCAGCATCCTGGAGGTGGTGGTGTTGAACCACATGTTGTGAATCACTCCATGGTTCTCCACGTACAGGCCTGAGGAGCAGAGGAGACGGTCACTGTCGAACCTGAAACTAAACCTGGACTAGAGCAGGACCAAACCCAGTCTACATCAGAAAACTGCCGCCCCGACCTCTGGAACTGTCTCCTCCTTCACATCAGAAACTCAAACTCACTAAACACCAGGGACATGCATAGGGGGGTTGCTTTGGTTGCCCTGGCAACTGCCTGTCTGGCCTCCTCCACTGAAGTTGCCCTTCCAGGGGAAAAAATATATATATTTTTTATTTATTTATTTTTAATCAGTCGAAGCATACAGGTTTTCATGTATGAAAGTGCCTATGCCTAGATTTGAAATTGAACATAAAATAGTCGCCTCAATCACTTACATTAGGGCATAGTGCGAGTCTGGAGGGAGGGGCTCAGTTCTGTTTACAGAGCCACAGAGCTGCATGACCAGCACCTGAGCCTACACGCAAAGTGAAAAGAGATTACCCACAAGCCCCGCGGAGAGCCCCGGTGCCGCCGAGAGCCGACGCCAAAAATTCAGTTTTTTCAACTTCTGACGCAGGGGTGGGCAAACTTTTTGGCTCGAGGGCCACAAATGGTTCTAAAATTTGATGGAAGGGCCGGACCAGGAGCAGATGGATGGAGGGTTCTTGATTTACATGTGGCAGATTCAAACATCTCAATTCAACTTGTGTATCATATTTAGGGCCAATGATTTTCTGTTTCAGAAGTTTTGAATTCTGTTTCATTGTGACACATTTGATAATTCTGTTGACAGTGTTGGGAAAGTTACTTTAAACTGTATCCCTACAGATTACAGATTACATAACCCAAAATGTCGTTTGTAACGTAATCCATTAAATTACTTAAGTGAGTAACGTAATGTCAATACTTTGGATTACTTGATATTGTCATGATTCTTAAACCTAAATGAATGTAGCCACCACCTCCTGCAAATTCTTGTTTGGTTTTAGACCTGGTTTAGACCTGGTTTAGACCTGGTTTTAGACCTGCTTTAGACCTGGGTTAGTCCTGGTGTTAGTTCTGGTTTAGAGGCACACAGGAGGAAGCGCGGTCCACGCAGTGTACGTGACAAGACACGGTCCACACGCGGTGTCCCCGCCGTACAAGAGGAGGTGCTGTGTGCGCACACTAGATATATACTTGGCCGCAGTGCTTTATGGGAAGGTTTCAGACCATGAGTGAGGAAGACGTGTTCAACATATAGTTCTACCCCTGTGCCCTTGTCTATGGACACATATGGGTAATTTGGCTCCATGTATAAATGTATGTAGAGTGCGCCATCTATTGGGAAACGCCACAATTGCACTTCTTTTAAGTTTGGCGGGCGGTGCGGTGCCCTTTTGACATCTGAGAGCAATTGCCCCTCAAAATTCCCGTGGGCGCCCCTGCTAAACACCTTCAAAAAACTGCTTAAAACACACTTTTCTGCACACTCGGCTGCTCCTCATTACGGTTTAGTCCTGTCCTTGTTTTAATGGACAAGGACGTTGCATTGACACTGATCAAATCTTCAATGCAGAAAATTTAAGTTGAGGTTTGAAAGACTTCCCCTCCTCGAACCGCCACCTTAACGTGGTGGAGGGGTTTGAGCACCCGAATGATCCCAGGAGCTATGTTGTCGGGGGCTTTATGCCCCTGGTAGGGTCACCCAAGGCAAACAGGTCCGGGGGGACGGGTCAGACGAAGAGCGGTTCAGAAGCCCCATATGATGAAAGACATACAGAGGCAAGATACGTCGCCCGGATTGGCGTCACCGGGGCCCCACCCTGGAGCCAGGCCTGGGGTGGGCGCTCGATGGCGAGCGCCTGGTGGCCGGGCCTTTTCCCACGGGGTCCGGCCGGGCGCAGCCCGAAGGGACGACGTGGGACCGCCCTCCCCTGGACCCACCATCCGCGGGAGGAGCCATAGGGGCTGGGTGCAGAGAGATCTGGGCGGCAGTCGAAGGCAGGGGCCTCGGCGACCAGATCTCCGGACATGGAGACTAGCTCTGGGGACATGGAATGTTACCTCGCTAGGGGGCGGGGGGTAGGAGCCTGAGCTTGTTCGGGAGGTTGAGCTTTACTGACTAGATATAGTCAGCCTCACCTCCACTCACAGCCTGGGCTCTGGAACCCAACTCCTTGAGAGTGGCTGGACTCTCCATTTCTCCAGAGTTGGCCGTGGGGAGTGGCGGCGAGCTGGTGTGGGCCTGCTCATTGCCCCACAGCCCAGCCGCTGCGTGTTGGAGTTCACCCCCGGTGAACGAGAGGGTCGCGTCCCTGCGCCTTCGGGTCGGGACAGGTCTCTCACTGTGGTGTCGGCCTACGGGCCGAACAGCAGTGCAGAGTACCCGGCCTTCTTGGAGTCCCTGGGAGGGGTACTGGGCAGTGCACCGACCGGGGACTCCATTGTTCTACTGGGGGACTTCAACGCCCACGTGGGCAATGACAGTGACACTTGGAGAGGGGTGATTGGGAGGAACGGCCTCCCCGATCTGAACCCGAGCGGTGTTCTGTTATTGGACTTCTGTGCTAGTCACAGTCGCTTGTCCATAACGAACACCATGTTCGAGCACAAGGGGGTCCATCGGTGCAGCACGTGGCACCAGGGATTTCCCTAGGCCGGAGGTCGATGATCGACTTTGTTGTCGTGTCATCTGACTCCTCCGGCCGTGTGTCTTGGACACTCGGGTGAAGAGAGGGGCAGAGCTGTCAACTGATCACCACCTGGTGGTGAGTTGGTCCGCTGGCGGAGGAGGAAGCCGAGCATCTGGCAGGCCCAAGCGTACGTGAGGGTCTGCTGGGGAACGTCTGGCGGAACCTTCTGTCAGTGTGGCCTTCAACTCACACCTCCGGGAGAGCTTCTCCCAGATCCCGAGGAGGCTGGGGACATGGAGCCCGAGTGGGCTTCGTTCTCGGCCTCCATTGTCGACGCGGCCGCTCGTAGCTGTGGCCGCAAGGTCTGTGGTGCCTGTCGCGGTGGCAATCCCCGAACCCGGTGGTGGACACCGGAAGTAAGGGATGCCGTCAAGCTGAAGAAGGAGTTCTACCCGGTGGACTCCTGAGGCAGCTGACGGGTACCCGGCGGGCCAGCGTGCTGCAGCCCGGTGGTTGCAGAGGCAAAAACTCGGGTCTGGGAGGAGTTCGGGAGGCCATGGAGGAGGGGACTCATCGGACAGCCCCAAGGAAATTCTGGCAAACCGTCCGGCGCCTCAGGAGGGGGAAGCGGCCCTTCACCAATACTGTTTACAGTGCGGGGGGAGAGCTGCTGACCTCGACTGGGGATGTTGTCGGGCGGTGGAAGGAATACCTTGGGGATCTCCTCAATCCCACCATCACGTCCTCCGAAGAGGAGGCCGAGGCTGGGGACCCAGAGGCGGACTCATCCATCACCCTCACCGAAGTCACTGAGGTGGTCGGAAAGCTCCTCGGGCTCCGGGGGTGGATGAGATCCGTCCTGAACCCTAAAGTCTCTGGGTGTTGTGGGGCTGTCTTGGCTGACACGTTCTCTACAACATCGCGTGGCGGTCGGGAACAGTACCTCTGACTGGCAGACCGGGATGGTGGTCCCTCTGTATAAAAAGGGGGACCGGAGGGTGTGTTCCAACTACAGGGGAATCACACTCCTCAGCCTCCCCGGTAAAGTCTATGCCAGGGTGCTGGAGAGGAGAGTTCGGCCGATAGTCGAACCTCGGATTCAAGAGGAGCAGTGTGGTTTTCGGCCTGGTCGTGGAACACTGGACCAGCTCTACACCCTCCATCGGGTGCTCGAGGGTTCATGGGAGTTTGCCCAACCAGTCCACATGTGTTTTGTGGACTTGGAGAAGGCATTCGACCGTGTCCTCGTGGTGCCCTGTGGGGGTGCTCCGGGGAGTATGGGGTCCGGGGCCCTTTGTTATGGGCTGTCCGGTCCCTGTATGACCGGAGCAGGAGCTGTGTTCGCATTGCCGGCAGTAAGTCAGACCTGTTCCCGGTGCATGTTGGACTCCGCCAGGGCTGCCCTTTGTCACCGGTTCTGTTCATTGTATTTATGGACAGAATTTCTAGGCGCAGCCAGGGGCCGGAGGGGGTCCAGTTCGGGGACCACAGGATTTCATCGCTGCTTTTTGCGGATGATGTTGTCCTGTTGGCTCCATCGAACCAGGACCTGCAGCGTGCACTGGGGCGGTTTGCAGCCGAGTGTGAAGCGGCTGGGATGAGAATCAGCTGTTCCAAATCCGAGGCCATGGTTCTCGACCGGAAAAAGGTGGATTGCCCTCTCCGGGTGGGTGGGGAGTCTCTGCCTCAAGTGGAGGAGTTCAAGTATCTCGGGTCTTGTTCACGAGTGAGGGGAGGATGGAGCGTGAGATTGACAGGCGGATCGGTGCAGCTGCCGGCAGTGATGCAGTCGCTGCATCGGACCGTTGTGGTGAAGAGGGAGCTGAGCCGAAAGGCGAAGCTCTCGATTTACCGGTCAATCTACGTTCCTACCCTCACCTATGGTCATGAGCTTTGGGTAATGACCGAAAGAACGAGATCGCGGATACAAGCGGCCGAAATGAGTTTCCTTCGCAGAGTGGCCGGGCGCTCCCTTAGAGACAGGGTGAGGAGCTCGGTCACACGGGAGGAGCTCGGAGTAGAGTCGCTGCTCCTCCACGTCGAGAGGAGCCAGTTGAGGTGGCTCGGGCATCTGGTTCGGATGCCTCCTGGACGCCTCCCTCGGGAGGTGTTCCAGGCATGTCCCACCGGTAGGAGGCCCCGGGGAAGACCCAGGACACGCTGGAGGGACTATGTCTCTCAGCTGGCCTGGGAACGCCTCGGGGTCCGTCCGGAGGAGCTGGTGGAAGTGGCTGGGGAGAAGGAAGCTTGGGAGCCCCTGCTTAGACTGCTGCCCCCGCGACCCGGCCCCGGATAAGCGGAAGAAGATGGATGGATGGTTTGAAAGACTTGTAACTTTAAAGTCGGTTAAAAGTTTCCTGACAATGGGAAGTGTCTTTAGTGAAGGTTTTATATTACACAAAATTGACTTGTCATAATTTTTTTTATTCACACGTTTGAGTAAGTGGCGGTCGACAAATTAAACTTTCAAGGAGAAATGTGATATGGAGAAGTTGTGTACTGCACAAATTTTAAGACCCAGATGTAAAAATTCAAGACTTTTTCAAATCTTTTTATAGTTTTATTTCCAATTTCATAAATTCAATGCTTTTAAGACTTTTTAAGACACTGTTAACTCTGAGTATGTTTCCATATAACTATCAAATTTTTTGCTCTTTTGCAATTACTTTTTATGATTACTATAAGTCGCTCCGGATTCTATGTTGCACCAGCCAAAAAATGCACAATGAAGAAGAAAAAAATAAGTTGCACTTTTTGGGACAAATTTATTTTATAAAATCGGAGACCAAGAACCAACATTTAATTTTGAAAGGCGAGTTATAGAAGTTATAGTAATAAAAACAACCCAATAGAGAAGAATCCGTGTAGCATTTGTTCATTCGTTTTTCAATATAGAACCAAAAATAAGAAAGCAGAAAAACTATTTTCTGTATTATTTGTCTGTAAAACCAAAATGAAAAAACAGATAACGATTTGTTTTTTCATGTTTGATTCATATATACGATTCATATATTTGGTCTATGGGCTGTCCTGTCTGTGTGAAAATTTTAATGTATAAGTCGCAGCACCACCCAAACCATGAAAAAAAAAGTGTGACTTATATTACGAAAAATATGGTACATTAAAACATACATCAGATGATTGAGCCACTGAGCCTCTGCCCTCCAGGTTCAACCATCTGCAGCAGGTTAAAGGAGCGCTGAGGCGTTTACCTGTGAGCAGAGTGAAGTGTGTGGGGCTGGTGATGGTGAGGTACGGAGGAGTGACGTACGGAGCCTTCACTCCGTCTTTCACCATCTGGTCCAGGTTCGGAGTGTCCACGTCGCGGTCGTAATCCCACCGAAACCCGTCGAACGAAACCAGCAACAGCTTCTGCCTCTGTTTGTTCACCGGCAACGCCAACGCCAAGGAGGCCCAGAGGAGACACAGGAGCACCGAAGAACGCATTTTCACCACCAGATTCTTGTGCAGGCTGTTTCCCGTGTCGTTCCTCTGCGACGGCCGTGATCCTTCTGCAGCTCGGAGCAAAGTTTCACAGTTTATCTTATCTGCTCAGTTCTCGAAAGACCAGCTCATGTTTACGACAAACTTGACTCTAATCTTGCGTCTCTTAACTGTTAACATACATGACATTTTACACAATTCAGCATCATGAAACGTCTCTGAGTGGCCTTGTATTCTCACATCAAGAGGGTCACAACTTCCATGTTTGATTCACTGAAGAAGCATCTCTTAAGTTGAGGAGGATTTTCGTCTTTTCACATCATCATTAGATCCACTGACCCATAGGTTAGTGTCAAATCCAGTTTCCACAAATGAATACTGTGTTTTTGGGCAAGACGCTTAACCCACCTCGCCTCAAGTGTCCGTGAACACTGGTGTATGAATTTGTGTGGATGGGTTTGTTGATGCATAAAGCGCTTTGAGTATCTTGAAGGTAGAAAAGCGTTAAAAAAAAATAAAAATACTGTCCTGATCAAATAAATAAAACAAAAATTAAAACACAACGGCTCATCTTAGCCAGTAAATATTAGTAGAGTCACATCAGAATATCGACTTATATCACTGAGAAATTATACAGCAACTGTTTCAGGATCAACGCGATTATTCTTTAATTAATACTTAACAAATCCGCCGTTATTAACATTTGTTTTATTTTCAAACATGTGCTGTAGATGGATTTGGTTGGTTTGATTTGACCAAGATCTGTGTTTGTACCATTTTTAGCCTTAATTTTGTCAACTGAATCTACAGACTTTGCTTAAGAACCACACATTCGTCATAGTTATTGGTTAAGTTAAGTTTTATTTTAAATAGATTATTGCACAGTGAGACGGGAGGCACGGATTCAGGTGAGCGACGGATCGACACAGAGACTCAAAAGGAAGTTTGTCTGACTTCCCCTTTTTCCTCTGTTTCTTTTTTCTCTCCGTCTCCTTGTGGTCTGAAACACACAGAAGACATTTGGTCAAGATTTGATAAAAAAAAAAAAGCGGACCAATCTAGATACATGACATGGACTCAGCATATAAAGTCTAATTAAAGTTTAATAGACCCTTTTATTGTTCGTAAACAGTGGTGACGTAGGCTCGGTTGCGCATTTTGGCAACAGAAGTACGGCAGAACTCAGCAGCTTTGCGAAAGGATCATCGTCAAAAGATCGAGAATATTTCCTCAACAAGCGACTCTGACAAACGGCGTCCGACTGCCGGATCCTCGTGCGATCAGTGAGTAAAACTTTAACCTCCCCAGACACTTCCTCCTCCTACAGACGCTTTCCCCTCCCCAGACGCTTCCTCCTCCTACAGACGCTTCCTCCTCCTACAGACGCTTCCCCCTCCCCAGACGCTTCCTCCTCCTACAGACGCTTCCCCTCCTACAGACGCTTAAAACTTTAGTCCTTCGGTAGAAAATCGATTCAGAACAACCAAACATTTTGGTGCTGGAAATGTTTTAATCTCCGTCTTCTGTCCGTGTTCAGTCTGAATGAATCGGAATGAATGGGGACCAATGACACTTCTGTTGCCAAAATGCACACGCAGCTTTTTTTTCATCACTTCCGCCCTAAAAGGGTCTTTTCCAGTACTTAAAAAAATTATAATAATGCATTTATTTGATTTAACCTGCTCTGTTCCATACATACATAACAAATATTTCTTTCCATAGCAAAATTCAAATAGTAAGAGTTTAACCCTTGTAATGTGTTAGAAAGCTGCCCACATGCCACTTTTTCTTTGAGACCTTTAAAATTTACTAAAATGGTGAACATTAATTTTGTTGGGTCTTCGTTCCGGTAGAAAAAAGCAAATGTTACTTTTTACAGACCTAATTTTGACCAGAACACAATATAAGGGTTAAAAAGACAGAAACTAACCAACTACATCTAACACACAAACAGATCTGACACAAATAACTGATTAATTTGTGCGTTGTTAAAACATTGTTAAAAGCTGTTAAACGTACCTCTTCTTTTTCCTCTTCAGAATCGTGCTCGTCGTGAACACAATAAAAAACACCGCCAGAAACCCGGCCACAGCCGCCAACCCCAGGAACAAGTTTGGTAAGAAGTTTAACCCTGAAACACAAAGAGGAAAACAGTGAATGAATCTGTAGCCTCAGTCGCCCTGGTTCAGACTGATGGAGTCGAGGTTTTCAGTCCGATCGGCCTCTGCCCCTCACCTTTCCCTCCTCGCTCCCCCCTCAGCATGTGTTTCGTGACCTCCAGGTCTCCGTCGTTCTTCTCCGGCTTTATCCCCAGGATGTGGCACATGAGTGGGTAGATGTTCACTGTCTCGAAGGGCCCCACCTCCAGGTTCTGGGCGAAGGCCGGTCCCACAGCTCTGAAGAAGGCCTTCATGTCCATCTCTGTGTTATCAAAGCCGTGTTCACCTTTGTGGAACTGCACCGGGAAGTACTGCAAGAGAAAAGAGCAGCTGAGTGAGTACTACTACTACTACTACTACTGTTACTACTATGATTACGAGGTCTGTAACAGTAATACATACAGGTGGAATACTTTTTAGGGATGCATTTTTCTGTACTGTTGTAAGATTTGAGCTTAAAAGGCTGAATTAATAATAGAGCATCTGTATTATTTATTCAACCCTCTAAGAACAAACCTTGGGCAGATCCACGACTCAAGGATCTAACCCACCTGGCAGCGATCATGCAGGAAAAGTACTGTCCTTATTCTTGTGTTTTTGTATAAAAATTCGTTCAGGTAAGTTGGTGTTGGTGTGTACAAGTTCTGCACTGTAATAAACGTTCAAAATGAAAACCTACTTGTGCCCCATTTTTTTTTCTGTGCTCCTGCTTTTTTTTTATTTAGGGGCACGTGAACTCCTGAAAAAAGAAGTTAGTGTAGAGCCCTGACACAGACAGACCCTTATTTTGATTGGCTGATCAATATTTCCTGCACCTGGCAACGGGTAGAGTTCAATTTGTCAACTGGACAAGACACCGTCTGCCTCCAATCTATAACTCCATTCTCAAACCTAAACCAAATTATTATTAACAAATTAATAATAACAATAATAATAATAATGTATTTTATTTATTTGGCACCGTTCTGGACACCCTAGGTCGCCTTACAGCAACAGCTATAGCGCTTTTTCACTGACACATGTCCTCAAAGACGCTTTACAGAGCTTTATTAACAGAGCATTGTTCATTCACTCCAGACCCGATGGTGTAAACTAGCACCAACACTCACACACGCTCCACTTTCACACCTACAGTGCATGTTTTGGGTTGATGGGGGAAAGTGCCTGGAGAAAACCCATCCAGACACGGGGAGAACATGCAAACTCCGCACAGACTCCACAAATTAAGAAAACAAAAGGTGTAGCCAGGTCAGGCCCAGAGGTGTGAAAACCCCATTATGACCCTGTATGATTCTGCTCATCTGACCCCACTCCCTGGTCTGTTTCAATAGGCCGAGGGAACAACAGAAACTGTGAACAAGTAGGGCCAGTTTCAGAGTAATTGGGGGATCTAACTCCTCCCTCTTACAGGCAGATATAAGTCGGTGTCCTCCAGCGTCTGACCAGAACTGAAGAAGCACCTTGGACGAGCGTCGAAACGTCTTCTATCAAAAACTCTTGTCCGGTTGACAAATTGAACTCTACCCTTTGTCATGGATTCGACCTGGACGAATGAGGGATTCTCCACACGTCTCCTGCACCTTCTCGCTGAAAACCGTTTGATTAGCCTTGTTTTGGATTAACTATTCCCCAAACCCACCAGCAGAGGGGGACAAAGACCAGTGACTAGACCACGATTCCAGCCGTACGATACCACAAAGGCATTTCTTTCAATATTTTCTCAAAGGCAAAACCCTAACCTCAAATATGAAACTCAAACTGTTAGTAAGAAATATCTGTGCTCTTGTGTTGTTATGATACTAACATTTCAAACTCGATTTCAATACTAAAGAACAGACCCGATGCTCAAGAAAAAAACATTAAATCACAGTACTTTCTTTTCCGTTCTCATGTGTCCTTATATCTGTGTAATCCCTCAGTGGTCCAGGTCTAAACCAGGTCTAAACCAGGTCTAAACCAGGTCTAAACCAGGTCTAAACCAGGTCTAAACCAGGTCCATGGGCGTATACTAGTCTAGGAGCTCTTATACTTGTTCTGATACAGCTCAAGATCATTCTAAAGATAGTCAGTTCGCTGGGACACTGCACTTTCTCTCACCTTTGTAATGTCACTATCGTTTATCATCTGTGACATGCAAACCTGTGTTTTCACCTCTTTATCTGAGCACAGGTCGATGCTCAGCGCTGATAATGGACTGGACTTATCAGTATTTGAGTATTATCGGCTGGATAAGAGTAGCCAAGTATGACCCCAGCCAAGACCGTATGGAATAAGGCTAAAAGGGAGTAAGTTAAAGGGGAGATGATGTTGTTTGCTCATTAGAAACATATCTGGAGTTGTGTTTTGCTTCATTCGCACACGTTTAACACACAAACCCTGTATTTTTAGACTGAGTTCTTCTCTCAAACTGAAAACACTCTGTTCCACCTTGTGCCACTGCAAAAAACAAACAAACAAAAAAAAACTAGTCAAGCTAAAATGACTTGGATTAAGAAAGTTTGACCATGATTTGAGTAAATTTCACTTGATCTGTAAAAATGATCTGCCAGTGCAATAAGATTTTTGTACTTAAACACTTAAAATAAGAAAAACAACCACTTTTGGCACTTAAAATAAGTAATAAAATCAAATGTTGCTTGAATTAAGAAAAAAAAAAAACTTATTCCACTGGCAGATCATTTTACTTTTCATTTTATTTTACTATGTTCTTAACTGAAGTCAATACCTAGATATTGTTTTTTTCCAGTGAATGTCATGTCATGTCAACGCCTCATAAATGCTACTGGATTATATTGTCAAATGTAACAGAAAACGAACACCAAAGGCCTTTGTAGATGTGCAAATGCAAGAAACAACAACATAAAGGTTAAAAAAATGCATAGCACACTTATTTTGAGTGTGACGTAGGATAAAGCCGCAGAAATGTACAGAAACCTCTATGTCTGCACTTTCAGAGGGGAAAAGGAAGTTTCTGCCTTTTACAGTTAGAAAGTTCTGCGCGGTTATAGAAAACATATTCCTCTGTATCAAATATGATGTCGTAGGTCTTCAAGTGTTAAGTGCAGATTTGTTTGTAAGAACAGTTCATGAATTTGTCCCAATATCCTGTTTTATACCGTCACACACTCTTATTTCTGCGACTGCATAAAAGCCCGATTAGATAAAGAGAAGTTAAAGAGGCCATTTTCATTTTGTATTATCGTCATTGAGATTCTTGAATAAGGCATTAAATCTTGACGCTTTATGTCTGTGTCTGTGCTCTGTATCATAAAACAATATCATAGGTCAAAGCACTTTTTACGATCCGCTTTTATTACTATTACTAATGTTTTCTTAATAAGTCAAATGGGACCGGTCTTATTGCAGCGACACTCACACGAGGACCGGAGCTCATGTGCTCACGCGATAACTGTTCATTTATTTAAGGGTCTGGGAAAAACAGAACCTCCATGGGACTGGACGGCCCCCGGTCTGAGCTCCTCCGTTACTTTTAACCAACGGAATACTCAGGACCACCGGACCGGAGTCTGAGCCCGGGGTAAGACATGGATGAAGCTAAAACTAGAATAAATGCTAAAATACTTCCAGTTTATAGTCATGTTTTTGCACTTATTTCACCTCTCTCTTTTCACCTCTCTCCTTCAGCCTCTCTTTATGTAACGCAGTGGGTTTAGATCATGTTAGATACATTATGCACTGGAAATATAATGTGCCGCGCATCCATAAACAGGAAACAGCTGTTACGAGGGGTGTAACGATATCTCACAATGTCTCAAGAAACGATATCGTCACGTTATGAACCTCACGGTACGATATTTATTGCGACATGGTGGGAAAGCTCACGATATTACGATATTCTACAGAATAACAAGACTGACATTATAAAATGCTTTGACCAGTCATTTGGTGCAGCATTTATTGTCATTAGGGATGGAACGAAATCCAAATCTCTCTGTACGATATTTTCACCGTAAACATCTCAGACTAGACGACTTTGGAGTAATGGATTAAGGAAACAAACATGAATGAAGCAAAAACACAACTCCAGATATGATTTTGATGAGAGGAAAAGAGAATAACACGGTTGAACAGTCAAAATATTTAGCACAATCTGTCCTTTTCACTGTTTGTACTCATCAAACGACCTCGAATCAGAATAAATTGTATCCACAGATAATTACACCTGCCCTGTTCCCATCTCCTCCATATTTTCACCATAAACATCTCACGGTATGATATTTATTGCGATATTTTGTGGCGGAATCTGCTCCTTTTTCCTCTAAAAATCCCTTCGCAAGACTTAATCGAAAGAATGAAGATGTAAAAGTGCTTAGAACAGTTATTTCTTCATGTCGTCTGCACTGAAACGGAGCAAAGGATCATGGTCTATGTAGTTCACTCTGTTTTTTTTAGCTATTTCTGCATCAGAACTGTTCATTTAAGCAAAGAGACTATATTGTGATGAAGCGATATTATTGTGACACCTTTGATGATATCGATTGCTTTGTTTGGCTACTGGTCACTGGAAATACAACAGTACGCGACAAGATCAAGTCAGAGTTTGGTGAGAAATATTTTTTTTCTGTTTCTGTTGCCAAAAATGGTTTTACCGGGCTAAACCCCTTTGGAAGCTACTTTTAATGTTACTCGCTTTGTCCAGTACGGTTCACTTAAAGGTGCTTTGTGTAACTTTTTGGTTGGAGGTCCGTCACCTGCTTGTCTCCATAGAAATATTATTGCTCTGCCAGGAATGTTCAACAATATTTAAACAGCTCTGTCTTACATTTATCAAATTACAGCCGGTTTTGCTCAAACATACCGAGAAAAACAGGCATTCTGACTGCGAGCGGGGTCGCCACTCCACAGATCTGACCTGTAACTTCGTCTAGTTTGATCTTCATGAAGGTAGAAAGGTTTAATACCAAACTGTGAAACATTTAACGGACCCTCCACTGGAAAAGTTACACCTTTAAGTTTCCTTTAAGACAGTGGAAACAGTTTTAGGAAAGCAAACCAATGGAAACACGCCTATTTTCCACCTTTATGATATTGTTTTCTCATTTAAATTTTTGTCTTTTTAAGGTTTCAAACAGGAAAACCTTTCAGAAAACTTGTTCTACTCACCCCATTGATGACATATCCGGGGTCAGCCCAGAGGATGATGGGTAAAATGCGCTCGTTCTTAGTGAAGTGCATGCGTTCCGGGAGCTCTTCTTTCTTATAAACGTGCAGATGTGGATGAGCCCCTTTTAAGGCGTTGTAAACCTTTTCCAACATCCCCGGTTTGGGCAGGATCATCCCACTGGGTCCGAAATCCACCAAATGAAAGTCCAAATCTTTGAAGGAAAACCCGGGAATTTTGGACAGCGTGATTTCTTCAACGAGTCCGTTACGATACACGTTACTCATCCCGTGGTCGGCTGTGATTATGATGTTTAGCCGATCTTCTAAACCGTAATTTTTGGCAGTTTGGCGAATGTGTCCAACCGTGCGATCGACTTGCTTCACCATCTCTTGGATTTCCGGCGAGTTCGGGCCGTAGCGATGTCCAGTTCCGTCCGGTTCTCCGAAATACATAGAGACAAAATCCAGATCTTGGTCTCTGAACCAGCTCATGACCTTCTCTGTGTTCTCTCTCCAGGCGGTTTCGTTCTTGTAGTTGTACATGCTCGGCTCCACCTCTCGGACCGAAGCGCTCTCTCCGTCGTAGCTGGACGCCGTGCCGGGGAAGTGCAGGGAGCCGGCTTTGAGACCCTGGAAAAGAATAGGAAAATATAACACTTTTTTGATTCATGGTTAAACAGAACCTCTTCAAATATCGCGACCAGTTTGAGTGACCCGACTGGACTGGAGCAACATTGCACTCTACGGGAAAAATTATTTCTGGGTTGCAAAGGATTTTTTTCTGCTGCAGTACCAATGGACTCACAACAGGAAGCAAAAACCTCTGTGAAGTCGCCCCCATCAAATGCAAATCTACGCAAAATCTATGTCAATCATTTGTGCTTCGTTTGTGCTGCAAAAAGTTTCGTTTGTGCTTCTTTAGTTTTGGAGAAATCAACGATTATTTTATAGGTCAAACTGGGGTCAGTCCCACAGGAAGCTTCAAAAGGTCCAAAAACAGTCCAAAATGGAGTCAATCGTTTGTGCTTCGTTTGTGCTGCAAAAAGTTTTGTTTGTGCGATTCTGGTTCTTCAGATATTTGCAGTTTTATTTTCGGCTGATGACGTCGTCCATAACCTCAGAATGTGAAATAGACTCAAAACAGGAAGAAAATTATAGAAAACGTTTGTATTTTGTTTGTGCTGTGACAATTTTCATTTGTGCGAGTTTATTTTTTAAATTATTAATTATTATTTCTGTGGTAATTAGAGGACGTCATTTCCGCTCAGCTGACGGTGGCGACATTAGCAAAACTATTGAAGAGAAATTATCTCAGGTTGCAGACAAGTCCTTAACAGTCTTTAGTAATTCGCTTTTGATTCATATTTTATGTAATAACACAGACTTTTCCACAGCCTGAGATCATTTATCTTCAGTAGTTTTGTGGAGTTTGTCACCGTCAGCTGAGCGGAAATGACGTCCTGTAATTACCACAGAAATAATAATGAATAATTTTAGAAATAAACTCGCACAAATTAAAATTGTCACCGCACAAAACAGCACAAACAAAATACAAACATTTTCTATAATTTTCTGCCTGTTTTGAGGCTGTTTCACATTTTGAGGGGCTGGACGACGTCATCGGCTGAAAACAAAACTGCAAATATCCAGAAAGAAGAAGAAACAGAATCACACAAACAAAACTTTTTGCAGCACAAAACAGCACAAACGATTGGCATAGTTTTTGTGTAGGTTTGAGTTTGATGGGCCAACTTCACGCAGGTGAAGCAAAACCCTTCCCAGATATTTTAATAGATCTGTGGATTTAACACAACCGTCTGTTTGAAAATAAATGCATAAATGTTTGAAAAAGCCCGCTGACCTGTCTCTGTGCGGTGATCCAGATGGGCAGAGAGCCGTTGTCCCACCAGTCGTTCTTGAACTGGGTCTGATAGTACGGCAGCTTCACTGTGCTGGTCGTGTTGAACCACATGTTGTGAACCACTCCATGGTTCTCCACGTACAGACCTGAGGAGCACAGGAAAAGCTCAAATACAACATCAACACTGGGACTAAACCTGGATCAGATCAAGACTAAACCAGGACTGGACTGGAACCAAATGAATTCAGATCATTTTAGGGGAGTAAGTTCTGTATTCGGGTAAACCGTTTCAGCTATAATTCACCAAGTTTGTAGGTAGAGAGGTCTTCAGCTTTTCTCCTAAGAACTACTCTTATGAATTTGGTCAAAAACATGACTTGGACACATCAGCGCTTCACCTGTTTTCCTGTCTACAGTAAAACCACTCGCTCTGAGACTCTGAAGTGTTTAAAGATCAGAGCTCTGCACTTCCAGTTTAGACACAAGTCAAAACTGTGTTTTGTTATTTGTGAAATGTGGAGAATAGTTCAGATACAGATTTTTAAATCAGAAAATATTGGAGATAAAGTCCACAGGAAGTAGAGTCACTGTCGCTAATGTACAGCTTCACCTCGATCCGTGCGTTGTGGATGTAAACAGACACTTTTTACTTTTAAAGAAAGTCTCAAACTGGATTCACAGTGCGGTTTTGTGGACTGGGGTCGTTATTTGCAGAGGACAATTTCTGTGGATAATGTGGATGAGACGCTGCCCATAAATTTAGCACTTTACGAGAGGTGAGTCGGCTCATAAAGTCTTCTCATTATTTTCACTACATCCCGAGTTTGTATTTTGTGTCTCTGTGTTGTTGCCTAGCCAGAAATAATAAGTTAGCGAGTAATTTCTGAATTAATACAGTGTTCGAGTTTAGATATTTCTCTCCGTTGTGACATAAACAGCGATGGGAGAACATGTGATGTGGCAAGTTGGAAGAAAAGCTACGGCAGATCTCCATTCGCTGGAAAACGAAAGAATGACAGTTTCTCCTTGACATTTGTGTAACCCTTAGTTAGTTAGTTAGTCTTTATTTGAAGGGACAATGTACAGAGACATTATGCTCATAAAACAGAGATGTCCTGCACCAGATTATAGCTAAACAGCTCGTTTCCATCTGCAGTCCCTGAGGAGCAATAATAAATTATACAATGCAATTTACATATTCAACAATATAAAGACCACACATTAGCACATACAGCAGCTCACATACAACATTCACATCACAATATTAGAGAGTAAACTTATAATACATTCTTAAAAGTTGAAACGCATTACATATTTTAAAACAACCCACCGGGAACAAAAAGTAGGTGCTTCAGTGCTGACAAGTCTGACCAGTCCATAACCATTTTTTTTTTAGTTCTTTAGAAAAGGAGTCATAGTTGGGTTGATTTTTTATGTTGTCTGGGAGTTGGTTCCATTCTTTTATCGCACTGTGGGAAAAGGCGGACTGTTCAGAAGCAGTTTTTCTTTTTGGGATGGCGCACTGCCCCCTGGTGGAGGCCCGTGTGATTCTGGAGGCTGTTGCTGATGTGAATTGGATGAATTGTTTTAGGGGTGCAGGTGCAATGTTATGTAGGACCCTAACCCTAATGCTGTAGCTCCGTCAGGCCAAATTCAGCGCAGTGCATAGCCGAGCCCTTCTCCAGAAAAGTTACGTAGGGTACCTTTAAAGTGTTCAAAACATTTCGTAACTTTGGCGTAGAGTTTCTGCGTACGTCTTATCTATTTTGCAATTACAGGTGTTTTTATTGTTCTGAATCTGGTGTAATATCACTGTGAGCAGGGTCACCTCACCGCAGATCTGACCTGTCACCTGCTTATCTCCATGGAGGAAGATGCGTTTAATGCTGTTCTGGACAAATCGATCGTATCACATCACCACGCAGACAAACCACCACCGCAAGTTACGTAGTGCAGCTTTAAATCATTGCACGAACACTTGGGATTCAGAATGACGAGAAAATAGGACTGTTGCCATAGCGATTAACAATTTAAAGCAACACACAAGAGCCGCTGAATGGAAAAAGGTTGCACTATGAATACCTTGTGTACATTTTGACTCTCTCCGCATAAACAACAAATCGGCCTCTGCAGCAGAACTCGTCCTTTTCGTTCCACTGAGACGCGCTGAAATTTGGATTAACTTTAAAAAAAAAAAAACTCGAGGTGTGACGATTTTGGACGAGGTTTTACCCCAAACTCTGGAGATTAGAGGAATTTAATTTCAAGCCAGTTTAATTTGTGTGAGTCGGCTCTGGTGATTTCAGAGTCAAAAACAGAAGAGTTTGGTGATAATCTTTTTATTCTGCTGACAATATTCTGATTTTCTGACTTTTTAACATTGCCTCACGTTATAGTTAGTGTATTAAATTATATTATGTCACATTTTTTACTCTTTGTTTTTATATTATGTTGTGATGTGTGAGCTTCTGTGTCCAAATAATTTCCCTTGTGGATCAATAAAGTTTGTCTAAGTCTAGTTAAGTTGCATTCAAAGAAACGCACTGTTCAAAATCTATTGTATTTGTTGTCATGTTTAAAGCCACACTATGTAATTTATTTGCCAGAAAATAGACATTGCATTGACAAACATGCCTCTTTACTGTGGACATGCTCCTCCTGACCTATTTGGCCTATGGAAATGTTCCTTTGGCTATAATATCCCCTAGTGCGACAAAAAATTTATCCAACTTCATGGAGAATGTTGTGAATTATGGTTTTAGCTTATGGCTGATGGTTTTTCATGGGATCATGCAGGTGTTATGCCACCTCCAGAAAGTTACTGTACCTTTAAAGTCAGATAAACTTTATCATTCACTCTCTGCATTTGACCCACCCCTCAACCTGAGCCTCTGTGAAAACCTGCAGGAGCTGAGATCTTAAACTCTTGACCAGGACGACTTTAACTGGAGGAAACCACCCAAATATCTCAGGGTTGTGGTAGAAGTTTTCAGCTTGTCCAAAGAAAGGGTGGAAGTAAAAGGCTGGAGACCAACTGGACGTCTTAAGCAGAAGTTTATTTACCATCAATAATACGAGCCCGGGGTGACTAGTATGATTTCAGAAGTGAATATCGTCTGATCTTGGAGTGTTCAAGCCCCTTTCCAAAGGAGGAGGTTTATAAAGCAAGTGTGAGGAGACTATGAAGGCCAGAAGACTCCAGTTAGACAGAAATATGCCACAGTTTAGATAGTGGTTTGCCAATGGTACGCCAAGAGAAGATCCTGGTGTAAATATAGCTTTTGTGAGTCGATGTTAAACTGAGAGATGTATGTGGAAGTTAAATGACTTAAATTCTCTTACAGGAGTCACAATAGACCACGCACTTACGTTTGATCAGCATATTACAGACATTTACAAATGAAGCCATCAACGATTGTCAAATAATGAGAAAACTCAAAGGACTCATTGTTTCTCCACGTCTGTTATGACTGTTGTACAAATCCATCATCCAGCCCGTCATGTTGTGTGGTTCCACCTGCTTTTTCACTGTTAAAAAACGTCTAAACTCGTAAAGGTCACACACGCGGCTGCTAAAATCACAGGCCTCCACACACCCAACCTTGCAGATTTGAACACAAGGGTAATCGGACGCATTGTACTCTCCATAAAACAGGATCCCAGTCACCCACGACAGGACGGAGGAACAGGGAAGAGTCCTGCATGGGTTCGGATACCCGCGGATACCCGACGGGTGAACCGAAAATTTTAACGAAAGGGGTAAAAAATGTTGTGCTGTCGGATGTGGGTTCGGATCGGACGCAGGAGAGCGCGGGTCTAATCTGAGGTCCACAAAACAGGGGCCTATATGAAAACATTATTTAAGTCGATTAGAGATTTTACCTAGGCTGCATTTTTGTGCTTGTTATTAGGCTGTTTAAGCAATGTTTTTATCTGGCCTTGCCTTAGGTTCTTTTTTAAGACAATGTAGTCAAGTGTCAAGCATCTCCAGAACTGTCAAAAAGGTAAATACACTTGACTACACTGTCTTAAAAAAGAACCTAAGAAGTTAAAGTACGAAGAAGACATAATGAATATTTTTGGTGTAATTAGGCTACTGAAGTTTGTCGATTGTCGTGGCAATAAAGTTTTGAGTTTAATTTTGGCTCTTGGATTTGATTTTCACTCAGGTGCGGTTCGGGTGTCGTATGTATTTATAGCAGGTTGGATCGGGTGCAGAATTTTATTTCAATTCTGTCGGAAAACAGTTTGGGTGCGGATTGAGGTGTGACAGGTAAGGGCGGGTGCGGTTTGGTAGAAGCCGGATCCTCTCGACCATCACATGTCTGCACTCTGAACTCTTGTCTACTGTAATGTGTCTGTGTGTTGTGTTCTGTTTTGTTGCTGCTGTATGCATAGGGTGACTAGACGTCCCTTTTGACCCGGGACAGTCCCAGTTTCGAGCCCTCTCTCCCCTGCCCCAGCAGATTTATCCAAAACCAGTGATTTGTCCCAGTTTTACACAAGAAATGTCCCAGGTGTCCCTATTTTTGACGAATTTTATACCCGCCAACAGTAAAGAGACATTAAAGTGGCATTTGTTTAGGTAAAATACAGAAAAGCTGTTTAAAAATGACCAAAACACAAAGAAAACATGACCTAGTGCATAACAATTTCCCTTAATTATGCATTCGTTTAACAGTTTTATTACCAACTATTATCAACCAGTTTTGTTACCAACTATTACCAACCAATCCAAAACCAGGGATCTGTCCCAGGTGTCCCTATTTTGGACCAATCTGATCCATGCCAACAGTAAAAAGAGGCATAGATTGTCATCTGTTTCTGTAAAATACAGAAAAGCTGCTTGAAAGTAACCAAAACAGAAAGAAAACGTGACTACAGTGAACCCTGGTTTATCGAAGGGGTCATGTTCCAAAAAGAACCCGCGATAGGCGAAATCTGTGAAGTATCTGCTTTATTTTTTACAATTATTATACAATACAATACCATACTGTACTATAGAATGAAACCAAAGATCAAAACCTGTTTCAGGCCCAAGCATTTGTTTAAGAAATAAAAATATAAACGTTTCTTACAAATAACTATGATAGTTTTTAAAAAATACTGTAAAATAATCATTTTAATAATGAATACGAGGTTGGACATTGTGACTCAGGCGTATTTCAGTCCCTCTGACTGAGCCTCTTCGTCCTGACTCCTGTAGCGTCTTTTTCTACTGAAGCCTGTGGTGCAGGCGTCTTTTTCCCAGAACGAACCGAAGATTCATTTATTCCGTAATGGCGCCTACAGCCGCAGAGCTTCTACCTTCCTTCAGCATGTCCAGACTTTAACTTTAACTTTTTCTGCGATAATTAGCATCTTCCTCGGCCTTTTGGGCGCGTCCGGAGGCGCCTTTGTCGGTGCAGAACGTTTCGTCGACATTGTGGGTTTTGTCATGAAGAAAATTTGCAAACGTAAATTTGAGGGGCTGTACAGAGATGAGGCACAGAAACTGTTGACACTGGTCTAAGTGAAAGACCAATGTCAACGTTTTTCACTTCTAGACGACCTCAGCCAATCAGGATTCAGAACACAAGGCACTGTTAAAAAAAAGCATTAAAAATCCTCGAAAGAGCGAAGCCGTGGTGAAAGGTGAACCACGTTATAGCGAGAGTTCACTGTATACTGACTGACCAAGTGCATAACAATTTCTTACGTACTTGTTTCACAATTTTATTATTACTAACCACGCCAAACCCAGTGTCCCAGCTTTTGATTTTGAAATTCTGGTCACCCTGTGTATGCACCAGACGAGCTCTGTGTGCGTGGAAATGAATTCGAATGAGTCTAAAAGAGTCTAAAAATACAGGAAGAACATGCAAACTCCGCACAGAAAGACCCAAGAGCTGAACGTGGAACCCTTATCTGTGATGGAGCGGACGTTTACCTGTGAGCAGAGTGAAGTGTGTGGGGCTGGTGATGGTGAGGTACGGAGGAGTGACGTACTGAGCCTTCACTCCGTCTTTCACCATCTGGTCCAGGTTCGGAGTGTCCACGTCGCGGTCGTAATCCCACCGAAACCCGTCGAACGAAATCAGCAACAGCTTCTGCCTCTGTTTGTTCACCGGCAACGCCAACGCCACGGAGGCCCAGAGGAGACACAGGAGCACCGGAGAACGCATTTTCACCTCCAGATTCTTGTGCAGGCTGTTTCCCGTGTCGTTCCTCTGCGACGGCCGTGATCCTTCTGCAGCTCGGAGCAAAGTTTCCCCCGGTTTATCTTATCTGCTCAGTTCTTGAAAGACCTGCTCATGTTTATGACAAACCTGAATCTAATCTCATGTTTCTTAACTGTAAATCTGTTCGAAATCTTACGCATATCGAGATAGTGAGAACAATTCTATCTGATAGTAACGTGCGGACTCAGCGTTTAAGGTGCACTATGGAACTTTTTGGGGTTGGGTTGGGGGTCTGTCGCCTGCTTGTTTCTATGGATATGTAACCGCTCTGCCTGAAAAGTTCCACAGTGTGACATTAAACAGCTCTACTTTGCATTTATTACATTACAGGTGGTTTTAAAGCTCAAAAATACGTAGAGAAACAGGTGTTCTGACTGTGAGCGGGGTCGCCTCTCCACAGATCTGACCTGTAACTCGGTCTGGTTTGATCTCGATGATAAAAAAGGATGGACCCTCTACCGGAAAAGTTACACAATGCACCTTTAACACATCAGCCAGTGTGAAATTGCATAACTGTAATGTATATTGCGTTTATGTTGTTTGAATGTATCACAGTAACATGTTATTGCTGCCTTGATATTTTAAAGCCGCACTGTGTAACTTTTCTGCTGAAGGGTCCGTCACCTGTTTCTCTACACGGACATACTGCCTGGAATGTTCCACAGTATGGCATTACTCTTATTTATCTCTAGGCACGGTAAGTACAGGTAACTTAGGTAATATTTTAAAGTGTTTTTTTTTTTTTTTTTAAGTAAACAGTGATTTACTATTATTTAATTCAAATCCAAAACAAAAATATAACTGTTGTTTATTCATTTTGCAGTGTGAGATTTAGGAAATAGACTAGATTGAAAAAGCTAAACTATTTGAAAACCCTTCCTCCTAAATACATGGTTTTGGTTTTCTGCCCCGGAACCTTCTTAAGGCGCTCTGGCCCCTGGGGACACTTTTGGCCGGAACGCCTAAGATGGCAGACACAACAAAGAGGGTGAGTGTTTCTATTACAACAGATGAGTTAAAGGCACTTTCTTACACTTATTTTTACTAATGACGGGAAGATAAAGCTCCATGAAGCACTGGAGCCTTTCATCCAGTCGGTTCACTCCAGCACAAAGCTTCATGAAGCTTCATTTGCTCTAGTACACATGTGTCAAACATGCGGCCCGAGGGCCAGATCCGGCCCTCCAAGAGCTTTAATCTGGCCCTCAGCTGATTTTTCTATTAAAATAGTTTAAATTTTCTGATTTTTCTGTTAATTTTCTGCACCGTTTAGCATAGCAGCGTCTCCGGCGTTTCTGTACGTTGCGACTCCCACCAGAGCAGCACAAATGAAGACTTTCCTCTTTCCAAATGCTCTTAAAGGACGATCGTTCTGACTGTCGACCGTGACCCTCATCAGCAAAATGTCAAAAAATAAGAAAAGCAGATGCTGAGTTCAGGATTTCCCAAGAAAAATAGTCTAATTCTTATTTGTTGACAGAGGTGAATGGGAAATCTGTGCAAGTGGCGTTGCTCGAGGAATACAATCTTAAACACCACTACGAGACACGGAGAAAAATACAATAACTTGAAGAGAGAACTGAGTTTTCTGATCCGGCCCTTTTGGGATCAAAGTAGGTTGCATACGGCCCCCGGACCAAAATGAGTTTGACACCCCTGCTCTAGTAGGACATCTAGTGGATGGAAAAATATGAGTTGGCAGGAATTTGAAATGTGTGGCGCTTTGCAGAAAGCCTGTGAGTAAAAGTGTCAGCAAAATAAAAAGTATGGAAAATGATTATTTGGAAATGATGAAAATGGAAATGATCATCTACAGTGAGGTGAAGGTGGTTGGGGTGTGGACAGTGATTGTGCTTTTGTAACGTTGAGGTTTGGCCAGTGATTATGGTTTAGGGGAAATATCATTGTTTTTTTTAATTTAAAAACAAGTTTCTTCACAGTAGCAGGTCTTGGGTGATTTCTTTTGTTGACAATATTTCTCCTGCTTTGGAAAACACCCACTCACAGGGCACAGAAGAGGCTGGCTCCATTCTCTCTCCAAATGATCTCAATCAATCAAACTTTATTTATAGAGTGCTTTTCACACAAAAATGCAACATAAAGTGCAAAACTCTCACCAAGCCAAACCAATATCTCTACCCAAACTGTCTCCAAACTCTCACTGACCTTAACTCTCCGTCAAACAGCCACATTTTGGATGGCGCCTGAGTTGTTCCTATATAAGGTCTATGGTTTATATCGCTGTCAAAACTCACGGCAAAATCCGAACCGCTCCCTGAACCAGTCCCGTGGCACAGCCGGGCAGCGAGGCTTCGGACGTCGTCGTTTTCAGCTCCGCCCAGAAATGAAGCCTCGATACGCACATCGTGGAAACGCCGCCTCCCCTACTCGGCACACGCTTCGACGCCTCGATACAGTCACATCACTATTTTTCACTGAAAGGCACAGTTTCAGATATTTAATAACCATTTACAGCTTTTTTTGTCATTTCTACGTTAGCTTAGAGCAGGGGTGTCAAACTCATTTTGGTCCGGGGGCCGTATGCAAACTACTTTGATCCCAAAAGGGCCGGATCAGAAAACTCAGTTCTCTCTTCAAGTTATTGTATTTTTCTCCGTGTCTCGTAGTGGTGTTTAAGATTATATTCCTCGAGCAACGCCACTTGTTCCAAACACACTGAGCACAGATTTCCCATTCACCTCTGTCAACAAATAAGAATTAGACTATTTTTCTTGGGAAATCCTGAACTCAGCATCTGCTTTTCTCATTTTTTGACATTTTGCTGATGAGGGTCACGGTCGACAGTCAGAACGATCGTCCTTTAAGAGCGTTTGGAAAGAGGAAAGTCTTCATTTGTGCTGCTCTGGTGGAAGTCGCAACGTACAGAAAAGCCGGAGACGCTGCTATGCTAACAGAAAAATCTGAAAATTTTAAGTATTTTAATAGAAAAATCAGCCGAGGGCCAGATTTCAAGGTCTTGGAGGGCCGGATCTGGCCCCCGGGCCGCATGTTTGACACATATGGCTTAGAGAGTCCGGCCTGTGTAATGGACGAGCTGCTCCAATACACTGACTCGCTGTGTTAGAAGCAACAAAAGGTCTATCCATCCATCCATCCATCTTCTCCCGCTTAATCCGGCTGGGTCGCGGGGCTGCGTGCTGCCCAATACTCATAGCACCTGACCCCCCTATGAACCCCTCTGCAGGTGGTGAGCCCACAGGAGGGTCCTTGATGTTAGTTCATAGGGGTCCGGGCATGTTTTGGGTTGATGGGGAAACCGGAGTACCCGGAGGAAACCCATCCAGACCCGCAACCTTCTTGCTGTGAGGCCTGAGTGTTGCCACTCAGCCACCGTGCCGCCCAAAAGGTCTAATTGTGATTTAAAAATATATTGCGATATGGATTCCATTAATCTAGTCGTGATTAACGCATTAACGTCGACAGGTTTAGCAATAACCCAAAGCCACAAAGTGTGAGGGGGAATCCATCGTGTTTCCTTATGTTTCGAATCACGCGCCAAATCCGCGAATCATTTCTTGTCACTAGATTTGACCATCACCAGCCTGTATTTTAGAACTGAAACTACCATCCCAGAGTTCCCACAGTCATGGAAATCCAGGACAAATGTCATGGAAATTGAAAATGTCATTTCCCAGGCCTGGAAAACTCACTGCATTTCGTTGATTCAATGAAAGTTTTGTAAAAGTCATGGAATTTTAGTATCTTTTTCACATAACTACAACGTTCTGTTAAGTTCTCATGAGGCTGTTATTTCTGAACGTCACGACACACACAACAAGGTGTTTTATTTAAAAGAGACGACAGTAAATGCACTGACAGGATTTTAAATGTTAAAAAACTATAAATCAAACCATAAGGTGAGTGGAAAGGCTTCACATTTCATATTTAGCCCCTAAATGTCTGAGAAATTCTACACATGTAGGTGCCGTAAAGTCATGCAAAATTCACTTTAGGTCATGAAAAGTTTAGAAATGTTGTCAGTGAAAAAGAGCGGGAACCCTGATATCCACACGTTCATTCATTATATTATTAAGTTAAGTTTTGTTTTCCACAGTTAGACGGACTCAGACTCAAAAGGTGGTTTGTGGGAGCTCTGTTTCCTCCGCGACTCTTTGTTTTCTCCTTTGGGATCTGAAACACACAGAGGCCATTTGGTCAAGTTTCGATGCAAAAAGAGGAAAGAAACACGACTTAAATTCAGTATATTTGTCTTTTTTGAATTTTTAATAATAATTCAAGTGCATTTATTC
The DNA here is from genome assembly GCA_030686955.1 of Odontamblyopus rebecca. Classification (NCBI taxonomy): domain Eukaryota; kingdom Metazoa; phylum Chordata; class Actinopteri; order Gobiiformes; family Gobiidae; genus Odontamblyopus; species Odontamblyopus rebecca. Next base: position 5,696,099 of record CM060667.1, read on the forward strand.
CATCGAACCGGTTTTGCTTATGAAACTTTATTTTATCTGTACATTTTTTTCCCATAGTAAACTTCAACTTTTGACACTTTGCAGCCGGTGTCACCAACATTCCCCTGGGGGTGTGACGCTAACCGTAGGCACTGCTCTGTCTGAAGCTCTGTTACTCAAGTTAGACTTATTTTAACACAACTAATTTGATCAGAAAAAACACTCAGGACCATGAACGCCAATATCGATCCATTTTTTCTTGACTTTCCATACGATCTTAACTCTTTTGGCTGCGATCGCTAATGTGCGCGTCACGTCACGTCACCATGGTAACTGCTGAACATTCCACTATAGAGACGCATGTAGAACACCCCCAGCCTGATGTCGCTGCGAAGTATCAAAAGAAAGAGTTTAAAGAGATTGGACCTAACCAGAGATGTGATATCGAACTATAAAATAGGTGCAGTAGTAGTAAAAATATGGGCTGTAGTAGTAGTAGCAGTAGCAGTAGTAGTAAAAGTAGTAGTAGTAAAAATACGGGCTGTAGTAGTAGCAGTAAAATTAGTAGTAGCAGTAGTAGTAGTAAAAATATGGGCTGTAGTACCAGTAGTAGTAGTAGCGGTAAAAGTAGTAGTAGTACTAAAAATACGGGCTGTAGTAGTAGCAGTAAAAGTAGTAGCAGTAGTAGTAGTAAAAATACGGGATGTATTAGTAGCAGTAGCAGTAGTAGCAGTACTAGTAGCAGTAAAAGTAGTAGTAGTAGCAGTAGTAGTAGCAGTAAAAGTAGTAGCAGTAGTAGCAGTAGTAGTAGCAGTAGTAGTAGTAAAAATATGGGCTGTAGTAGCAGTAGTAGTAGCAGTAAAAGTAGTAGTAGTAGTAAAAATACGGGCTGTATTAGTAGTAGTAGCAGTAGCAGTAGTAGCAGTACTTTTTCCTCCCCTTTTTCCTCTAAAAATGCTTCACAAGACTTAATCCAAAGAATGAAGATGTAAAAGTGCTTAGAACAGTTATTTCTTCATGTCGTCTGCACTGAAACGGAGCAAAGGATCATGGTCTATGTAGTTCCCTCTGTTTTTTTT
>CM060667.1:5702156-6059656 GCA_030686955.1 Odontamblyopus rebecca
AACCCAGGTCTAACCCAGGTCTAACCCAGGTCTAACCCAGGTCTAACCCAGGACTAAACCAGGATTGAGTTTAGGACTGAATCATGAGGACTAAGCCAGGACTAAAACAGGCCTAAACCAGGTTTAAACCAGGACTAAACCAGGTCTAACCCAGGACTGAACACGGGACTGAACACGGGACTGAACCAGGAGGACTAAACCAGGACTAAACCAGGTCTAAACCAGGTCTAACCCAGGACTAAACCAGGTCTAATCTTGGACTTGAGAGTGACAGAGAGCACTTGTGGGAAACACTGAAATCTCCTTTTTCCCCATTGACGTTCATTTAAAGCGGCTTTACTGTACCAAGATGGCGGCCCTGTTGACGCAGCGTTCCAATACACAGTGGCCGCCAGTGTGAGATCTACTGTTCTACATCTGTGGTGTAACTGTAGTTGGATTGTTTAACGTGTAAATTCTTTTTAAAAACTCCTCATTGGTCCGTCTGATTGAGGGACAGAGCTGAAAACAGTGAGTCTTGTTTTGGAGAGTAGCTGTTCTCCAAACCCACCAGCAGAGGGAGCCAAAGACCAGGGAATAACCCATGTTTCCGGGCTTATGATGTTACACAGGTATTTTCTTTTGTATTTCCTCAATTAAAATCGAACCTCAAATGCCTCAGAATAATAATAACTGAGAATGGCTCCTCAGAACCTGTGTCTGAAGCGTAGACTCTGTGGGCCTCGCGCTCTCGTCCATGTTTACAAAAGCGGTTTATTGACGGCCCGTAAAACTAAAAATAGGCTCGATATCGCAGCGCTGCTCTGACACATGAACTGTAACTCATATCAGGCTTTTAAAGAGGCACTGTGGGACTTTTCTGGTGGAGGGTTCGGCGCCGGCTTAATTCCATGGAGATGTTATTGCTTTGCTTCACATGTTCCACAACTGGGCCATTACTATTACAAACTACTACTACTACTACTACTACTACTACTACTACTACTACTTCTACTACTACTTCTACTACTACTACTACTACTACTTCTACTACTACTACTACTACTACTACTACTACTACTACTACTACTGCTGCTACTACTACTACTGCTGCTACTACTACTACTACTGCTGCTACTACTACTACTTCTACTGCTACTACTTCTACTGCTACTACTTCTACTGCTACTACTACTAGTACTACTACTACTTCTACTGCTACTACTTCTACTGCTACTACTACTAGTACTACTACTACTACTACTACTACTACTACTTCTACTGCTACTTACTGCTATTACTTTTATTGTTATTACTTCTACTGCTACTTACTACTAGTACTACTATTACTTTACTGTTATTATTATTGCTACTTATTAGTACTACTACTACTACTACTACTACTACTACTACTACTACTACTGCTACAACTACTACAATAACTACTGCTACTACTACTACTACTACTATTACTACTACTACTTACTACTACTACAATAACTACTACAACTACTACGAAGTACTACTATTACTACTTATATTACTACTACTACTACTACTAGTATTACTGCTACTACTCCTACTACTACAGCTACTACTTCTACAATAACTACTACGACAACTGCTACTACTGCTTAAAATCTACCTGTATGTACTGTATATCTAAATCTATATCCACAGACACAAGCAGGGTACAGGGTACAGGTCAGATCTGTGGAGCGGCGACCCTGGTAATGGAGTAACTGCTCGATCACTAAGTATCTGTTTTCTTTATCAATATATTTGGGCAAAATGTAGAGTTATATTGTGCAAACAGCTCTTAACGTCAAACCAAGTCCACTGTGCACTGTCTGGATCTAATAATACAGCGTTTTACTGTCCAGGTATCAGGTGGTGCGCTATTAGCATGATAGCTGCTGCACTTTGTCTCACCTTTGAAATGTCGCTATCGTTTATCACAATTCGCCGTGACACGCAAACCTGTGTTTTCACCTCTTTATCTGAGCGCAGGCCGATGCTCAGCGCTGATAACGGACAAAAATAAGACGATTATTATCAGCCGTGACCAGATATGACCCCGAGCGGCGCCATCTGAAATAACGCTGAAAAGGAAGTGATTTTAAAGGAGAAATACACACCGAAAAACGACAATTTACACCGCTGAAGTCCCGTGTTACGCTATTTTCTGAACTATGTTACGATGATGTTTCCTCATCAAAAAAACAGACCTGGAGTTGTTTTCTGCTGACGTTTTCTGTTCGACGTCTTTGATATTTGCTGAAACCAACGAGAAACGCACTCTTCTTTGTCGCCTTTTTTAAGTTCATGCAATTTATGCTCGACAAATGGGCAAATTATCGTATCAGCGCCCTCTGCTGTTAGTTCAGTCAGATTGCCAGTCCACCCCTGACTCCAAACACCTTCAGTAGAATAATCTGAACAATTTGAGCCCTGGAATTGCCCATCTCTACTGAACTAAAGGTAAAAAGGAGCTGTTCACTTGTGAACTATCACTTCATGACATCACAAGGTGGAACAGAGCGCATGGAGCTTTGGAGATGTTACAGACGAATAATAAAGTTACTCAAAAACATGTGTGAATGAACCAAAACACAACTCCAGGTCTGTTTTTGAGAAGGTAACAACATTATAATGACTCAAAACAGTCAATTTTGCATAATGTAAGACCTTTAAAATGATATAAAATGTTAAAGCTGCACCATGTAACATTTCTGATACGGGGTCAGCCACTTGTTTGCCTCCGTGGCGATGTTATTGCTTTGTCCGTGTCTATTTTCCAAGTGTTTTTGTTGCCTCGAGCGCACATCCGCCCGTGACTTGTCCAACGTGTCGACACGTCCTCGTCTCCGTGGAGATAGACACCGTGGAACATTCCAGATAAAGCGGTAACATCTCCATGGAGACCGACCACCGGTGCAACCCTGGACTTTTAATTAAAATTGGCTGAGACTTTCTTTTTACATTCGGCACTTCAGATAAAATAAACCTGCGGTGAACTTTTTCCCTCTTTCCCGTCGTACCTGGAATGTGTTTTCAGGAAGAGTTATTTCCTTCTCACTTTTTACACAATTTAATGAAAAAGTAAAAGATTATTATTATTATTGGAATTGGTATTTTGCTGACACAGACCTAAAGAAATGACATTCCCTGGACCAACACTATTTAAAACAGATGGTGCAGCTAAAATTAATACGGTTAAACTGCAGATTTCTGCTGTAATACGGCGAGATCTCGGGTTTAGTCGATAACAGAAATGACCAAGTTCAACATTTGTGCGTTTGCTGTTTGGATATTTCATGGAATTTCAAGTATAACGTTCCCGTCTTTAGGGAAAACCGGGAGGATGGCGTCACTCATATGTGTGTGTGTGTTATTGTAACACACTTGAAAAGCACTGTATATAGGCTGGAGACAGGTCCACTCTTCAGGATGTTTTTTGCCGTTTTTCACTATTATTTCCTGTTATCTTATGTCTTGGGCCATTGGCGGAATTATATAATTGTAAATATTAAGGTGCTGCAACTGCATAAATTTAAGCTTATACATTTGGGAAGTTTTTTATGCACATTTGAGGCACTGATACATGTAAGAAAATGCTTGAAAATGAGCACTTTCGATGAGGCGGACAGACATTTTTTTGGTCTTTTGGGGCATGTTGAGGGTGAAATTTGACAGTAAAAATGCAGCCAGCCCCAAAATATTGTTTCTACTAGTTTCCCCGATGTGTCAGGATGCACCATGGAAAATTTTAGGGTTATCTGACCATTTATGCAGCTGCCACCTTAACCCCTGAAGACCTGAGGGCAATTTTAGTACATTTCTCCTCGCCTGATTTTTTTTTTCTTAATTTTGCCGTTATAACTGCCCCTTTTACCCCCTAATGAAGTGTTCTACCTCCTTTTGTTCAGTCCAACCTGTTATTTTACAATCTGCTGCTGTATTTATGTCATGTGGCTGTGATAAAAGCTACAGGACCAGAAATAGAGATGCACACAGCAAACATGTAGAAACAACTTTTTGGACATAAAAAATGCTTAATTTAGGCCCTTATCTACAAAAATGCAAAATATCAAGTCTGTAGGTAAATAAAAAATCTCCTTATTGGCCTAAAAAGAAAATAAAAGTGCAGTGGCTCCATGACTTTCCTGGTCCAGTCCTGGAAACAGCTCCTGTCAGGTCCAGGGCCAGAGCCACAGCACTTCTGCATTTCCAGGTGTTTATTACATTTGGATTTGTTCATTTTGAGTGAAATAAACCTTTAAATAAAAATAGAAAGAGATGCACAATTACACACACCAAGATGTGTAATTTTCCATGTGTGTGAGAATTAACTCCACTTAGAGCGACTTTTTCCCTCGTTCTAAACACACACAGTCAGAGGAGTCGACCATCTTGACTCACTTCACTCTTTGGCAAAGTTTGGCTCGATCAAAATGGACGGAGCGCATGAGTTTGGGGAAAACAAAGTTCCTATTGGACACTCGTTTTGCTCACGTCATCACACAGCGTGAGTGTGACGTAGGATAAAGCCGCAGAAATGTACGGAAACCTCTATGTCTGCACTTTCAGAGGGGAAAAGGAAGTTTCTGTCTTTTACGGTGAGAAAGTTCTGCGCGGTTATAGAAACATATTCCTCTGTATCCTATACAAGGTCTTTGAGGGTTAATATTTACAATTATATAATTCCGCCAATGGCTTTTTCTAAACAGGTTTTTTTTCGGACCCCCAGACCAAACGGGGCCGAGTTGGGGTTGGTCCCTATCAAGACTCGATGACCCAAGAGAAACAGAAAATACTGTGGAGCTCAATTCTGCATAATATGAATTGTATTTCTTTATAAAAAGCAGTAAACCGCATTGTACAAAAGTTAAATCATTTTCAAGCATTTTCTTACATGTATCCGAGCCTCAAATGTGCATAAAAAAACTTCCATTAATGCAGTTGCAGCACCTTAATATTTACAATGCAGTGCTTAAAAAATGTATTAAAGCACCTGCCATGGAAACAAGAAAACATAAATAACTTCATAGTTTATCCAAAACTTGTTTCAGATTAACAATTCCACTGTTATTCCTCGAGAAAACGACCAGCTGGAATAAGAAAATCGTCCTTGTTGACAAATATATGTGCAATATTATAACATAAGTGCAATATTTATTTAATACAGTGCAATGTTTTGACTGAGCGCAATATATATATCACAGTGTAACATTTAGTCATGGTGCAATATTTAATACTGTGAGTTGCTTTTAATCTGCATGTGTACAGAGTGAATTGTACATATGTAGAGTGATTCTGTTCATTCTAAATAATCACCAAAAATGTGAATATTTAGTGTGATCCTCTGAGAACAGCTGCATTCGTTGTTTTTGTCGTTTTGCAAAGTCTCTTTTGTCTTTGAGCTGCACATAGTTTCTCGCTGTTCCCAGAGACTTGTTTTGGGTGAGACTTTGGTGTCATTTTTGGAAAACATTGAACTTTTTACATCATTTTATTGTCCCCGTGTGGCATTAAACGTTTCCATCTTCATGTTTTTATTGACCTAAAAACCTGCTTTCTGACTGTGAGTGGACTCGCCTCTCCACAGATCTGACCTGTTATTTGGCCCTGTTACCGTGGAACATTTCAGGCAATATTAAGACCCACTTTTATTCTATGCGTTTCAACACTGCGGGAGTTGTTTTGATCCTCTGTATCTTTATTTAATTGATTTATTTTGCGTATTTACTGCTATTTTTATGATTTTTACGGTTTCGCTTTTATTTGATTTTCTGGCTTTTATTATTTTACGACTGACCAAATCTGAGCAGTTTACGGTTTTGTTGTCTTCATTTTATGGCCTCCACCGGAAAAGTTACACAGTGCAACTTTAAGATTCAAAAACATCCGTCAAATTTTCATGTGCACAAACACTTTTCACACTTAATCAAAGCTAAATAATAAAAATAAATAATAAAAAAAAATAATAAAAAATAAATAATACTAATACTAATACTACTACTAATAATAAAATAATAATAAATAATAATAAATAAATAATTAAATTAAATTAAATTAAATTAAATTAAAATAAAATAAAATAAAATAAAATAAAATAAAATAAAAATAAATAAAAATAAAAATAATAAAAACAAATAAAAAAAATAAAAAAAATCCCAAATTAAATCCAAAATACACTTAATCACTGAGACTGGAGTAAAGCCTGATCAGATAATGAGAAGTTAAAGAGGCTGTTATCAGGTTATATTATATTGTCATTGCGTTTCTCGTATCAGTCGTTTAAACTTTATGGCTTTATTCAGAAACAGACTTACATAAGAAACATCACATAACAGAGGTCACGATTATTAAAGGATTAAATTAAATTACCGCCCGTCTTTAGTGTCAGTGCTTTGGACTTTACGCTCCACTTTACTGTAACCTGTAAACCTTGTATTTCTGGAAATAAGAATGAATGAATTTGGATTGTTTTAAATGTTTAAAGATGAACTGGATTGTGGTTCTTTTAAGGAGACACTGTTACAGATGAAATGTTAGAGTTGGTTCAGCATAAATAGTTTCTTTAATGTGTTTTGTACCGGAGGTTTGCAGATGGGAAGGAGTTTGTAGCTAAATCTGGCTCAGAGCATCTTTTCTCTCACAGATTAATGTTTTCTGTGCACTGTTCTTGTTTTAAATGAATAAATAAATAAAATAATAGTAGCTGATATCTGTGCCGATACTGGAAATTCTAATAGATTAGATATTTTTCTATTTTGGTTTATATATTTGTGTAATAAGACGATTTACTGGACAATTTACTTGGCCCAAAACAACTCATAATATTTTCGTTACTTTATATAGACTTTTATTTAATTTAGTTTTATCTTACGCCATTTGTGTTTAAAGGAAATAAATAATATTTTCAGTCTCTGCCCTAGAATCGGTTGAAATCGGGTATTCGCAGATACTTACAGCCAAAGTATGAGCATCGGTATCGGATCGGTGCATCTCTAGTTTTGTTTTCCTTTACATAACTTAGCGTTTTCTTTATTAAATGACATCTAAACTGTAGGGGTGTAACAATAACGTAAATCTGGTGATATCGTATCGCCAAAGGTCTCCCAATAATATCGTGGAGCATCACAATATATCGAATCCCAAGTCTCTTTGTTTAAATGAACAGTTCTGATGCAGAAAGAGCTAAAAAAAAAACAGAGGGAACTACATAGACCATGATCCTTTGTTGTCCTCTGTTCTAAGCACTTTTACATCCTCATTCTTTGGATTTAGTCTTGTGAAGAGATTTTTAGAGGAAAAAATTGCAGATTTCTCCACAAAATATTACAATAAATCTGGTTCGGTGAGATGTTTATGGTGAAAATATCGTACAGAGAGATTTGGATTTCGTTCCATCCCTAATGACAATAAAAGCACCAAATGACTGGTCAAAGCATTTTAGAGTCAGTCTTGTTATTATGTAGAATATCGTAATATCGTGAGATTTCCCACGATATCGCAATAAATATCGTCCCACGAGATTCAGACCGTGACCTGAATTATACTTTTAAATCATAAGGCCGATCTCAGCCAGCTAAAGCTTGAGTAAACACTAAACTATCGCTGTTTTTTGTCATCTTTTTCTGCTTTTATTTCACTTCTCTGAGCCTGTACACCAGGCCTGGGCATTGTCCAGCTCCCGGGTCACGTGCGGCCCTTTGTTTGTCTCTGACCGGCCCGTTTAAGCTCATATGGAGTTACAAAATAAACAGATTTGATCATTTTACCTCATGCACAGACTAAAGCCGCACTGCTTTTATTTTAGAGGTGTTTTTAAATAACAGTTTTCTAAGGCAGCGTCACATCGTCATTGCTTAGTCAAAACATAAACTCTTCCCAGTCGGACCAGCGCGTCAAAACAAAGCGAATTACTGCTTTTTATAAAGAAATACAATTCATATGATGCAGAATCGAGTTAAACGTTTTGGCCCTCCACAGTATTTTCTGTTTCTCATGTGGCCCCATGGAAAAAAATCATTGCCCCCCTGCTCTACGCTGTGTTTTACCCTCTTTCTGTAATGCAGCGGGTTTGTCTGTAAATATATTTCCGATCCTGACGCCAGAGTCGTGCATCAGTGAAAGAGGAAGCAGCTGCTGTTCACATGTGCTTTGTTTTCCTAGCGTGTCAGCTCAATATGTAAGTCTCCGTCACTAGAAATACGACGGTTTGTTACGAGATCAAGTCAGTGTTTGGTGACAGATCATTATTTTCTGTTTATTTGCTTTTTGCTCTTTTGTTTTTGCCTGAGCCTGAGTTCTTTATTTTCACCTTTCTGCGTTGTTTATCTCCTCTTTAGCTATTGTGACCAGATTTTCAACATAAAAACGGGGACCTCCCTGGTTTGTGGTGGTTGGTAATAATAAAATTGTGAAACAAATGCGTAATTATGGAAAACTGTTACGCGCTCAGCTCTAATGTGAGTCCGTATAGTCACATTTTCTTTGTGTTTTGGTCATTTTTAAGCAGCTTATGTGTATTTTACCTCAGCAAATAACAGTTTATGCCTGTCAGGCGTCAGATTGGTCAAAAATAGGGACACCTGGGACATTTCTTGTATAAAACGGGGACAAATCATTGGTTTTGTTTAAATCTGCTGGAACAGGAGACACAGGGCTCCAAATTGGGATCTTTAGATTTGGACCGGGGTTCATCCCCTATTCCGACACTCCGACACTTTTTGACACCGCCATTCCGACACCTTCTATGTTGCCATTTATGTTGCTATTCCGACAATTTACTCATGAGGTAGCGGCGAGAGGAGGTGCGTTGGTTTAGACCTGCTTTTAGTCCTGATTTAGACCTGGTTTTAGTCCTGGTTTAGTCTTGTTTTAGACCTGCTTTAGTTCTGCTTTAGACCTGGTTTTAGTCCTGGTATAGACCTGCTTTTAAACCAGGACTAAACCAGGTCTATACCAGGACTAAAACCGAATCTAAATCAGGACTAAATCAGGACTAAACCAGATTTATACCAGGACTAAAACCAGGTCTAAATCAGGACTAAACCAGATTCATACCAGGACTAAAACCAGGTCTAAATTAGGACTAAACCAGATTTATACCAGGTCTAAATTAGGACTAAACCAGATTTATACCAGGACTAAAACCAGGTCTGAAACTAAACCAGGACTAAAATCAGGACTCAAACCAGGTCTAAACCAGGTCTATAACAGCACTAAAACCAGGTCTAAAACAGGACTACAACAGGATTTAACCAGGATTTAACCGGGCTGCGCCTCTACGCCACCAGTCCGTGAAAATATGGTCCTGAAAAGAGCGCAGTCCAAACTTAAACGTAATAATTACATGCCGGAACGGCGGGATGCTGGGAAAAAAAGCTAATGCGCCGCCGCTCCGACCACGAGGGAAAAATGTGGGAGTGCAGGAACGTTTGAGAACAAAGGGACGCAGCGCCACTCCGACAATGAGACGTCAATGTCGGAGTGGCCGTCTGTGACCATTTGGACCCTACTAATCCACTCCACAGTAAACTCATGGACACCTCTATGATATTTCTCTTTCATACTTTTATCTTTTGAATATTTTAACTCACCGAATTGATGACATAGCCGAGGTCAGCCCAGAGGATGATGGGCAAAATGCGCTCGTTCTTAGTGAAACGCATATGTGCCGGGAGCTCTTCTTTCTTATAAACGTGCAGATGTGGATGAGCTCCTTTTAAGGCATTGTAAACCTTTTCCAACATCCCCGGTTTGGGCAGGATCATCCCACTGGGTCCGTAGTCCAGCAAATAAAACTCCACGTCATTGAAGGAAAACCCAGGAATTTTAAAGAGCGTGATATTTTGAAGGGCCTTTTCGTGCACCGTTGTCATCCCGTGGTCCGTTGTGATTATGATGTTTAGCCGATCTTCTAAACCGTGGCTTTTAGCAGTTTCCCGGATGTATCCAACCGTGCGATCGACTTGCTTCACCATTTCTTTGACTTCCGGCGAGTTCGGGCCGTAGCGATGTCCAGTTCCATCCGGTTCTCCGAAATACATAGAGACAAAATCCAGATCTTGGTCTATGAACCAGCTCATGACCTGGTGCGTGTTCTCTCTCCAGGTGGTCTCGTTCTTGTAGTCGTACATACGCGGCTCCACCTCTTGGATGGTTGCGTTTTCTCCGTCGTAGGTGGACGCCGTGCCGGGGAAGTGCAGGGAGCCGGTTTTGAGACCCTGGAAAAGATTAGGAAAATATAACACTGATTAAAATTGTAACCTGAAATAATCTGTATGCAGTTCATTTTTGAACCTTTTTGTTCAGTTTTTAACGTCATATCATGGGATTTTAACCAACTAAGAAGTGCAGCATGTGCAGTTCAAAGGACACAAGTAAAGGGCTGTTGGATTGTGTAAAATGAGCTGTTTGTGTTTCCTCATATGCAGGACACTGAGCAAGGAGTTAGCTATAGACCTTTTAGGGCAGAAGTGGTAAAAAAAAATAATGCGCATTTTGGCAACAGAAGTGTCATTGTTCCTCATTCATCCCGATTCATTCAGACTGAACACGGACAGAAAAAGACGGCGATAAATACATTTCCAGCACCAAAATGCCCGGTTGATCTGTGTGTGGTTGTCAGAATCGATATTCTACTGGTGGACTAAAGTTTTAAAGTTTTACTCACTGATCGCACGAGGATCTGGCAGTCGGACACTGTTTGTCAAAGTCGCTTGTTGAGGAAATATTCTCGATCCTCTGACGATAATCCTTTCACAGAGCTCGACAAGTTGCTGAGTCCAGCTGTACTTCTGTTGTCAAAATGCACAACCGAGCCTACGTCACCACTGTTTACTCACACTAGCCATACCGGCTTGTCAAAGCCTGAGCTCGTCAGATCTCAGAAGCTCAGCAGGGCCTGGTCAGTACTTAGAGACCACTGGGAATTCCAGGTGCCACAGGGGGGCGCCAGTCACAAAAAACTGCTGTTGTGTCCTTCGGCAAGGCACTTCACCCATATTGCCTAGTGTGAAAGTGGAGTGCGCGTGGCCGGACTCCCTTGAAAAAAATATTTGTAATCTCAGTGGGACTTTCCTGGTTAAATAAAAAAATAAACACTAAAAGGGTCGATACGATATTAGAGATGCTACAAACTTTTTACACCAAATGTGGCAGTAGAACTTCCAGGAAAAAATACTTTGAGGGAATGAACCATTTCATCATCAGCCGAAACACCAGAGCACAATAAGAACAAGGCCTTTCCTGTTGTGTCCACTTGGCGCCCCCTGGAGGCTGCAGGACACAAAGGAGAGACCACTTCCTCCCCTCGGTCTGCTCTGACACAGCTCAGTGGCGCGTGCTGCCAGTTTAGCCCAACTGTTTCGAATGCAGAGGATTGGAACTGAGAAAAAGTTATGACATAAAAATCGTCCGAAATCAGTACAAGATCCAACCTTTATGAAAGCTGTAGGTCCCTGTCAGCCGGACACAGCAGTTTGTGTTTATGCTGCGCTCTACCCCCCCAAACCTCGTTTTTCCATGAATAATGTGTGCGTGAACCTGTAGTTAGTCCTGTGAATCAGACCTGTCTCTGGGCGGTGATCCAGATGGGCAGAGAGCCGTTGTCCCACCACTCGTTCTTGAACTGGGTCTGATAGTACGGCACCTTCTCCGAGGTGTTGGTGTTGAAGAACATGTTGTGAACCACTCCATGGTTTTCCACATACAGACCTGAGGAGCACAGGAAAAGCTCATAAACACAACATCAACAACTAAACCTGGACTAGAGCAAGACTAAAGGACTAGAGCAGGCATGTCCAAACTATGGCCCGGGGCCAAATGTGGCCCTAAGACCAATTGTTTTTGGGCCTCAGGCTTCCAGGTGAATTGGCCCATACTACCACAAGTAGTACTTTTTACTGCATGTTTCTGAAATCTACCTTGATCAAGCAAATGTAGTGTGTCCTTCTGAGGGTCTAAGCCTGAACAAAGGTCTGGAGGGTCATTCAAACGTGTTATAAAGGCACGGATTTGAATTACTCACTGTTTTGATCATCAGTCTATGACCCTCGATCGACCCTCACGCTGCTCTGTGTTTTAATATGTGGCCCTAGATGAAAAAAGTTTGGGCACCCCTGGACTAGAGCAAGAGTAAAGGACTAGAGCAAGACTAAAGGACTAGAGCAAGACTAAAGGACTAGAGCAAGAGTAAAGGACTAGAGCAAGACTAAAGGACTAGAGCAAGAGTAAAGGACTAGAGCAAGAGTAAAGGACTAGAGCAAGACTAAAGGACTAGAGCAAGACTAAAGGACTAGAGCAAGACTAAAGGACTAGAGCAAGACTAAAGGACTAGAGCAAGAGTAAAGGACTAGAGCAAGACTAAAGGACTAGAGCAAGACTAAAGGACTAGAGCAAGAGTAAAGGACTAGAGCAAGACTAAAGGACTAGAGCAAGACTAAAGGACTAGAGCTAGACTAAAGGACTAGAGCGAGACTAAAGGACTAGAGCAAGACTAAAGGACTAGAGCAAGACTAAAGGACTAGAGCTAGACTAAAGGACTAGAGCAAGACTAAAGGACTAGAGCAAGACTAAAGGACTAGAGCAAGACTAAAGGACTAGAGCAAGAGTAAAGGACTAGAGCAAGACTAAAGGACTAGAGCAAGACTAAAGGACTAGAGCAAGACTAAAGGACTAGAGCAAGACTAAAGGACTAGAGCAAGACTAAAGGACTAGAGCAAGACTAAAGGACTAGAGCAAGACTAAAGGACTAGAGCAAGACTAAAGGACTAGAGCAAGACTAAAGGACTAGAGCAAGACTAAAGGACTAGAGCTAGACTAAAGGACTAGAGCTAGACTAAAGGACTAGAGCTAGACTAAAGGACTAGAGCTAGACTAAAGGACTAGAGCTAGACTAAAGGACTAGAGCAAGACTAAAGGACTAGAGCAAGAGTAAAGGACTAGAGCGAGACTAAAGGACTAGAGCTAGACTAAAGGACTAGAGCAAGAGTAAAGGACTAGAGCTAGACTAAAGGACTAGAGCTAGACTAAAGGACTAGAGCAAGACTAAAGGACTAGAGCAAGACTAAAGGACTAGAGCGAGACTAAAGGACTAGAGGAGGAGCAAATAAAGGCTCCACTTTGAGAACTAAACTGGGCTCAAACCAGGACGTATGCGAACGTGCCTTTAGATAACTACTTTTCGAATATTTTTTGGGAGTAAGGTCTGTATTTGTGTTTCAACCATAACTCAGTTCAACTCAAATATTTGTTTGCTGTATAAGATCATTCATGATGCTGCTGCTCCTCAGTTGTTTCTCTGAGGTATATAAGTATACATATATAAAAATGGTGCAGACTTGTGATTCTCCAGGCTGTAATAACAAAAATCCAGCTTCAGCTTGTCCCACTCTGTCCCTCTTCTCTCTCTCTCTGCCCATTCTGACTCCATCTGGTGAATTTGGGCATCCTCACGTTAAATAAATAAGATAAACTAAACTAAATGGAAGTATAGCCTTTTTTGAACCATGGACGTCACCCGCTTCATGGAGAAAGATACAGTACGTTGCAATTAACAAATAACAAATTCACGGAGATAAACGGATGACAGACCATTCACTAAACAAGTTACTAAGTGCACCTTTAAATCATCACATGAACTTGAAATATCTGCGGTCACATGTTCCGAGTATCAGAATGATGAGAAACCATTGCCATAACAACATTTATATTTTGAATAGATGTAAAATGTTGCACATAACGGGAAGCTGTAAAGGATGGACGTCTGATTCTACTCTCGCCGTATAAACAACACACTGACCTCTGCAGAACTGAGACGCGCTGAAATTAACTTGGAAAAACTCAAAGTGTGACGATTTTACCCCAAACTCTGGAGATTAGAGGAATTTAATTTCAAGCCAGTTTAATTTGTGAGTCGGCTCTGGTGATTCCAGAGTCAAAAACAGAAGAATTTGGTCATAATCTTGCACAGTTTTTCCTTGAATCATATTTTTGTCCCACTTTGGGATAGTTTGCATCATAGATTATTAAAGTCTACTGTATTTACTGTAATGTTTAAAGTCACAGTGTGCCTTTTTGGTCAAGAAAACTTTTTTTTTTTGGTTGTGTTCATTGCTCTGGAACTGTTCCTTTGAATAATCATCCTATTTCCTAATAATCTTATTGTATTCTCTGACAGACTTGATGCTTGCTACAGCTAAAGTGCAAAATGTTTATTGTTTTCTACTTTATTTTATTTTATTTATTGCATGTTTGGTGTTTAGTGAGCAGTTTCCTCATGTTGTGACGCTGTTCACTCATATGGGAATAAAACCTTTCTGATCCTGATCTGATTCTGATTCAGGAACTTTAAATGACACAAACTACAGCTGTAGCCTCGACAATGAACGGTGCGCCGTTTCTAAGAGATAAACTGTGGAAATTCCAGGATCTTCCCAGGGTAACTATCAGCTAAAAAGACAACATTCATAATTAGAATATAGAAAGGTTTGAACCCTCAGACTCGCTCAGACCATCAGAAACCTCAGTAGATTCTTTAGACTCTGACATTTTGCCTGTTTGTCACCCTGATGCCTTGAATCCTGCTGTAATATTAAAGGTACGGACATTTTTGCAAGAATTTAACAGAAGTCAACACATGGAATCATGCTTTGGACACAGGCACGTTTAGAGCGTGCACAGAAAGACTCGGGAGTTGAACCCAGAACCCTCTTGCTGTGAGGCGTGGGTGCTAACCAGTGAGAGAAGCAGCGGACGTTTACCTGTGAGCAGAGTGAAGTGTGTGGGGCTGGTGATGGTGAGGTACGGAGGAGTGACGTACTGAGCCTTCACTCCGTCTTTCACCATCTGGTCCAGGTTCGGAGTGTCCACGTCGCGGTCGTAATCCCACCGAAACCCGTCGAACGAAACCAGCAACAGCTTCTGCCTCTGTTTGTTCACCGGCAACGCCAACGCTACGGAGGCCCAGAGGAGACACAGGAGCACCGGAGAACGCATTTTCACAACCGGATTCTTGTCCAGGCTGTTTCCAGTGTCTTTCCTCTTCGCCTCCTGTGATCTACTTATCTACTTGGCAGTGACCATTAGATGTTTATGGCTCTTTTATTAGGCTGGTAAAATCATTTAATCTTCCCTCTCGTAACAGGAATTCAGCTCTTTGATACTTGCATGAGGAACGGCAGCAACATGTAAGAGTGTGTTGACTTTACATAATGATTAAACAGCAAAGAGCAGTGGTTTACACGCACAGGGGCAGAGCCTGGGACACCACAACGTACAAAAGGCAAAGGAAAACTGTGTGATGCAACGCGCTGTTCATTAATCTGCTTCTGGGTCAATAACATGGCGCCTGAATTTTCTGTCCAGTTGTAATTTCCTCAGTTTTAAAAAGGTTCAAATTTCATAATAATTCACCATTTTTCTGTCGTACCTCTGACCTCCATGGAACCAAATAATTTTTTCAGAAATCCTGAGTTATTCTGCATGTTTTTTGTACTTAAAGTGTTAAAATGTCATGTGGTGCGACCGTGCATCATGTGGTGCGACTAATAACAGCAGGAATTCTGTGGCTGGAGTTTAATAACAGACAAAGTCGACTTGGGTGAATGGTTCTTTAGGCATTTTTCTTCATTTGATGCATTTTCCAGGGCAGTAGTTTGTTCATTAAACACAAGCAGGTGACTGTCATATTGGAGCAAAAGAAAATATCAATATGCATTAAAAATCTAAAGAAACGCAACAGTTTGTTTCTATACACTTCATATTACTCAGAACATAGATTAAACTCCCAACCATGTTTTAGAAAATAAAAACATTTTAAGGTTATTCTTGGTCGCAACACATGACATTTTACACTAACAATGCTTCATATAAATGTTCAACACAGATTTATGCACCTGACACTGGAAATATTTGAAAAAAGTTCAATAGAAAGTCATATTTTTTATATTTTAAAATTTGCCCATTGAAAATCCTTATACGTCACTGACCCTTATACCCTGGTCCCACCAACTGGAAAGAGTTCAATTTAAAATCTGAATCCTTTTGGCTTTTCCATGGATGTTTAACACATTATTTATCTCTGTTTTGGTTGAAGCTCGTCCCTCCTAACAGGGGTTCATTTGTTTGCCCTTTACTACAGTGATGCTCTCAGGGTGGTTATATAAACCAATGATTAACTGTTGTCGGACTGTGCTGTTAAATAATCCACGGCACTTAGCCTCAGAATTATCACTGGCCACATTTACATGATGGTTTTTAATTCCAAATGAATTATTCTGAATTAATAGTTCAGAATTTAAATATTCTCATTCGAGTTTACATGGAAATAATAATTCTGAATTGAGGTTTACATGGAAAACTCGTTAAATCATCTTTATTTAATTCCTCTCAGCGTCTGGGGGTGGGGAAGGGTTCTGATTGGACAGCGACACGAACGTATTCACGTCTTCGGCGAAGAAAACCCACACTTCAGCTGCTCCCTGGGCGACCTGGGAGTCAAACCCAGAACCTTCTTGCTCTGAGGCGTGAGGAGGAGGGGAGAAAAGGTGGATTTATTAGAGCTGTCAATTGTTTAAAATATGTAATTCGATTAATCTGATGAATACCATAGTTAACTCGCAAATAATCGCAAATTAATCACACATTTTTGACCCTTGAATAATCATTTTAAATCTCTTACCAACATAGAAAAGTGGATAGGCTTTGGGCAACTGTGTTTGGGGCCGTGTTTGTCGCCCCAACGCTGCTGTACTGAGGACGTCATCACACGCAGCTGTTTGTTTACATGTGGCGCACATGAGTCTACGGTCGTGCAGCAAAGCAACGGTTTTAGCGGAGAAAATAAGTCCAGCGGCAGAAGTATCTATTAAACAGTGAGGCAGATCTGAGTCCTGCTGCGATGCTCCTCTGTGAGTTCATGGAGAGAAAAACAGCTCAGAGCAGTGAGGACAGAAGGAGAGAGGCTGCAAAACTACTGTAACATCCAATTCCCTGCTCACACGTCTATATAGATGTAAATATGTCGCTTGATGTAAATAATTTTTGAAAATTTTTGGAGAGAACTATTTTTATCTTTTATCTTGTATTTATCTTATCT
This sequence comes from Odontamblyopus rebecca, assembly GCA_030686955.1. NCBI lineage: Eukaryota > Metazoa > Chordata > Actinopteri > Gobiiformes > Gobiidae > Odontamblyopus > Odontamblyopus rebecca. The sequence continues at coordinate 5,719,249 of CM060667.1, forward strand.
TATTTTTGAAAACTTGATTCTAACTACATGTTCAAGAAAATTTCCTCTTGGGGATGAATAAAAGTTATTCTGATTCTGAAACTTCTGTCTGTCACAGTCCTTATCGAAGGTCATATATAATAATCGAAGGTCAGTGCTGAGTCGCTGTATGCTTTGGAGCAGACTTTATTTCGTTTTCCTCGTATAAATAACATTGGCGCGCACACAGGGCTTCTCATTTCGTACAAACTTTCCTTCCTGTTTACAGCCGGATCCTGTAGTTTTTCTAACGTTACAGCAGTGGCCACAGCTTAATTTAATGCCGAGTGTCAGAAATATGCATCAAACCGTTCCCCCAATGCCGTTTCGTACATATGCAGCGGAACTTTTGGCAAGCACTTGTTTCTAGTTGTCGCAAATTTGCAACATGCCCAAATTTCTATTAATTTTTTTGCTATAATCAAATGCATAATCTCATCTTAATTTACCGTCTACTTAAAGGCAAAAACACACGAAACATTTTTACATGCATCTGTATAAATTCAGGCAAAAAAAAGTTCACGATTAAAAAACATAACGCAGTTAAAATTGTTTGCGTTAACTCGTTAATAAGCACATATTTTTGACCGCACTATTATTTATATGAATTTCTTGAGAGCTGATTGGCTGACAGATGACAAGAGGAACGAACTTGAGACCCTGGAACCTTCTTTTTGTGAGGAGGGGAGAAAGAGTGTATTTATATGAAGGTTATAAATGTATTGTGTCATGTATCACTATTGTGTGTACATATAATCATTTGTTTTATCAATCAATCTTTATTTATATGGCCTTTTACAACACTAATGGTGACCAAAGTTCTTTCCAATTACGAGAACGGATAATATAACAATGCAAAAGACAGAACATTATACAGAAGACAACAATGTAAACAATAAACAGTAAAACACACAATGCAGAACATTTACGTGCCACAAACTACTAAGTATTAAAAGCCATTTTGAATAAATGCGTTTTGAGCCTAGATTTAAAAAGGTTAAAATCAGTGATGTTTTATGTCTGCGACTGTAATATGTTGTCTAATGATTGTTATATTTTAGGCCTGGGACTACGGGTGGAAATTAGCACTGTGCTAAATCCGGCATATTTACGTCAATTTGTGTGATTTTGTACAAACAGTACGTTCATTAATATGCACTGTCCCATCCAAATAAACAAAGAAAGAAAGAAAGTCTTGAGAGCTGATTGGCTGACAGATGACAAGAGGAACAAACTTGAGAACCTGGAACCTGCTGAAAGATTGTATTTATATGAATATCTCGGGAGGTGATTGGCTGAGAAGCAAAGACATCCGGCTGCGATTGGCCGACAGCCGACGGGAGGAAAGAACGTGGGGAAATAGCCGGTTCCTGGTCGTATCCGGGCTTTAGTGAGTTGTTTATTCTCTCTGTATCTCTTCTTTGTCACCGTCTCTGTTTGTCTGGGCCCGCTGCGCTGAATCATCGACAAAACCGGGCCAATGACATTTTGATGGCTTTCACCTTGAGTGGGGATGCCTCATGATTGATCTGACACCTGCAAAATGAACAGGAATATATCTGCCTCTCCGGGGACCATACGCAAGCTAATAGATGAATTCATTTTAATAACTCCGCCGTAATGTATGTTGGCCTCAGGATAGTATCTTTGCTTCAGAATTGATTTTTTTTAGCAACGGGCGACAAATGACAAAGTAAAAATGGCTGCGGCGTCGAAATCTAATCTTATCATCGCACTGTTCATATTTGTGGGAGCGTGTCCTTGGCGCGGGTTCAAGGGAATTGACTAATCTGGACAATGATAAGAGATAGCACTCGTAAGCTACAATTTGACTCATTTAAATTCATTACCTTTTGTCGTGTTAAAGTCCATAGGCGGCGGGCTCCTGTTCAGAAACGACGTTACAGTAAGAAGAAGTGATATAAGGACGTACGGTGTAATTGCGATCGCGGGTCATCTCATTTAATCCGTTTCTAATGTGTTAAAGGGGCCGATGTTACACTACGTTCTGATCTATATTATAATGCCGTTTCTTAGGTATGTCCCGATCCGATATTCAGTACCAGTACGTCGCGTTGGAGATGGTTCATGTTTTCAGGGTCATTCAGGTCATTTCACTTTATTTGTGTTGGTCACTTTATTTATGTTGGCTGCTGTTGTGATGAAAAGACTGAAAAGCACCATGGCCACACTGATGTGCAGGTAAACGCACTCTGAGGGATATAGGGATCTCCAAGGAGCCAGAGCCGAGACGTGGGACTGCGAGGCTCCAGTGTTTGTGCTGTCGGACCATAGGCCGTACGTATGAGTGGACTAAGTGAGTGCGACGTCTCCACAGCGTCAGCGTCGCGCAAATGAGGCTCCTGTTGCCACGGTTACAGGCTCCGTGTTTGGAAATCCGACCGCGAGTATCATAGCAACCGCAAGAGCCAATCATGATCGAGGTTGTTGAATGTGCCGCCCTCCTCAGAGCTGAGATACTCTGCACCTGCACAAACCACTGGATTTCGATGATTCTTGAGAATAATAAGGAAACTTTTAGCTTTTATCATCAAACTTTAAATAGTAAGTTTAAGTCACTGATTTATGTTTATGTTATGTGCGAACAACAACAGCTGTCAATCAAACCTGCTGCTAAACGCTAGGGGGAGGGACCTCGGGGAATGAAGGCGTCTGATTGGTCCTTTATTTATGTTCGTATCTTGATTTAGGAACAAAACAGCGAAATGAAAAAATTCAGGCTCCTGTGTCGCGGGTTCATACGAACATTTTAAGACCAAAATGACGAGGCCACAGCAGCAGGTCCAGAGCGAGAGGCGATAAGATCTTAGTGTAAGTCAATGGGAAAAAGGGAGAGAAGGAGCCGGAAGAGCCTCCTGGAGCACTTCCTGTTTGGGACGCAGCGGCTAACGGGTTAGCTTAGTCCACTCGTATATACGGACTATGTGTCAGACGCAGCCTCGCTTCCTTACGCTACGCACCTACATTCAGTTTGTTGATTAAAAATGAACGTGATCTGGGGAAGACACGTTTTACTCAAATACATGGAAAAAATTAGCTACAGGGCCCTTTAACTTACTTCACTACGTCGCTACTGTTTTAAAGCGATTTAATCTGCTTAACTCCTCCGTGTGCTCACAGCGGGAGCTCTTGTACTCTCTGCTGGCGCTTACAAACAACATGGCTGACATAATTTAGCTTGTTTCTTACCCATAAATTATTTACAGTGATACAACTTAAAACACCGACGCTAAGGTATCCAAAAGTGTGAGCAAACCAGAAAGAATAATTCATAACATCTCTCCTTTGACCATATTCCTTCACATTTTAACACCACGCTGGGTTTGTTTACGTTTTATTCTCAAAAACAGTTTCAGTTTTATCACAGATTCAGGATCAGACCTCCAGCTGAGTCTCCTGCCGCTCGCTCGACTTGTGGATGTAGAACTGGTTATAAGGCGTTCATGCATTAACTGTTTTTCACATCAATATTTACAGCTTACAAGAGGCACAACAAAAGCACTGAATATAGAAGAGAGGAGGAGGAGGAGAGAGGAGATTTATTCTACTTCACTACGGATAGGAAAATGAAAGGAAAAATGCTTTCTCGCAGTGAGCGGACTCGCCTCTCCGCAGATCTGGCCTCGTGGCGTCACCTTCTCGACCTGGAAAAGGTGGTTTGCCGTCTTCAGGTTGGTGGAAAGTACTTGGGGTCTTGTAGATGAGTGAGGTTTTGGTTTGGTCCTGGGTTAGACCTGGTTTAATCCTGGTTTAGTTCTGGTTCAGTGAGGGAAGGATGGACTGGGAGATTGACAGTCGACAGGGCAGTCGCTGTATCGGTTGTGGCTAATTCACGATATGACGATGTTCTACATAATAACAAGACTGATGTTCTAAAATTTGACCAGTCATTTGGTACAACATTTATTGTCATTAGGGATGGAACAAAATCCAAATCTCTATTTTCACCATAAACATCTCACCGTACCAGATTTATTGCTATATTTTGTGGTGAATCTGCTCCTTTTTCCTCTAAAAATGCTTCACAGACTTAATCCAAAGAATGAAGATGTAAAAGTGCTTAGAACAGTTATTTCTTCATGTCGTCTGCACTGAAACGGAGCAAAGGATCATGGTCTATGTAGTTCCCTCTGTTTTTTTTTTTTTTTTAGCTATTTCTGCATCAGAACTGTTCATTTAAGCAAAGAGACTTCGATACATTGTGATGCTTCACAATATTATTGTGAGACCTTTGACAATACCATATCACCATATTTCGGTGATTGTTAATGGTTTTAGTGAGGGCTGTCAGCATTAACCCGTAACACATGCGATTAATCACAAAAAAATCACACTAATGTTTTCAGATTAATCACATAATTTACTTTGAACGCTCCTTTATCGAAAGTGCGATGCAGGTTATTAGGTCAGTGATCAGGTCCATATGCGGATGTGAAGACGACAGATGAGACTGTGACTGAATTTCTCTTTAAAAAACTGCCTGATGTGACTTTAGATAAAACTAAGTTAGTTTGCAGATATTGCAGCGATCAATTCTCTTTCCACAGAAGCACAACAAATTTAAAATACCATCTTAAAGCAAAACACGGGTTTGATTCAGCTGCAGCAACGACGCTACTTATACAACAACAAGCCGCCGCCGAATGTTGTCAACAAAACCAGGGATAAGTCGACCAACGCCTTTACAGAATGGATCGCCACAGCATGTAAAAAATGTCAATAATATAACATTCTGATAATAAATTGCATTTTTGTCCAAATATTTTTGGTCTTTTTTTGAAGAATAATTTACTGCGATTAATTGTGATTAATCAAAATTCTAAAGTGTGATTAATCTGATTTACAAAATGAATCCTTTGAAAGCACTAATTTTAGTATCTTTACAAGTTAGACTTCCCATTTTCCTCTGTTGCGTCCCTTCGACACTTCTCTGCCAATTAAAATGTTCATTGCTAGTTGTGTCAGGAAGGGCGCCTGGCTTAAAAAAAAAACTAAGAAAACATTTCATGGAGCCTGACAATATGCAACAGCGCTTTCCACGCTATCCTAATTCTTTTTGTTGTTAAAATGTTCACAAACACATTATCAGGTAAAATGTGTCTAGTATTGAAATCAGTGTAGCCCGAACCCAGTGGAGCTTGTAATATAAAACACATGGATTTGATAGAAATGACAGGCTTATTTAGTCGTCACAGTTACAGCGCAGTAACGTGGAACATTCTGATACGGAGGACTGAAAATAATTAGGTGCCAAACACTAGAGTAATGTTTATGTGAATCTGAGCTGTCATTTTCACTAGGTTTAATTTTAATACAAGACGTAACACACGGGGAGCGCGCTGGAACCTTCTCACAATGTTAATTTGAGTTTTATCAAATCAACGTCAACCGGGGTTTTTATTTATAGAGTCTGGAGAGACACAGAAGGTCAATGGGAAAGAGAAATAAACAGTGAACGGAGCCAGAGAAGAGTCGTGTTCATGAAATAGGTTTACGTAGATACATACAACTATGGCACAAATATACAATGGCACAGGGGTTGGAGATCTTGACTCACACAAGAAGAAGATCCACGGTTCGATTTCTAGTCCATGTTTTTGCTACTGTACCTGATTTTATTGTCTTAAAAATATGAAAATCAAACTGGTTCAAGTCCCCATATCGCACTATTTTCTGTTTCTTCATCAAAAACAAACCTGTAGTTGTGTTTTGTTTCATTTACACATGTTTAACGCACAAATCCGACATATATAATATAGGCTGGGTGCTTCTCTCAAACAGAAAATACTCTGTTCCACCTTGTGACGTCATCATGTGGTAAAACAGGTCGTGCTCCATTGTGTTTTTAGACTCCACGCACCTTCACTAGAAACATCAGGATAATTACAGCCCTGCTGTTTCCAAACTCTACTGAGCTAAAGGTAAAAGGAGCTGCTAACCTGAAAACTGTGTGGAGTTGTCCAAATTCATAGATGGATAGATTGATAAATACTTTATTGATCTGCAGAAAGGGATATTCAAGTGTCCATGCAGCTCACACACATTTCCTCACACACTAAAAACAGTTCAGTTTAATAAAAGGCGATAAGTCGTCATTAAAAGTTTGTGCAAGTTATGCGCAGTCCGTTTGTGTAAAGTGCCGGTTCTGCAGCGTGATGGGTGGGGTTAAGACTAGAGATGTCCCGATCAAGAATTTTTGGCTTCTGATCCGATTTTTTAAGGAGTGCTCTTTCCGATACTGATCCGATACCATTTTTCATAGCTCTGGTAGCGCCGTCTCTGTAATGTCGTGTCGTGAAGGAAGTTCGTACTTTAGCTCCAAAAAGTCCATTAGACGACTAAAGCCTCACCGACCTTTACCTTCTCTGAAATGCCTCTGCAGTGTTTGCTGCTGTGGCTTTGTTGTTTTGCGCTTGTAAATCTGTAAATTGGTCATGTTAAAGTGGCTCTGCTGGTTCTTCCACGAGAAACTGTTTGTTTGCAGCGATTGCGTCGCTGTTTGACTCTCGTTTTGTTGTAGTGAAAAGTCCCACACGGCGACATGGCGGCGTTTTGATTTACAGCTGCTGTAAAGCGCGTCGATGCTGCAAAAACATGTGAAACTGGATCAGTCCGATCACGTGACTGAATCCAATACTGTCCGATACTCATAAAAGAGCTGGATTGGGAGCCGATACTGATACTGAATATCCCCAGTTCATCACTAGTTAAGGTTATAGATCCTGATGGCTGTAACTCACTTACCAAAGGCCAAAGCAGAGTTTTGCTGTCACAGTCATGCTAACAGCAACTAGCATGCTAACCATGCACTTTCTGATGATTAGACAATAAAACGCTTTAGAATTGGATGAAACAGTACACGGCAGACTTGTACGATTGATATAGTATATTTGTACTACATGGAAACTGCAAAAAAGCTTGGCCAAAATTTAAGATCTAAACACTTAAATCTATCAGAAAATGACTTAAAAGTAGTGAAATGGTCTGTCCCTGCAGCAAGATCATTTTACTTGACAAGTTATCTAAAATAAACGACCTCTAGACTAGAATTAAGCCGTCTCAGAATTAGTGAGTAGATAATAAATCTGAAAACAAGATGAATAACCTGATATAAGTTTCAAAATCTTGGCCAGATCACACAATTTTGCAGGGGCCAAGACAAATTTGCTCAAAAACATGGAAAATCAAACACTTTAAATCCACCTGTCATCATTAAATGCGCGACAGAGCCAATAGAAGGAGGTGGTGGAGAAAAGTAGGTGGGACCTGTGTTGGAGCACAGAGCCGCTCGAAATGGAAAAATGCTTTATGAATATTTAAGTCAATTTATCAGACGGTTAAATGTGCTCGGCTCCATTGGCTCCATCAGTATCCGACACTGGGGAATTAACATTATTCCTGCTCATGTTGAGACTAAAGCCAAGAGTAAATCTGGTTTAAATCCGGGCTAAACTAGGACTAAAAATAATGTCAAACAGAACTAAACTATTTAATCCTGGTTCGACACAGACCAAAATAACCTTTCAGAAGAAGCTGGATTGAAAAACCTCATGATAGTGACTCAAAAATAGTGTTGTAGAAATAATGTTTTGTATTTATTGTGTTTGTTTGTCTAAATACGTCCTGCCGAGCCTGAAGTGCAGCGATAATGGTTTAAAATAGTGCTTAATAACAGTCTTTTATGTTGGGGCCATTTGAGATAAACACTTTAAAGGATCACGGTCACCTGTCCTGGCCTGATCCTGGTTTGAACCGATAGCTTAAGGTTATGATATAGAATAGTCCTGATTCAGACTTGGTTTGGTCCATTTTTAGTCCAGTTTTAGTCCAATTTTAGTCCAATTTTAGTCCAAAGCAATACTCTTTTTACACTTCTCTTTTGCAAGATTTGTAATTGTAAGAATTTCGATTTTTCTACCCGCCTAAAGTTGCACTATGTTTGTAACTTTTCGCTTGAGGGTCCGTCGCCTGCTTGTTTCTATGGATACGTCATTGCTCTGCCTGAAATATTCCACAGTGTGACATTAAACAGCTCTACTTTACATTTATTCAATTCCAGGTGGTTCTATAGCTCAAAAATACCTAGAAAAACATTCTGACTGTGAGTGGGGGTCGCCTCTCCACAGATCTGACTTTTCTATCTTCATGGAGACCAATTTTACAGAGTTACAGGTCTAGATTGGTCTCCATGAAGATTTAAGGTTTAATGCCATACTGTGAAACATTCCAAAGCAATAACATCTCCTTGAACGACGGCATTCGACGGACCTTCTGTCGGAAAAGTTACACCTTTAAAAATTATTATTGTTCATTTATTTTTGATTTATTTATATTTATTATTTACATTTTTTGATCAGTTTCATCAATTTTTTTGAGTAGTCCTAACTCGCCAGGTTTTATCTGTACTGGGGAAACACATTTTGCTCAAATACATGGACAAAAATCCGGCGTATCCATTGTTATTGCCCGTTTTCTTAGCTAATACTTCATTCTAGCTACGTTTACATGGTTTTTAGGTTGGAGGTTACACGCCTGGGCCTCTCCTCCTCCCTCTTTTGCTCTTTTTCCTCTTTCCTTTCTGCACTGGAACTGTAGCCTGCACTAAACCATTCCACTTAAATTGATTTCTTTAATTTGCCTCCAGAAGAGAGACTGTTGTGGGGCGAGGCGGGCGGCCATTTTTCAAGGCCCTTTAATTAAATGCCAGGTCTTTAGGTGTGATATGAAATTAGTCTGGCTGCTCTGATCTGCCTCTCCTCTCCCCCTCTCCCCCTCTCCCCCTCTCCGTTCTTTCGCATTTGCTTCTCGGGCTTTCACGGCGCACACAATGCTTCAGTCGTGACATTTCTCCATACGTTCACGCCGCTTAAAGCTCGGATTAAGAGGGACGCCTGCTTCATTTCAGATAATGCAGAGTCTGTGGAGCCTCAGTCACGCTCAGAAACACGAGAGAAAGGAAAATAAATCTCCCGTAGAGACATTTAGTCAAAGTGTAATGTTATTTATTGTAACTGGGAGGAGGACTATTTTAAATACCTGTAATGGCGCCGCGGCAACTGCGTTTTACAATATGAGAAATCGTGAAAGTGTGAAGTATACTGTATGGGGAGACTATTTAAAGGGCTTATCTTACACAAAATTGACTGTTGTGAGCTTTAAGTCATGTTAAAATGTCGTTACCTCCTCGAAAACAGACCTGGTGTTGTGTTTTGTTTCATTCACATGTTTGAGTAACTCTTTATTATTAGTGGCAAAGGAGAAATTCAATTAATCAACTGAACCAACGTTTATTTTGGTCAAAAATGTTTTGCAGCTCATCCAAGTTGCTTCTTAAGTTCTGGTCAGAATGTTGGAGGACACTGACTTAAATCTGCCTGAAGGGAAGAGCTAAATACACTGAGACTACTCACTGAAACTAAGGTTATGTTTACACTGAAATGAATCACCGTATCACTGTTTCAGAAACGTTTTGCGTCCAGACACGTCGTTTCTGTGTCCGCAATCAAGGCCTTCACTATCCATCACAGTAACGCGAAACTGCCTCAAATGCTCATCACGATGTCACGTGGGCGGTAAAAACAAGGAAGTTGAGCATCGTGTCTGAAGTTGCAGCAGCTGATTTCGAGCAGAGGAAGACGGCAAGTGTGAAAACAGTCTTTTCATAAACCGACGATGAGGTTCAGCTGTTTGTTTGCTCTTGAGTTGTTTCAGAGGTTTGTTTAAACTGTTTTCCGCAAAAGCGTCACATGCCCCATGTCACAAACCCAGCGAATCAGGAAGGCACAAGTCACAGTGACGTGGTCCCATAAGGACTAGAGCTCCTACGTCAGCGTATCACCGTTTTCAGGTGTCCAAACGGCCCTGGATCAGATCCATGCTCAGGTGAATATGTTGGAGCTGGCACCAGATCGTTCCATCTGTGGATGAACGCTGCACCCGCAATGAAAACAACTCAAATACACACTAGTTTGGATGGGGCCTAATACACATACTTGTTTACAGTTTCTGTTGTTCGCTCAGCCTGTTGAACTCATACTGAGTGTGGGGTCATATTAGCAGAATCATTCAGGGCCATAATGGAGCTTTCACACCTCTAACCCTGAACTATTGTACAGCAGACTGAGGTCCTTTTAGGTGCAGATGTACAGCAGACTGAGGTCCTTTTAGGTGCAGATGTACAGCAGACTGAGGTCTATTTTGTTGGAGATGTACAGCAGACTGAGGTCCTTTTAGATGGAGATGTAAGGTAGATTGAGGTCCTTTTAGATGCAGATGTACAGCAGACTGAGGTCCTTTTAGGTGGAAATGTACAGCAGACTGAGGTCCTTTTAGATGGAGATGTAAGGTAGATTGAGGTCCTTTTAGATGCAGATGTACAGCAGACTGAGGTCCTTTTAGGTGGAAATGTACAGCAGACTGAGGTCCTTTTAGATGCAGATGTACAGCAGACTGAGGTCCTTTTAGATGCAGATGTACAGCAGACTGAGGTCCTTTTAGATGCAGATGTACAGCAGACTGAGGTCCTTTTAGATGCAGATGTACAGCAGACTGAGGTCCTTTTAGATGCAGATGTACAGCAGACTGAGGTCCTTTTAGGTGGAAATGTACAGCAGACTGAGGTCCTTTTAGATGCAGATGTACAGCAGACTGAGGTCCTTTTAGGTGGAAATGTACAGCAGACTGAGGTCCACTCTGGCTCTCTCGTCTCGTTTTAATCCCCTGGACAATAGAGCATCAGCAACGTTGGTTAAAACTTATACAGAATTGGGTGTGTTTATTTTATATCGAAACCGCAATCTCCTACAACTAAACAGATCTAAACTTACTGGATTATTGTGTTTTATTTTAACATATCTGTAATATTCTCCTATAAAACTGAACTTGGCGACCGCAGTCATTTGATTCGACAGTGTTGAATTCTCATGTTTTTTCTCTCTTTCTCTCAAACCCAAAGGAGTCCTCCATCTTTGTATCCGAGCTGCACACCTCCTACAGATCATCCACTGTCCTCCCCACTCACCGTGACTCACAAATGTACAGAAAGTCCTCGAACGCAGCACGGCCGCCTCCCACCGAACCCACCCCTGTACCAGACCCACAAGAGTTCATCTTTTATTCATGGTAGGATAAAAATCAGAGAAGTATTTATTCCTTTGAAGATTATTTCAGTCTGAGAGTTTAAAGGTCCTGCATTACACAAAACTGAATCAGCCTAAATCTGCAGGGTTTGTGTGTTAAACATGAGAGTGAAATGAAAAACACAACTCCAGGTCTGTTTGTGATGAGGAAACTACATTAGAACAGATCAGAAAATGGACTAATAAAAGCCCTTTGAAGGTGCAATAGTATATAGTATATGCAATAGTAGAGGACATGTTACCTACTTGTCTCCATGAAGATTGTGCTGCTTTGTTATTGAATTAAACTTGCCTATCTGCATGGAGACAGGCAGGTGATGCCACAAAGCTAAGTTACCGGTCAGATCTGTGGAAAAGCGAGCCCACTCACACTAAGGGCGCTTTCACACCGATGATTATTTGGTCTACACCAGGCATTAAAACAGTTCTACTGTAGCAGATAAACTCCAGTGTTCCTTTCACACCTGCAAACCAACCAAACCTGGTCCTCTGGATGTATGTCTAAGACTCCTGTGCACAGAGGGTTTCCCTGCACGTGGCTCTGGGACGCTGACGCTCTCTCACAGTCCAGAGCTTTCAGAAGTGAGCCCGAGTGGCCTTCCCAAGGAGCCCCTCTGCAGGGTACGGACGGTCCGGGCTGGTCCCTGTTTGCCCCAAGCGGAGGCCAGCCTCCAGCAGACACGATTGTTCAGACCCTGCTTAAGAGCCTCCCAGGCCCGGGGAGCTCAGAGTTGCGAACCATGGAGCAGGTGTCTGGACTCAAACCCGGCCCTGTCACACCCCTTAAACCCCTTAACTAACGAATTTATATCGATGCATATATATATAAATGTTTTGTGTGTGTTTTTGCCTTTAAGTAGATGGTAAATTAAGATGAGATTATTAATTTGACTATAGCAAAATATATATATAGAAATTTGGGTATGTTGCAAATTTGCAACAATTAGAAACAAGTGCTTGCCAAAGGTTCCTAGACAGGTTCTGCCTCTGCACAGGGGGAATACAGCCACGATCTTGGCTTATGTTTTGATCCTAACGGTTGCATATTTGTGACACTCAACGTTAAGGGGTTAACCGACTAGCATTAGCAAACTACTCTTGAGCAAAAATAACTTCATGAATAAAAGTAAGTAAAGTAACTTGTTCACTCAGACTGATTCTAGAAATAAAATTTAAAAAATCTATTTAATGATGTAAATATTAGCATGGATAGATTTGTGCAGTTCAAATGTGAGACATCTCTAGGACCATAACCTTAGTGTTGTGTAGTAGTTTCATTAATGCTCGTCGTCGTTTCCGTCAAGTTTTCGTCTTTCTTCCCTTGATAGTTGTGGATAAATTCTTCATGAAGAATGTTTATCCTTTGTGGACCTCGTTGGCTGAAGATTTGGTGATGGGGCAGATTATTGAAGCTGGTGGAGAATACGCCAAACACTTCCACAGATATTTTGACAAAGAAAACCACTGATGGGAAGTTCCACAAACCTACAGCAGGACACTTCCGGCCGCTGTGAAAAAGATCATTTGACTGGAGCCAAACTCTATGTGAGACGTCACACTTAGTCCACTTCTTTATAAAGTCTGTGGGTGTTTCATTATGAATTCATATTGTTGTGGATTCAGTTCTTCACTGGTTTACCTGTCTTTTCCTCTCAGTCAGGAGGCGGTTGTGAGTGAGACTCTAAAAAAAGAAACTCCCTAAATAGTTTTAATATTTGAAATTCACTCCCAGGTCATATTTCAATCAAATCTTGTTTAGAAGAGTAAGCACTTTCTCTCCACAACTTCCCAAAGCAGCTCCACAAACTGCAGCTGCTAGCCCCGGTGTTTATTAGCATAGCATTAGCATAGCATTAGCATAGCGCCCGGTGCCACGGCGACTCGTGCTGATTCAGCTGAGAGACTCCGCACCGTTTCGGAGAATTATTCTGTCCAAAAGAATTTCATAGTTTAATTTCACAGTCGTCTCCGCTCCGTCTGCGGCTGCGGCCGAAACCAAAACACAAAACAGGTCCACAAAGATCTCCACAACGTTTGGACTCAACAGAAATGTGATCAATGAGCAAAACAACTGGAATCTTGCTTTGACAATAATTTGAAATAATAAGCTACCAGGCCTTTATTTTAATGGTCAATTCTGGGCTATATTATTTACTGAAAGTATGAATTTTGTTATAATTTAGTATCTTTGCTAAGGCGACCAGACGTCCCTGTTTCCCCGGGACAGTCCCAGTTTAGGCCCCTGTGTCCCCTGTCCCTGCAGATTTATCCAAAATTACTGATTTGTCCCAGTTTTATACAAGACATGTCCCAGGAGTCCCTATTTTGGACCAGTTTGATCTAAACTAGGACTAACCTAGGACTATTTCAGGGCTAAACCAGGACTAAACCAGGTCTAAACCATTGTCTGAACTAGAGCTAAACCAGGACTATTTCAGGTCTAAACCAGGACTATTTCAGGTCTAAACCAAGACTAAACTAGGACTAAACCAGAACTATTTCAGGTCTAAACCATTGTCTGAACTAGAGCTAAACCAGGACTATTTCAGGTCTAAACCAGGACTATTTCAGGTCTAAACCAGGTCTAAACCACGGTCTGAACTAGAGCTAAACCAGGACTATTTCAGGTCTAAACCAGGACTAAACTAGGACTAAACCAGGACTATTTCAGGTCTAAACCAGGACTAACCCAGGACTATTTCAGTTCTAAACCAGGACTAAACTAGGACTAAATCAGGACTAAACTAGGACTAAATCAGGACTGTTTCAGGTCTAAACCAGCATTATTTCAGGTCTAAACCAGGACTAAACTAGGACTAAACCAGGACTATTTTCAGGTCTAAACCAGGTCTAAACTTCTGGAAGTAAATTTCCCATAGACTTGCTGAATAAAAATAATGTTTAAAGTCTGTAAACTCGGGGCTAATCAGCTCTGTGACAACTAATGACCACAAGACTTCTGATCTGACTCTGAAACTTTACAAACCGCTGAGTTATTAAGACATTTTTCCTTCGTTTCTATGTTTCCTTCGAGTCTGTCTTATTGAAGAGCGTTATGTGTAGTAGTTACATATCACATAGCCGGTTTGCCTCTGCGATGCCTTTGAACTCTTAATATTAGAGTTTTTTTATGGGAAAAATACTTGGAAAATTTACTTTTGGAACCAGAGCCGACTTCTTATTAGGACAGAAGTGATCGTGCCAGTTGTCGTTAGCGATAATGTAAAATGCAAACTCCGCTCTGGCCTCTGAAAGTCTGAAAAGTGTTTCTTTGGATCACTGCAAACTGTTTTCACGTTTTAGTCTTGGTTTAGTGCTGGTTTAGTCCTGGTTTAATCCTGTTTTAGTCCTGGTTTAATGCTGCTTTAATCCTGGTTTAGTGCTGGTTTAGTCCTGGTTTAGTGCTGGTTTAGTCCTGGTTTAATACTGCGTTAATCCTGGTTTAATCCTGGTTTAGTCCTGGTTTAATCCTGGTTTAGTCCTGGTTTAATGCTGCTTTAATCCTGGTTTAGTCCTGTTTTAGTCCTGGTTTAATCCTGGTTTAGTCCTGGTTTAATGCTGCTTTAATCCTGGTTTAGTCCTGTTTTAGTCCTGGTTTAATCCTGGTTTAGTCCTGGTTTAATGCTGCTTTAATAGTGGTTTAATCCTGGTTTAGTCCTGGTTTAGTCCTGGTTTAGTGCTGCTTTAATCCTGGTTTAGTCCTGGTTTAGTGCTGGTTTAATCCTGGTTTAGTCCTGGTTTAATCCTGGTTTAGTCCTGGTTTAATACTGGTTTAATCCTGGTTTAGTCCTGGTTTAATCCTGCTTTAATCCTGGTTTAATCCTGGTTTAGTCCTGGTTTATTGCTTGATTAGTCCTGGTTTAGTGCTGGATTAGACCTGGTTTAGTCCTGGTTTAATCCTGGTTTGGTGCTGGATTAGACCTGGTTTAGTCCTGGTTTAATCCTGATTTAGTCCTGGTTTAGTCCTGGTTTAATCCTGGTTTGGTGCTGGATTAGACCTGGTTTAGTCCTGGTTTAATTCTGATTTAGTCCTGGTTTACTGCTGGTTTAACTACAAACTATTTCAAAATTTCACGTTTTTCGGCCGTATAAATCAGATCCCCCTTATTAGAGTGAATTGCGGATGATTCGGTTTTAAAGAGTGAAACTGAGCGATCACTTTAAAGCGGCGCTGGTCTGACGGAGCAGAGACCAGAGCTGATCCGACTCACGAGACGGAAAAAATTGACCGTTTTTACTGTCACCCAAAAATACAAAACTATTAGAGAAAAGCACAAGTGCAGGATGTGAGGAGTCACAGTGACACGAGGAGACGGCGGCGACGCTCCAGGTATTTAATGAGATTTAGTCCGACAAATATAACGTCTGCAGCTCCAAAAGATTCATGAGATTTAAGGGGAATAAAGGATGTTTAGTTCACATTTCATAAACTTGACCTTTTCTCTTCATTTTCCCTGAATACAAATTTATCACATTGTTCTGATAACAGTTGAATTGCTGATTTATTATGTCTGTTTCTGTCTATACCCTGCGCTAGTTTAATCCTGTTTTAGTTCTGGTTTTAGTCCTGGTTTAGTTCTGGTTTAGTTCAGGTTTAGTCCTGGTTTAATGCTGGTTTAGTCCTGGTTTAGTTCTGGTTTAGTTCTGGTTTAGTGCTGGTTTAGTCCTGGGATATTTCTGGTTTAGTTCTGGTTTAGTCCTGGTTTAGTCCTGGTTTAATGCTGGTTTCGACCTGGTATAGTGCTGGTTTAGTCCTGGTTTAGTTCTGGTTTAGTCCTGGTTTAATGGTGGTTTAGTCCTGGTTTAGTTCTGGTTTAGTCCTGGTTTAATGCTGGTTTAGTCCTGGTTTAATGCTGGTTTGGTCCTGGTTTAGTCCTGGTTTAGTTCTGGTTTAGTCCTATTTAATGCTGGTTTGGTCCTGGTTTAGTCCTGGTTTAGTCCTGGTTTAGTTCTGGTTTAGTCCTGTTTAATGCTGGTTTGGTCCTGGTTTAGTCTGGGTTTAGTTCTGGTTTAGTGCTGGTTTAATGCTGGTTTAGTGCTGGTTTAGTCCTGGGATATTTCTGGTTTAATGCTGGTTTAGTCCTTGTTTAGTTTTGGTTTAGTCCTGGTTTAGTCCTTGTTTAGTTCTGGTTTAGTGCTGGTTTCGTCCTGGTTTAGTCTTGGTTTAGAGCTGGTTTAGTGCTGATTTAATGCTGGTTTAATGCTGGTTTAGTCCTGGTTTAATACTGGTTTAGTCCTGGTTTAGTGCTGGTTTAGTCCTGGTTTAGTCCTGGTTTAGTTCTGGTTTAGTCCTGGTTTAGTGCTGGTTTAGTCCTGGTTTAGTGTCGGTTTAGTCCTGGTTTAGTCCTGGTTTAGTCCTGCACTGTACTTTCAAATGAAACAGCACAAAAACCGGTCTATGCCCTGCACTAGTTTAGTCCTGGTTTGGTTCTGCTTGAGTCTAGATGTGAAATAAGTCCCAGTTTAGTCCTTGCACAGCTCCGGTTTACGCCCGGCCAAACTTTGTTAACCTTTCTTTATGGTTCGTCTCCGCGGCGATGCTTCTGCTTTGCCCGATATTTCCCGCATCATAACCTTGACTTCTTCTCTTCTCTTATCCTTACATAAAAGATAAATTGTTCTGATAACAGCTGAATTGCTGATTCATTCTGAATTATAAAATACTGGATATCAACCAAAATCAACCAATTGGATAATCAACCAAAACACATGTATTTGTTTTGCTCCAATCAGAGAGCAGAATAAGAGTTACACCACATCCTTGTTTGAGTTCAGATAAGATAAACTTTATTGTCCCACACGGGGTCATTTGTCCTGGGCTCAAAGTGCAGATGCAGAACTCAATTATACTAATACAGTGCGGATAATAAATCATAGTTATAGTAATAGAAATGAATGCACTGCTGTCACTATGGCCCTGCTCACCCGAGGCTCCAGTTGCCAATTCTAATTCTGAAATCCAGTGTGTTTAACCCTAAAATGTGTCTCTGATCTGAAGAATCTCTTCCTGAACCCCGGTACCTGCAGCCGTCATGATCGGTGCTAGTGCAGCCTCTGTCACCTGGTGCATTCATTGCTCACAGATCTGTAATGTCTTTGCTGTGTGTGATGGACTGAACGTTATTGTGCCTATTATTTTCATTTATTTATTTGTAAGGACAATGTACAGTTACATTAAGCTCTAAGGCAGAGATGCTTCTAGATTCTAGCTTTACAGCTAATTTCCATCTGTAGTCCTCTGGGGGAGGGGTCAAAGTGACATATTTACAGTGCATTTAAACCTGCAGCCCAACTTCATTCATACAGTTTTCCCAATCTTCCACACACACAGTACATTACATCCATTACATACATACAAGTTAATTGTATTAATAGCAACTATTAGGGATGGACATTCGATTTAATTTTCTTAATTGATCGTCAGGAAAATTAATGATTGATTTTATATTAAAATTATCATTAAAATAAACTATAAATTTTACAGCATATAAACATCACCACTGCAGAGCCTCATCAGTGTGAGATCAGAATGTGTTTAATGCAGCTGTAAACATTTGTTTACGTCTTACAGAAACAAAACTTAAAACCACATGACTCATTTGCATAAACAGGAAGCGAAAAAAGCAGCTCTTTCCTTGCGCTGCTGCTTCAGCTTCTGTTGGACTAAAGGACACGACTCAGTGGAATATGAGTGTTCTCCCTGTGACAGAGGATGTGATGAGGCTGGTGAGTCTGTTCTGTGCGTGTGTCGCGGTGGAAATGCTGTGTAAACATGCGAAACCGGGATACTCAAAAAAGAAAAAGACCACACCCTGGATACTGATGTGCAGGTAAACGCACTCTGAGGCATATAGTGATCTCCAAGGAGCCAGAGCCGAGACGTTGGACTGTGGGGCCGCAGCTCCAGTGTTTGTGCTCAGACGCAGCCTCGACTCCTCACGCTACGT
This sequence comes from Odontamblyopus rebecca, assembly GCA_030686955.1. Lineage (NCBI taxonomy): Eukaryota > Metazoa > Chordata > Actinopteri > Gobiiformes > Gobiidae > Odontamblyopus > Odontamblyopus rebecca. The sequence goes on from CM060667.1 coordinate 5,737,373, forward strand.
TGCCCACAGACGCCTGCATTCGGTTTGTCGATTAAAATGAACGTGATCGACCAAATTCTTAATGATCAATTATCGATTAATCGACTAATCCTGCCCGTCCCTAGTGCCGATGTCCTGTTTCTTGTCTTGCCATGAACCTGCCAGTGGGACTACGGATGAAAATGATCCTGCTGGACTAACACATGTTGGTTAATGTGCACTGTCCCGTATTTAATAAATAAACATAACACACCTTGAAATACCTGCACATTCTTCCTTTGAGTGGAGCTTGTGCCTTGTGAATTCATGGAAACAGACATGAGGAATTGATTTTGTCGTTATGACCCAGTGTGTTTATGCTTCTGTTTAGTGAAGGCATGTCCAAACTACGGCCCAGGGACCAAATATGACCCTCAGACCATCCAGGCCGGCAGCAGTCCAAAATGTAGGACCTTGTTCACTAAATCGTCTTCCTCTATTGTTCCGATGAGTCAGTGGAATAGTTTTCCAAGTGAGATTATAACATGCACGAGTTTTCAAAAGTTTGCACGTGACAAAGAAATGGCTCATATCAAAGCAAGTCTGCGCCCATTAGTGAATGTGTATGAAAGAAAAGAGTATTTGTATATTCGATATTGAGTGATTGTCTGTGTGAACACGTTGGTATGGCTGTGTTTGTGTGTGTGTAAACTGAATGTTTCTATAAATGGCGTATTTGAGGGGCGATACGTGTTGTATTCGATGTACGTACCATATGTTTATAGGTTTTTCATCCGACTACACTAAACTGTTTCTCCTATTTAGCATCAGCCTGTCCAGGGACTACAGGTGGAAATTAGCATTTTTGCTATAACCTGGCACCAAACATCTTTCCTGTTTTTAAGGTCAGTGTAATTGTTGTGCGCTGTCCCTGTTCAAATAAAACCATACCATACCAGACCAGACCAGGTGAATTGGCCCAAACAAGCACAAGTCGTACTTTTTACTGCATGTTTTTGAAATCTACTTTGATCAAGCAAATTTCGTGTGACCTTTTGAGGGTCTAAGCATGAACAAAGGTCCGGAAGTTCATTTAAACCTGTTAGTAATATTATTAGTATTAGTTATTATTTGAATTACTCACTGTTTTGACCTTCAGTCTATGACCCTGGATCGACCCTCACACTGCTCTGTGTTTTAATATATTTCACCCTTGATGAAAAAAGGTTTGGACACCGCTGGTTTCACGCGAGACCTTTTCAGCAAACTCTAAAACTCCTGACAAACTCCACCCCAAACATCGTCCGCCCCATCTACGTTTCTGAACAGACTCTGAACCTAAACGTTTTCAAACCTCCATTTTGCTGTCGCACTCGCAGCGTAACACCGGCGTTTTCCATCCAAGTGTCCGTGGGATTGTTTTTGATTTCCATTTGAAACCAATTAGCGCAGACGTCGTCCCCGGCGTTGGCGCACCGAGCGTGAGGCCGGATAATTGGTGTGAAATGAACAAAAGCGGAGCCGGAGAGGGGCTGGGTTCTTGGAAACGCCCTGAGTTTTTGTCGAGCAGGAGAATCGGGACGGAAGAGGTAAAGATTCGGTGGAAAAGGGGAAAGTTCAGCGGCTTTCACGAGTTTTTTACAGGAAGTGGAGGTTCTGATTTCACGCTGAGACAGAGAGCTGAGGGACGGGCTGCAAAGACGACCAGAGTCCAAACCAAACTGACATTTTATGACATTTTGCAAATTCTGTTAAATATAAGAAATGAAAGGTGCACTATGTAACTTTTCAGCACCTGTTTGTCTCCATGGAGATGTTATTGCATTGTCTGGTATGTTCCACAGTGGCATTACACTCGTCAATCTTACTTTTGTTATTCCGGGTGTTTCTAGTATTATTAGTCCAAAACAGGCGTCTCAGTTCTAGCGCAGTTCAACTACATTTTAGTCCCAGTTTAGTCCTGGTTTAGTCCTGGTTTAGTCCTGGTTTAATGCTGATTTAGTTTTTGGTCTAGTCTTGGTTTAGTTCTGGTTTAGTCCTGGTTTAATGCTGGTATAGTCCTGGTTTAGTCCAGGTTTAGTCCTGGTTTAGTCCAGGTTTAGTCCTGGTTTAATCCTGGTTTAGTCCAGGTTTAGTCCTGGTTTAGTGCTGGTTTAGTCCTGGTTTAGTCCTGGTTTAGTCCTGGTTCAGTCTTGGTTCAGTCCTGGTTTAGTGCTGGTTTAATGCTGGTTTAGTCCTGGTTTAGTCCTGGTTTAGTGCCGGTTTAGTCCTGGTTTAGTCCTGGTTTAATCCTGGTTTAATCCTGGTTTAGTCCAGGTTTAGTCCTGGTTTAGTCTTGATTTAGTCCTGGTTTAGTTCTGGTTTTGTCCTAGTTTAATGCTGGTTTAGTTCTGATTTAGTGCTGGTTTAGTCCTGGTTTAGTCCTAGTTTAGTCCAGGTTCAGTCCTGGTTCAGTCCTGGTTTAGTCCTGGTTTAGTGCTCGTTTAGTGCTGGTTTAGTGCTGGTTTAGTCCTGGTTTAGTCCTGGTTCAGTGCTGGTTTAGTCCTGGTTTAGTCCTGGTTTAGTGCTGGTTTAGTCCTGGTTTAGTCATGGTTTAGTCATGGTTTAATGCTGGTTTAGTCCTGGTTTAGTCCTGGTTTAGTGCTGGTTTAGTGCTGGTTTAGTCCTGGTTTAGTCCTGGTTTAGTCCTGGTTTAGTCCTGGTTTAGTGCTGGTTTAGTCCTGGTTTAGTCATGGTTTAATGCTGGTTTAGTCCTGGTTTAGTCCTGGTTTAGTCCTGGTTTAGTGCTGGTTTAGTCCTGGTTTAATGCTGGTTTAGTCCTGGTTTAGTCCTGGTTTAATGCTGGTTTAGTCCTGGTTTAGTGCTGGTTTAGTGCTGGTTTAGTGCTGGTTTAGTGCTGGTTTAGTCCTGGTTTAGTAACTTTGTGTACTCATTGTGTTATACAAGTAAAGTTGCCTCGCCTTATTTTGACCTCAGGAGCTGCTTATAAAATCTTCTCAAACACAGGGCAAAATCTGGGTACAGGCCATTGAAAAAGTGACTTCTCTCACTGCTTCACTGTATCTCCATATTGACGTATATATATGACGCGTTTCTATTCTCATTTTTATCCAATTAGTCTCCTCCTCTTCCTCCTCCTCCTCCTCTTCTTCCTCCTCTTCCTCCTGTCTCTCTGGGTGTGTCTGAACTCTTCATAATGACTTCTGTGAAAAGAGAAAAAAGCACCAGAGCGTCAAAAGCCCCTCACTCAGCACAAACCTGACAGTGCAGAGAATACAGAGAGAAGTGCATACGGTACCGAGGAAGAGGAGGAGGAAGAGGGGCCGTAATGGTGCGCGCTGACAGCTTCCTGTTTATGATGTGACAGCAGCAGCAGAAGAAGAAGCACTTCCTCTGACACTCAGCTCCACTGCAACTCACCAAGAGGCAAGTTACCGGCTAAAAATACTCCGACGGAAAGTGTTATGTAATTAATGGGGTTTTTCTGACAAGCTTTGTGGTTCCCATTTGCGATTTCTGTTTCAGTACCCGGGTTCTGTTCAAAGTTCATATTTATACACGACCAGAAGAAATGGCAAAAAAACTGAAGTATGAACTGACAAACTAATACGAGAATCACATTTCAGAACGTGGTTTTACTAAATTAAACTACAGGGTGAGACGTTTTTATGCAAAATAAGACCAGGGATTTTACTGTTTGGAGAGTAAACTATGGCAATCCCTTCTGCATTCAGTTTGAAGTCAGAATCATCCGGAATTGGAGCACAAAGCGTAAAAATCTTAAAGGGATAGTGTTTTTTTTTTTTTTTTTTTTTTTTACATGAATCTGTACGTCCCCGTCAGCAGAGTCGCATCAACACTGACTTACCTCCCGACAGCGTCTGAGCCGAGTTCTTCCCCGGTTTCGGTGCTGATGAAAGTGTCCGGCAAAGTGGCTGGAGTCATGAAAATAAAGTGTTTTTCTTCTCAAAAACAATATGTGTTCAAAAGAGTGAAACATTTTAATTAATCATTGCATTTACACATCGCGCCTTTCATGACACCCAAAGCGCTTCACAGTTCATTCTTCATTCACTCCAGACTTGGTGGTGGTAAAATATTATTATATCCACAGCTGCCCTGGGACAGACTGATGGAAGTGAGGCTCCAGTCTGCACCACCGGCCCCTCCGACCAGCACCATCACTCACACACCACTTTCATACTAGGCAATGGCAGTTTTGTGTGACTGGCGCCCCTCTTGTGGCACCTGATTTTCCCAGTGTCTCCCATCCAAGTACTGACCAGGCCCTGCTGAGCTTCTGACATCTGACAGGATCAGGCTTTGACAAACCAGTATGGCCACATTTGAGTCAGAAAACATGAACCACAAAAATGTCAGACCTCAGGCACTATTTTCTCTCCGGTCATATCACTGCGCACTGCCGCCAGGTGACGTTTTTTTTGTCCAGGCAGTGAATAATCCACTGAATCTTGTCCTTTAGTCCAACAGAAGCATCAGCTGTTTTTTTCACTATATGTAAATGAGCCGTGCAGCTTTAAATTCATTTCTGTAAAACGTAAACAAATGTGCACAAAGCTGCATTAAACACATTATTACTCAGTGTTTATATTGAGCAAAGCACCGGAAACGTCTGTGGAGCGGTGGAAGAGAGGATGAATTGAGCAGCAGAGAGAAAGTTTGGAGTGAGCGAGAAACGTGTTTGATGGAGAAAAGTGGAGGAAACTCGAACTGCAATGAAAAAAGCTAAAAAGCTCATCATGGCTAAAAGCTGGATTTACCTGGAGTCGGTGGAGTTGCTCAGAAGTGACACCGAGGATGAAGAATTCAGTGGATTTAGTGATTTGGAGCGAGACGGAGAGTTCTGCAAACTTGTTCTGTTGTTTCTGCTCTAGTTTTGTGAATAACTGTTCATATGTGACGTGAACTCACCAGACACATGTTCAGCCTGTTGTTCTTTGTTCTAGTGTTATTTCTATAACTTGTCTTTCTAGATCAAATGTCTGTTCCTGGAGTCTGATTTGATCAAATAGATTTACCCCAAACTGCGACTTGTATATGTTTTTTTTCTTCTGTGCATTCATTTGGCTGGTGCGACTTCTACTCCGGAGTGACGTATAGTCCAGAAAATACAATATATCAAATCATTTAATACCTGAGTTTATGTCAAACTCGTTTCGTTCCTGTTGTTTTGTCGGTGTGTTTCGGATTGACACAAGCGAGACGGGAAGCTGCACAGTGGATCTAATGGTGATGGCGCTCTTATGGCCTATCGATTTCCAATACACGGCCATACAAAGCCCAGGCTAATTATACTGAGTAAACATCATCATTGTCAGATTAGGATGAACGGGACGCGCCGGTGAGCAGGGTGTCGGCGTGTCATCTGTCTCAATGTCCCCTCCGAGCCCCCGTAGCACCCGCGGGTCACCACTACATCAGTCTGACACGACCGGGAGGGGGCAGGTCAGAGCAAATGGACGATTTATCAGCGAGACGAGGTGAGAGGAGGTGAGGAAAACAGAAGCGGAGAGCGGGGAGGCGAGCAGCAGAGGCGGAGACGCAAAGATCGAGGGAAATTCAATCATATTTCCAGATCCTAATCTTTAAAGAGGAGGTGTTATGCAAAATCGACCTTTCGGAGCTTCCTACCGTGTTGTAACGCTGTCCCCTCGGCACGAACACGCCCGAAGAGGTTTTAGAGTCGTCTGTGCATGTTTGAGGCATTTTGTGATCTCTCCGGGGTCCTATTCAAACCCTCTTTACGGTCAGAAGTATGAGACTGTACAAGGCTCCGCCCACGAGCCTACGTCACCCATGCTCCCACCAAGTTTTTTCCTATAAATATACAAGAACAGGACATAAACCAGTTTACTATAATTTGAAAAACATGATGCGATGTGCAGAAGTTTCATTAGCAGGTCCTGGTCCTGGTTTAGTCCTGGTTTAGCGCTGGTTTAGTCCTGGATTAGTGCTGGTTTAGTGCTGGTTTAGTCCAGATTTAATCCTGGTTTAGCGCTGGTTTAGCGCTGGTTTAGTCCTGGTTAATGCTGGTTTAGCGCTGGTTTAGTGCTGGTTTAGTCCAGGTTTAGTCTAGATTTAGTCCTGGTTTAGTTCTGATTTAGTCCTGGTTTAGTCCTGGTTTAGTCCTGGTTTAGTGCTGGTTTAGTGCTGGTTTAGTGCTGGTTTAGTGCTGGTTTAGTTCTGATTTAGTCCTGGTTTAGTCCTGGTTTAGTCCTGGTTTAGTGCTGGTTTAGCGCTGGTTTAGTGCTGGTTTAGTCCAGGTTTAGTCCTTGTTTAGTCCAGGTTTAGTCCTGGTTTAGTCCTGGTTTAGTGCTGGTTTAGTCCTGCTTTAGTGATGTTTAGTCCAGGTTTAGTCCTGGTTTAGTCCTGCTTTAGTGATGTTTAGTCCTGGTTTAGTCCTGGTTTAGTCCTGGTTTAGTCCTGGTTTAGTCCAGGTTTAGCAGGTCTAAATTAGCAGACTGATGATGCTCTGAAGGGGGAGTGACTTGGCACAGAGAGCAAACTGAGCGGAGACCCAGAACATCAAAACAAAACTGAATTTTATTAAAACTTGTAGACGTTATTGTCAGCGAATAAAGGACTTTCATAACAAGTAAATATTTCTTCTTCGTCTTCGTATTTTTTAATTTGTGTTTACTTTTATTAATTTACTTTTCTTTTTTCTGGAGACAATAGAAGGAGGGTTGGGGGAGTCACATTATATAATTAATAATTGTTTTTTCTCTGTGACATCTGCTTTATGTGCACCAAAAAGCACTTTCAAAACAATAAAAGGTAAAAGGGGTCTACAGATGTAATGTATTAACAGTTAATACGAGGAGTGTAACAATGTGCAAGTCTCACGATACGATATCATCACAGTATGAAATAATAACAAGACTGACTCTAAAACACTTTGACCAGTCATTTGGTACATTTATTGTCATTAGGGATGGAACGAAATCCAAATCTCTCTGTACGATATTTTCACCATAAACATCTCACCGTACCAGATTTATTACAATATTTTGTGTGAATCTGCTCCTTTTTCCTCTAAAAATGCTTCACAAGACTTAATCCAGAGAATGAAGATGTAAAAGTGCTTAGAACAGTTATTTCTTCATGGCGTCTGCACTGAAACGGAGCAAAGGATCATGGGCTATGTAGTTCCCTCTGTTTTTTTTAGCTATTTCTGCATCAGAACTGTTCATTTAAGCAAAGAGACTTGGGATTCGATATATTGTGATGCTCCACGATATTATTGCGAGACCTTTGACGATACGATATCACCAGATTTACGTTATTGTTACATCCCTAGTTGAAACATAAGAATCCTGGTCAAAATCAATTAAAAAAGGCGGTGTGGGGAGGGGGATGTGTCTTGCCCAAGGACACCGAGGCAGTCTGTAATGCCGTTCGTGTGGTTCGATCGCCTCTCCTGACACCGCACACACCCGCCCCACACACCCGCCCCCGCCCCACACACCCGCCCCCCCACCCTCTTATCTGGCCGGGTGCCGCATTACCATAGGCATTACCATAGAGTTTAGAATAGGCATTACCATAGGCATTACCATAGGCAGGTCAGGAGGGGGGTCGGGGCTGTCAGCCTGTCAAAGCACTGGACACAAAAGGCATTAACCTGCAGCTTATCTCCCTGTGAAGATGTCCACCAAAATACAGAATAAACACAGAGGAGGGAGCAGCCGGCCGGCACTTCAAACTGTGGAGTCACTCTTCGCTTTTATGCCGAGAGTTGGGCTAAAGCACCAGCACCTCACAGCACCTCGCAGCAAGAAAAGACAATGAAACAAGGCTAAAGAAATAATAACAGATTTTGTGAGCTTTTAGCCATGTTAGCTGTGTTAGGAAAGTTCATTTTGTACATGAAATAGTTTAGTTCACAAAGTTCAAAAATCTAAACCAGGACTAAACCAGGTCTAAAATCAGGACTCAAACCAGGTCTAAACCAGGTTTAAACCAGGACTAAACCAGAACTAAACCAGGTCTATAACAGGACTAAACCAGGTCTAAAATCAGGACTAAAACCAGGTCTAAACCAGGTCTAAACCAATATTAACCAGGACTTAACCATGTCTAAACCAGGTCTAAAACTAAACCAGGACTAAAATCAGGACTAAAACCAGGACTTAACCAGATCTAAACCAGGACTAAACCAAGTCTATAACAGAACTAAAACCAGCTCTAAAACAGGACTACAACAGGATTTAACCAGGATTAAACCAGGCCGCGCCTCCTCCGCCTCCAGTCCATGAAAATCTGGTCCTGAAAAGAGCGCAGTCGAAACTTAATAATCACATGTCGGAATGTCGGAATGTTGAAAACAAAGCTGATGCGCCGCCGCTCCGACCGTGGAGGAAAAACATGTGGGAGTGCAGGACGTTTGAGAACAAATGGACGCACCTGTAACATGTCGGGCGGGGATGGAGAACACAGCTTCAGAGCAAAGCACAGGCCAATGAAATACTGCGTGGATCCGGAACGCTATGGAAAAAAAGCTAGAGAGAGATTTTTGTCCGGGTCCAGATGTTACTGCGTTTGGGTCCGGATCTGGACCGGAGTCGCCAGTTGAGTACCTCTGATCTACACGCTCCCGTTTTTGTTCCCCGCCTGTTTTTTTCCGCATCATTTTAGTTCCCGTGCCGTTCATCTAGACCTTGTGGTACGTAACAAACAGTCTGTCTGTAATGTTCCACAAAATGGCTTAAAACTGACCAATCTCCATGGAGACCAGGAGATAACTGCACCAAACTAAGTATTTTTAAGCATTTGTAATTGGTCGATCAAGAGATTATAACGTACTGTGACAAAACAATCACATTTTCATAAGACGAGCAGGTGATGCACGGACCTTCCACTAGAAAAGTTCCATATTGTGGCTTTAACTGAAATAAAACTTAACTCCAGTGACGTTTCTGCCAACAAAACAACTTTTAAATGTAAAACTACTTCAGACAGCTCCATTTAGGCCAATTTAAGCTGTTAATCTGAAGTGTTTGTGTGTATATCATAAACGATTCACTTCTCACTTCACATTTTCGCACTTTAAACTCTGTCGGGTCCAAAACACTTTACGCTCGTCTATTACTGCAGCAGGTCAACTCTTAATGATCCAGCACTGGTTTATTTCCAGCTTCCTCCGTTAGCGGCGTTACCCGTGTCAGCTTCACCTCTGCCCCCGGAGCACTTAGCAGCTCCGTGTTTCCGCTCCATCGGCGCTGCCTGGAACTATCTCGTCCCTGTGTTCTCCACCAGGGTGCTCTTTCCCAGTCCCTCCCCCTGTTAGGAGCTCTGTCCTGGGGTAAAAATCAGCCTCTTCCTACCCCATTAGGAGCTCTGTCCTGGGGTAAGTACCAACCTCTGCCCTCCCCTTCAGAAGCTCTGTCCTGGGGTAAATATCAGCCTAGGCCCTCCCGCATTTGGAGCTCTGCCCTGGGGTAAATTACCAACCTCTGGTCCCCCCTTCAGGAGCTCTGTCCTGGGGTAAATTTCAGCCTAGGCCCTCCTGCATTAGGAGCTCTGTCCTGGGGTAAAAATCAGCCTCTTCCTACCCCATTAGGAGCTCTGTCCTGGGGTAAGTACCAACCTCTGCCCTCCCCACATTTGGAGCTCTGCCCTGGGGTAAGTACCAGCCTCTGCCCTCCCCACATTTGGAGCTCTGCCCTGGGGTAAGTACCAGCCTCTGCCCTCCCCACATTTGGAGCTCTGCCCTGGGGTAAGTACCAGCCTCTGCTCCCTTCATTAGGAGCTCTGTCCTGGGGTAAATACTAGGGCCCGACCGATATATCGCCGATATTATTAGCCAATAGGGGCACTTAGAAACATATGGGCTAACGGCCTAAATCTTGCCGATCTGGGCCGATATTCCACGTGGATGTTTTACCTCGTTATAAAGCTCAGACTCTCTATATTCTGCCCATTTAATCCAATTTACAGACAGATAAATGTCCTGATATGTGGCTCCGCATTAGGATTTATCTGAGAAATCACTGGTCTGTGTCTGTGACGTCGTCCAGCCCCTGAACACACCCCCATGTGCTCTTGTTTACAGCCGCAGCCATAGATCCACATGCACAACTTTCTTGTTTTTCCGGCCGCTCAGTTTGAGTCTGGATTAAAATGACAGTTCTTAGTGCTGATCTGAGAGGAGCCTGTGTGGGGCTGAGTGTTGAAATGTGTCGGTTTTGAAGCTCATTTTGGTTCTTTCTCATTGGTTAGCGATTAGCTGCTGTAGCTCGCACACATAAACAGGCTGTTTTCTCTTCTGTTAGCGACTGTAAAGTGACTATAGTGGCCGTATATATGTTACTGGACACGCACTGATATGGAAATGAGCTGTGAATAGAGGTGTGAATTATCAGCATTTAGCAGATCATTAATTACAACGGCGCACACGCATTTACCACTAAAAGCTAATAGTGGTAGTACTTTCTTTAATGGTATACAAAAATATTCTTAGGCCAACCTGCTGTCTTTAAATATGACGTAAAGAATAACAATAAATGTCACCTAAATAAACCCAACTGAAAATCCATTAGGGCTAAACCTAAATTTTATAAACAAGTGCCTCTGCTCCCCCGATTAGGAGCTCTGTTCTGGGGTAAGTACCAGCCTCTGACCACCAGGCGATTCGTTTGATTTGAGAAACTGCGAACTCGAGGTGGTCCTGACCTTGGGATAAATCTGAGGACAAATCAGGCTTCACTTTTTTCTGTTGATGTTTTAAGGAGAATTTTTTACACAAATTATTTCTGCAGAGGTGAAGAGTAATAGTTTAAAAAATACTGTATGTAACATTTTAAACATGTTTTCTTTCTTCTTTCTTTCACATTGATTGTGTTTATTGCAAAAACATGAGTCCTTAGTGTGAGCGGGCTTGCCTCTCCACAAACCTCACTCTGTTTCCATGGAAATGTTGTTCCATTGGTTATAGTCTACAGTACAAAACGAGCACATAGACTAGTGTACGCCCATGGAGCACTGATACAAGACCACATGAGAACCTGAAAGAAAGTACGATTTAATGTTGAAAATCACATAACATTATCTAAAAAAAGAGTGTATCAGTATCGGTATCAGTATTGAGTCTATTCCTCAGCAGTGTTGGATGTAATGCACTACACTAACGTAACTTCTTTTTTCGGGTAAAAATAGTATAACGTGTTACTACTGAAAATTTGATAACAAAATGTAGTTCCTTTTTCACTTCGGCCCAGTGTTACTTTTCTGTGTACGGGGGTCGGTCCGGGAGCAGGAGGGGCCCGTTCACACTCGGGCGGAGAGGGCACAGCGGGCACTGATCCCACGGCCCCTGGGATGCGCCGAGGTCCAGGCGGGAGGAGCTGTAAAGCAGCCGGAGCGTCGTGCCACCTTCACCTCGAGCCGACCCAGAGCCGGTCACGGTGCAGCGCCTCAGAGGAAGTGCACTCGACCGGGGCCAGCGACAGGGGCCGTCCCTCGCCCGCCGTCCACCTCCTCTTCAACTCTCTCTTCAAAGTTCTTTTTGTTCTTTCTTCTGACGTATTTAGCCTCAGATGGAGTTCACCACCAAAACGTACCAAAGTAACAAGTAACATAACAGTGACTCACCATCGAGGGTAACTAAAGTCCACCGCACACTACAGGATTTTTTGGTCTTAAACGATTTTTAAACGTGTGACAAAAAGCGCAAACACCACAGACACGAGAAGAAACTTATGAGTCTAAAAATCTCCGATCACAAACACTGCAGCGGGATCTGTCTGCGTAAAACAGGATATAAAGCTGTGAGGCTGCGATGGCGTCGGCTGTTTCCTCCATCCATCCATCTTCTCCCGCTTAATCCGGCTGGGTCGCGGGGACAGCTTGCTGCCCAATCCTCATAGCACCTGACCCCCCCTATGAACCCCTCTGCAGGTGGTGAGCCCACAGGAGGGTGGACAATGGTCCTTGATGTTAGTTCATAGGGGTGCGGGCATGTTTTAGGTTGATGGGGAAACCGGAGTACCCGGAGGAAACCCATCCAGACACGGGAGGAACATGCAAACTCCACACAGAAAGGCCCGGGCGACCCGGGATCGAACCCGCAACCTTCTTGCTGTGAGGCCTGAGTGTTGCCACTCCACACCAGCTGTTTCCTGTCTGCAGTAAAACCACTCGCTCTGAGACTCTGAAGTGTTCAAAGATCAGAGCTCAAGTCCAAACTGTGTTATTATTATTAGTGAAATGTGGTGCAACACTTCAGATACAGGATTTTTAAAGCAGAAAAGAGGAGATAAAGTCCACAGGAAGTAGAGTCACTGTCGCTGATCTGCAGCTTCACCGCACACAGTCTGCGTAAACAAACATACGAGGAAACACTGTCTTTTTCCTTTCAAAGAACGCTTCAAAGTGGATTAACAGTGCGGTTTTGTGGACTGGATGTCATCATTTGCGGAGGACAATATCTATGGATAATGTGGATGAGATGCTGCACTTTACATTAGGTGAGTAACACAGTGTTTATTTTCTCTATATCCTGAGTTTGTCTGTTACGTCTCTGTGTCACACACTGACACCACAAACATGAGGAGCTTCAAAATCGCACACACAGACACAAAGTCGGGCCACACCTCCCCGAACTCGGGAAGAAGAAAACTCAGCCAAAATCGAGCAAATTCTCCAGTAGTGGCCTTAAGTAAAGTAAGGGATTACTTTTTAAAGATGAGCAACAAGCAAATACTATTTTGTTAAAGTAACTTCCTCAACACTGTTCCTTAGTACAGAAATCAAATTTGAAATGTTGCTATCACGACAACACTACTCATAATACTCATCAAATCATTTTAACTCCTTTTTCACATTATCTGCTCATGTTTTTACCCATTGCGTGTTGATCCGGAGCTGACCCAGGCCGCGCTTTGGTGCAGCGTCTCTGGGATGGAGGCGTTTCTTCGGACATTCCTGGAAACACGAGGTAAACGGAGGAGAGACGAGCGCGGAATCTGGACTCAGGTTCCATATTTGGAAATCTGACCGCGAGTATCATAGCAACCACAGGAGCCAATCATGATCGAGGTGGTTAAATGTGCCGCCCTCCTCAGAGCGGAGATACTCTGCACCTGCAGGAACCACTGGATTTACTGATTCTGCAGAATAATAAGGAAACTTTGAGCTTTTATCATCAAACTTTAAATAGTTTAAGTCATTGATTTATGTTCTATGTTCTGTTACGTGCGAACAACAATAGAGTCACAATTTAACGAAATTCACTTTACTTTATGCTAGTTCAGATTCTAGTAACGTTAGCTGTTGTAATTGTTTGAGATATTTAGTCATTTTATTTCAGAAATCGTCAATCGGGGCAGGAAAGCGGGAAGGGAACAGCGAACTGCACGAGCTGTCAATCAAACGCTAGGGGGAGGGACCTCGGGGAATGAAGGCGTCTGATTGGTCCGTTATTTATGTTCATATCTTGATTTAGGGACAAAACGGCGAAATGAAAAGTTCAGGATCCTGTTCCTACGGGTTCCTACGAACATTTAAAGACCAAAATGACGAGGCCACAGCAGCAGTTCAATGGGAAAAAGGGAGAGAAGGAGCCGGAAGAGCCTCCTGGAGCACTTCCTGTTTGGCTAACGCTATGTTCACTCATATATACGGACTATGGTTTAGTTCCTCGTCCGGATCTGGTGTCTTTTGTTGGACCTTGGGGTGGTCAGAGTTGGAGAGATGTTGTTGATAAAAGGGTCGGTGAGGCGGCGCCGATGGAGATAAAGTGGGACGAGGTGGACGGAGGATTCGAGGACGTGAGAATAGTCGGTATGAGAGAAAATGTGCTTCTGAAAGGTTAATTTGATTTAAATTTTATACAGAGCATTATCGTCACAGCAGCAGACCTGGAAAACTGCTGATCTGACCAGAAACATTCAGAAAGAAAAGTGAAGATAGAACCACAGAGAAGGAAAGAGGCACACGGACTAAACCAGGACTAAAACAGGACTAAACCAGGATTAAACCAGGGCTAAACGAGGACTAAAACAGAACTAAACCAGGACTAAACCAGGACTAAACCAGGACTAAACCAGGACTAAAACAGAACTAAACGAGGACTAAAACAGAAGTAAACAAGGACTAAAACAGGACTAAACCAGGGCTAAACGAGGACTAAAACAGAAGTAAACGAGGACTAAAACAGGACTAAACCAGGACTAAACCAGGACTAAACCAGGACTAAACCAGGACTAAAACAGAACTAAACCAGGAGTAAAACAGGACTAAAACAGGACTAAACCAGGACTAAACCAGGACTAAAACAGAACTAAACCAGGACTAAAACAGAACTAAACCATGACTAAACCAGGGCTAAATGAGAACTAAAACAGAAGTAAACAAGGACTAAAACAGGACTAAACCAGGACTAAAACAGGACTAAACCAGGACTAAAACAGAAGTAAACAAGGACTAAACCAGGACTAAACCAGGACTGAACCAGGGCTAAACCAGGACTGAACCAGGACTAAACCAGGACTAAACCAGGACTAAACCAGGACTAAACCAGGCTAAACCAGGACTAAACCAGTGCTGAACCAGGACTAAACCAGGACTAAACCAGGACTAAACCAGGGCTAAACCAGGACTAAACCAGGGCTGAACCAGGGCTAAACCAGGACTGAACCAGGACTAAAACAGGACTAAACCAAGACTAAAACAGGACTGATCCAGGACTAAAAAGGGCTAAATCAGAACTAAAGAAGGACTAAACCAAGAGTAAACCAGAAGTAAACCAAGACTAAAACAGGACTAAACCAGGACTAAACCAAGACTAAACCAGGACTGAACCAGGGCTAAACAGAACTAAACCAGGACAAAACCTGGACCAATACTTAAATCAGCATTAAACCAGGACTAAACCAGGACTTACCCAAGACTGAACCAGAAGTAAACCAGGACTAAAACAGGGCTGACCCAGGACTAAACCAGAACTAAACCAGGACCAATACCCTCTCTCCTCTTGTACTCTCTCTCTTCTCCCCCTCAGGTGCTCTCTCTTCTCATCTCTCTTTCCTCTCTCCTCTCCTTCTCCCTTCTCTGTCTTCCCGATCTTCTCTCCGCTTGAGCGACCTCTCCTCTCTTCCTCTCTCCTCTCTTCCCTCTCTCCTCTTCTCCTCCCTCTCTCCTCTCTTCCTCCCTCCCTCTTTCCACCTCTGTCCATCTCTGGCCTTTGCACAAACATGGATCACCCGGATCATCTTTTCCCAACCGAAACAAGTCCAGGCCACATCACAAAGCACAAAACAGCTCTTTATTTGGTCGGACTGTTCTAAACACTCGTCCTGCCTCATTATTTTCTCATTTTCACTTCTTTTGGTGAGGTGTCAAAAGTCAATTTGTGAAGAAGAGTTTTTGTAAACACAGGAATTAGAGCAGAGATGTAAATCATAAGATCAAACTTGGGAGACTCGGAGCGCGTCCAAAACTCAGACTCCATCGGCTCTGGTAACGTCACTTCCTGTTGTGTCCTGTGGGTTTTTTTTGCTGAGTCGTGCTGAAATGAATAAACATTTAAAGGGACAGTTTGGGTTTTTCTGACGTGAATCTGTACGTCCCCGTCAGCGGAGTCGTGCGTCAACACTGACTTACCTCCCGGGTAAATTCGGGTTCATAAAGGTCTCCCCTTGGCTCTGCGCTAAAGGCCACGTCTTCGTCGTCAGTGTCGTCGTCACACATGTCGTCGTGAACTTTCCGAGCGGGAAACACAGTGGTTTAGTCCTAGTTTAGACCTGGTTCATTTCTGGTTTAATCCATGTTCAGTCCTGGTTCAGTTCTGGTTCAGTCCTGATTTAGTCCTGGTTTTGACCTGGTTTAGTCCTGGTTCAGTTCTGGTTTAGTGCTGGTTTAGACCTAGTTTAGACCTGGTTTAATCATAGTTTAGTCCTGGTTTAGTCCTGGTTTAGTCCTAGTTTAGATCTGGTTTAGTCCTGGTTTAGATCTTGTTCAGTCCTAATTTAGGCCTGGTTAATCCTAGTTTAGACCTTGTTTAGTCCTGGTTCAGTTCTGGTTTAGTGCTGGTTTAGACCTAGTTTAGACCTGGTTTAATCCTAGTTTAGTCCTGGTTTAGACCTAGTTTAGTCCTGGTTTAGACCTAGTTTTGGTCTGGTTTAGTCCTGGTTTAGTCCTAATTTAGACCTGGTTTAGTCCTAGTTTAAGCCTTGTTTAGTCCTGGTTCAGTTCTGGTTTAGTCCTGGTTTAGTCCTAGTTTAGTCCTGGTTTAGACCTAGTTTAGGTCTGGTTTATTTCTGGTTTAGTCCTGGTTTAGTCCTAGTTTAGACCTAGTTTAGTCCTAGATTAGTCCTGGTTTAGTCCTAGTTTAGTCCTAGATTAGTCCTGGTTTAGTCCTAGTTTAGTCCTGGTTTAGACCTAGTTTAGTCCTGGTTTAGTCCTGGTTTAGTCCTGGTTTAGTCCTAGTTTAGACCTAGTTTAGGTCTGGTTTAGTCCTGGTTTAGTCCTGGTTTAGTCCTAGTTTAGACCTAGTTTAGGTCTGGTTTAGTCCTGGTTTAGTCCTGGTTTAGTCCTGGTTTAGTCCTAGTTTAGACCTAGTTTAGATCTGGTTTAGTCCTGGTTTAGTCCTGGTTTAGTCCTGGTTTAGTCCTAGTTTAGACCTAGTTTAGTCCTGGTTTAGTCCTGGTTCAGTCCTAGATTAGTCCTGGTTTAGTCCTAGTTTAGACCTTGTTTAGTCCTGGTTTAGTCCTGGTTTAGTCCTGGTTCAGTCAGGTCGATGTTTCTTCTGTTACACAAAATGAAGTTCTCACAGCTTCAGCTTCAGAGGTGGACGAGTTTTTTTTTTTTTCTCCTGTTACGACTTCATGATTTCCACCTAGAAACTAAAGTTAGCAGTAAAATTCTCAACAGTTTTAGCAAAATCTTGAGTAGAACGATTTTAACAGTTGTTCAACTTGTCATTTCTCCATAAAGTGAAACAAAAGTGTGGACCAAACACTTCCTGTCCGGGACGCCGAGTCAGCAGAGCCACTTCGGATGAAACTGATCTCCGGATTAGCGTCCTCGGCGAGTCCGGCCCTCCCTAAGATGGCGTCTGTTTGGAGGCGACGGCTTTTGCGTTTGTAGCAGTTTTCCACCTGAGTTCGGTGAGTCTGATAATCTCCGGGGATCCTCTTCTCGCCCGAGGACACTGGGGTTAATTAACACAAGATTGAACTGCCAAATATGCAGCGTGTGAAAGCCCCACTTCACCTCTGAGCCGTTCTGCGCTGGAGACGAGGAGGAGAGGAGGAGGAAAAAGAGAGGGAAAGGAGAGGGGGATGCAGGCCTGGAGCGCGGGGAAAGAGCGAGGGAGGAGGAAAGAGGAGAGGAGACGACAACTCGGAGCCACATTCTGCTGCAGACGGGGGAGGGAGCGCAGGTGTACGGGCCGAGGGCGCGAGGAAGGAGGGATGGAAGGAGGGAAAAGAGAGGAGAGGAGGGGGCGTTAACTCTGCTGCAGACGGGAATGGAGAGATCGTACAGGTCTAGGGCACGAGGAAAGAGGAAAGGAGAAAGAGGAAAGGAGAGGGGAGACAACGACCCAGAGCTGTGGTTCTGCTGCAGAGCGGAGAGGAGGGTGGAGTGAAAAAAACGTTTTTTCCCAGATCATTTTTGGATAGAGATAAAAAAAACTCGCCGACACATTCAGTGGGCAACATATCAAAAAATTATCTCCACCAAGGACCTGAATAAATGACTGAATCTGGGCTGTTTTGACCAAATTCACAAAATCACAAAAACAGGTTAGTAAAACACAGTACTATATTTTCTGGACTATAGAGGCACCGGTATATAAGCCGCATCCACTCTGTTTTTACAAAATAAAAATAAAAAGTTATACAAGCCGCAACCGGGCTATAAGCCGCTGATATCTATGTTGAAAAATGAGATATTTACTGCATCTACAGAACGATTTTGTACTGTAAATGTACATTTATGTACCTGAACAGATTCTTTCCGAACAGCAACTGTGCTGATTAAAACGAGGTTAAAAACAGAAAAGAACCGGTAATTGACCTTCATTTCTCCTGTGCAGTGAAACCACAGGTCACTTTAATCATCTTCGCTGAAATTGACCCGAGCTTACAGCAGCAGTCTGTGCGGGACGGAATTTTTAGTCCCGCTCCCGCCCGTTCCCGCAGTCTTCAGTATCACTCCCGCTGGCTCCCGCGTCATGCGGTCGCACTCCTGCCCTCAATCAGCTTTCAGAATGTTCTTTCAGATGCTCTGATTACATCCATGGTCCTGCGCCGCACTGTTTTGTGTTGGTCCCGCGGGTCCCGCGGGTGCAGGGCTCTACAGCGGTTTCCTTCCTGGAGCAAGATCGACGCCTTCAACTTAAAACTTGCATCATACAAACTCCTTCATGTGCTTTTCATGATGAAGGGGCGAGGATTTGAAAATAATTACCAGTTAGTAATTTGTCGTGCGTGTTATATCTGCTAAATAAAAAGTAGCGCATTCTTCTTTGCATTAATTTTCCGTCTATCTTGTTTTTGAAATTCCGCTTAGAGCGCCCCTAGCGGTGGAAGAAAAATCCACAGATTAGCTGCACCTTTGTAAAAGCCGCACAGTTCAAAGCCTGGGGAAAAAAGTCGCGGCTTAAAGTCCAGAAAATACGGTAAATGGACAGAGGTAACTCGCTAGTCGCCACGTTCCAAACAGGAAGTTCGCATGCGGATCATTGACTAAAGTCCATCACACACTATAGGATTTTTCTTAAATTATTTTTAAACATACGACAAAATGCGCAGACTTAAGGAGATTCTGATGAGACTTAAAATCTCCGATCACAAACACTGCAGCGGGATCTGTCTGCGTAAAACAGGATATAAATCTGTGAAGCTGTGATGGCGCCGGCTGTTTCCTGTCTACAGTAAAACCACTCGCTCTGAGACTCTGAAGTGCTCAAAGATCAGAGCTCAAGTCCAAACTGTGTTATTATTATTATTTGTGAAATGTGGAGCGACACTTCAGATACAGGATTTTTAAAGCAGAAAAGAGGAGATAAAGTCCACAGGAAGTAGAGTCACTGTCGCTGATCTGCAGCTTTATGATCTGTGGACGTAAACAAACACACGTGAGGAACTATCTCGGCTTTTTACTTTTAAAGAACGCCTCAAACTGGATTCACAGCGTTGTTTTGTGGACTGGAGTCGTTATTTGCGGAGAACAATTTCTATGGATAATGTAGATGAGACGCTGCACTTTAAATGTCCCACTTTACATTAGGTGAATAATAAAGTCTTTATTTTCGCTGTTTCCTGAGTTTGTTTATTGCGTCTCTGTGTCCGTCGCTCCTCTGCCCCTGACGCTCTGTTTCATCGCCCGTTTCCGTCGCGTTGTTGATGTTCGGTGGTTCTGACCTGACACTGACACTGCAAACACAAGGAGCAGCAGCTTCAAAATCGCACACGAACACAAAAAGTCGGGTCACGCCTCCTCGAACTCGGGGAGAAGAAATCGCAGCCAAAATCGGGCAAATTCTCCTGTAGTGGATGGCGGTCTTTACATTGGAATATTATCTGCTGCTGTGGCCTCGTCATTTTGGACTGAAAATGTTCGTATTAACCCGCTCTACGTGATCCTGAGGTTTTTTATTTTGCTATTTTGTCCATTTGCCCCAAATTCGCCCCTGTAACCGTTGGCATCCAGAGCTTTATTTGATGGAGCCGAACGCTTTAGGAGGCGTCACACTCGTTTAATCCACTTTTTATACCGTCTCTGGTCTGGACTCGCCGCGCACTTTTACACATGTGAACAGAAAAGTCGCTGCAGGCAGATTTAACCCGGTTTAAACGTCCAAACCGTCTCTTTGGTCTCATTAATTACCTTTAGACAAACCTAATCGAGGCTCGTTTTAAGCTCGTTAGCGAAACCTCGGCCGGAGGACATGACTTCACGGTAACGAACACCCCCCTTCTCCCTCGGGCCAATCCGATGCCGCGCCTGAAAAGGTCGGAGGTCGGAGGTCGCAGCGGTTGCCCTTAGCGACGGGGGCGTGTCGGGTTTGGTGACGGGGCCTCGGACGCTGCCCTTTTCACGGGGGCCCCGGCGCAGGAGTCACGCGTGGGTCTAATGAAACGCCGCGGCCCTCGGAGCACCTCGACCTTTAGGAAAGACGTTTAGCTGAGCCGGTTTCTGCTTTTGTTTCCCTTTTTCTCAAATCTGGCGTGAATGTTCATGCGTTAGAGCTGAGGATACGACGCTAACTGAAGGCACTACTCTGTCTGAAGCTCTGTTAGAATTAGACTTTTACATTGTCTCCACGAGTAAACACGACTATTAACTAAACACAAGCTTTTCTTTCACGTTAACTTTTATTTTCATACATTTTTACTTAATATTTAACCTTTATTTAACCAGGTAAAGACCCACTGAGGGCGACCAGGCCAAGAACAATCAATTAAGATAAAAAAAACAGCAAGAAAACAACAATCGATTAAGATAAACATCAATTATGAAGGTAAAAGTGCAAAGAATGTAGAAAATATTTGGAGAGTGAAGTCGCTGTAACAGTCTAAGAAAATAAAGTGCAGTAGTTGTAAACAACAGATGATAAAATGCAATAAAATCAGTTACAAAGAACTTTTGCAGTGACATCTAAAAAACAGGCGCTGATGAATCGACGCTTTTTGCCTCTATGGTCATAAACAATACATTTTAAGCCTTTTTTATCATTATTATTAATTTGTACAACCATAAATTAAAAAAAAAAAAATCCTTACATTTTTTCTTTCTCATTGTGGTTTATTTTGGACGATTATAAACGATAAAATGCATTATTCAGTCTGATTTTGCTTATTTTGACACGACCATAAAGGATAAACGTCTGTGCTTCTTCATCATTATTATTAATTTGTACGAAACATAAACGAAAACAGAAAAAAATCCTTAAATTTTTTCATTTTGTGGTTTATTTTGTGTGATCATAAACAATAAACTTTTGTGCCTTTTTAACATTATTATTCCTTCGTACGACCAAAAATGAAACAAATAAATAAATAAAAATCCTCACACTCTTCAGTCTCATTTTGCTTATTTTGATATGATCATAAACAATAAACTTCTCCGTCTTCTTTATTATTATTATTAGTTTGTACGACAATAGTATGTTATTCATTTTGCTCTATGTAAATATTTGTAAAGTTCCATAATCTGTCATATTCACTGTGAGTTATTATAATAATATATATTTTTTAGTTTTTCTTCTTCCTGCTCCTTTTTGAGAACTGTTCCTTTCTGCTTCTCTACAGTGTGTATGAAGTCTGTGTATGATTATTGTTTTTCTCTCGGCACAAACTCGAAATCAAAACAAATTTTAACAAACTTAGACGTAGACTTAGAATTTTTTGATCCACAAGAGTAAAAAATATATTAAAACAGGTCATAAACTTAAGAAGTAGCAATGAAAATAGAAAGAGATCGGCATCAACAAGACGTAAATTATATAAATGTACGTACAATAAGTAAAAAACAAATATCGTAATCGAAATAAATACAGTTTATCACAGTTATAAACAAGAGGTTGTAAGGAAATAGTGCAAAAATGACATGATAAAGACTTTAATCTGACCTTTATTTGAACATAATCCGATTTTACTTAGTCGGAACTACAACAGATGAGCAGATTTGGACTTTTACAAGCGTCTCTCGAATAAAATTCCTCTTTTTGTTGAATTTCAAGCTCCTAAAGAGGATCCCGGCCCCTCTGTTATCAGAGAGGGACTCGTTTAACAGCACAAAGCAGCAGCTCACGCGCTGTAATTCCAGCTAAATCAGTTCTTTCTGGTCAGATTGTGTCAAAACAAAAGCCGAGATTAAATTCTAACTCGAGTAACGGCTTCAAACAGAGCAGTGTCTACAGTTAGCGTCACATCCTCAGGGAATGTTGATCCTCTCTCCCTTTCTTCTCTCCTTTCTTCTCTCTCCTCTGGCCTTTCTGCAGGACTGACGGCTGTGATGGAGCTCAGATTGGCTCCTCTGCTCCGGGTCAAAGGGCTCAGAGCAGAAATCCCCAATTAGCGTCAAACTCCGCCTCCTCTGACGGCACCGGCGTTCTGCTGTGCCAGATCTGCGGAGAGGCGACCCCCGCTCAGTAAGAACGCAATTTTTTTCGATTACAATAAACACAACATGCAAGATGGATTGGGTTAAGGCTGCATTTACACAGAGCCGAGTATGTTGTGAAACGAATTTTTCCCTCTTCCGTTTTCCAAAATAACATCATGCACATATAGTCGTTTTCAAAAAGGTTTTCGTTTACATGTACACTAGGGTTGGGTGGTAATGCGGTAATCTGGTATCCCGCGGTATCAAAAAGCAGCAACAGTTTCATGACCTAAAACCACAGCAGGACTTTCTCCCCTCCGCTCTCTCTCCTTTTCAGACGTGGTTCCGCTCGGAGATTTCCATCCACACGCAGCGAGGAAGAAGAAAAAAACCCGACTGACGCTTCGTGTGCGACTTTGAGCCCAAAACTTTGCAATGGAGACGTTTTATTGAAGAGTCGAGAGGGGACGAGGCGCTGAAGAGGAGAAAGTTCCCGCTCGAGGGCGAAGTCAGACTTTCACGGAGGAGACGGTAAAGCCCGATTTATGGATCTGCGTTGAAACGTGTTCGTGTCGACCGTTGTGCACCTCCCAAACTTTCTAACGACGCCTCAAAACGACGCAGACGATAAGGGCTGTGATCAGTCCTCTCCACCGCTCTACATTTTCACGTTTGAGTAATAATGTGAAAAAAACCACATGGCTCATTTGCATACAGTATAAGCGCTGATAAAAACAGCTCGTGCGCTGACGCTGATGCGATCGAATGCGGCGCAAAGTTCGGTTTGATCAGAACTTGTGCCTCGTCTTCAAATATAAAGCTGCGACTCTGTTTCTGAAGGGTTTAGGTGCAGCTACAAAATAATTCTTAATTAGTCACAGTAAAACCGTAAACCCCGGGACAACGCTGAGACGGTTTAACAGGATCAAAATTTGGATACTGCCCAACGCTAACATACAACATACACGGATATTTTTAAAACCTGAGACATTTCCCTTCGTTTTTATCCGCCTTTTACATGCAAACGGCGAATTCACCTCTGAAAACGAATCTTTGAATCAGTGATGATTGCGATTATTGCTTTGCCTGGACATTTCAGGCAAAGCAATAACATCGCCATAAAAACAAGCAAGTGACGGACCCCAAATGGGAAAAGTTACGCAATGCATCTTTAACAATGCTTAAACGTAGCACCCCAATACTAAACCCAAGCTCTGTTTAACTTAGGCAAAAAAACAACAGTCAAAAACAAACTTTTCTGAGGTGATTTTAACTTCTTTAGAGCTCTTCTCGACTTATCTTCCGTCACACATCGGCGCGTACGTTTTCCCGGAGTCTTCTGGTCTCTCCTCGTCGGTGAATAAAGATCGCAAACCGCCTTTAACGGGGTCAAAGCGTCCCGGCCCCTGAACGCCACCTTCCTGCTCCTCCAGCTCACCTCCTCTTCCTCCGTCTCTGCTGTGAGTGTACGGGGCCGGGGGAAGCGCCTCGGGAGGGGGGTGAAAACCAGGTCACGCCGTTTGATTGACACCTGCGAACGAGGCCCGCGGAGCGTATCGCGACGGATCAGGAGCCCGAGCGCTGACCCCGGCCCTTTATTAGGTCCAGAAATGAAAAGTCAACCTTCCCTCACCGAACCACTTAACCGAGAGAGTCCACGCTCGCATGCACACGGCGGCGGCCAGTCTGCCCAGGGGTCCAAGGTCGCGCCGGCAAAAAAAAAAAAAACTCCAAAGATTTCGACTCGAGAAACCTGTCGCCAAGGAAAGGCTGAAAGCGCCAATTGAGCGGGGCTAAAAAGAGAAATAAAATGTCAAAAGTTCAGCGAGCCAAAATTCAACAGAGTGACAGTTGTATTAAGCGCGCAGAGTGTCGGGACGCGTATGGATCTGATTTCCAATAACTTTGACTGAAGGGGTTTTTATTGTGACCTTTCGGAGACGCCAGGGCCATTACAGGAGGGCAGGGCTGGTATTTGCAGAGGTGCGGCGTTAAAGAGCGGCCCCGTTTGCCCACACACCAGCAGGAGCCCGGTTCTTTAACTTAAAGCTCCCCTGCATGATGCATTATTCATGTGGGTTCAGCTTTATGACTTTATGCCTTTGCTTTGGTGGTGTAAAACGTGCAGACGTGTAGATGGACTTATGGGTTTTTGCTGATTAAATCCACCCATGTGAGTCCAAAGAATGTTTTCGGTCTGTGGAGTACGAAAGCTTTCAGAAATATTTATGTGCATAAGATGGAAATCTGGGAAATCTGTGCATATTTGGCTGTAGTTGAGCATAAAATAAATATTCGTAAACTCTCGAATGAGTCCAGTTGTACATAAAATGTGTTGTGTGTGTTTTATCCATCAGAATCTGAATTGTAAAGTTACAAAATCAAGAATTCATTAAATTTAACCTTTACGAAATGAAAATTTTACGATTACGCTTTTTTTGGTGTGAATACGAATTCAGATGCGACTCGACTGTCAAAAATACATCATAACCAGGTCTAAACCAGGACTAAACCTGGATTAAACCAGGATTTAACCAGGATTAAACCAGGTCTAAACCAGGATTAAACCAGGACTAGAACAGGGCTAAATCAAGGCTAACCCGGGACTAAACCAGGATTAAACAAGGAATAACCTGGATTAAATCAGGACTAAACAAGGACTAAACCAAGATTAAACCAGGACTAAACCAGGTCTAAACCAGGACTAAACCAGGACTAAACCATAGGGTCCAGAGTTCTGCGCCGGTCTTTCACCTGCCAGTCTATGCAGGTGCAACCTCCGGGCCCATCCCGACACTCAGTCCTGGTTCAGTTCTGGTTTAGTCCTGTTTTAATCCTGGTTCAGTCCTGGGATCAAAGTCTGGCATAAATTTTAATTCTGTGATTGTAATTCTTGATGCCACAACTTTTAAACTCACACAACACAGATGAACGCTGCCGTTGTGTCCTTGGGCAAGACACTTAACCCACTGGTGTATAAATGGGTGAGTGGTTCCTTGATGTAAAGCACTTTGAGCCTTGAAAGCGGAAAAGTGCTGTATAAAAACGTACCATTTGCCATTTTGTGAACTATTCCATCTCCGTGAGCAGATCACCGACTAATAAAAGTTTTCATAATATAATAACAAATAGTAAAAAATTTAAATGGTAAAAATAAATTCTAAATAAGTAGCAAAAAAATAGCAAGAAACAGGTGTCAAACAAGACATAATTATATAAATATAATTGTACAGGTCAAAATATAACAGAAAAAGAAGTAATATTGTGATGTAATGCTTTAACGTGAAAGTGAAATTAAACTTTTATAACTCAGCCTCTTTCATAATCGGCCCCTCATTACAGTCGTTTATCTGAATACTTTTAAGACCGAAGTGGCTCGTGGATTTGTTTGTCCCCCGCTCGGCCTTGTCCAGACGGACCAGAGTCAGTGAATAATGCATCGCGTCAATCACACAAACGGACAGTTCTCGCACAGACGCCGGAGCCTTTGTGTGAGGAAAATATAAATATAAAGTTACCTCCTAAGAGCGAAATGTGATTACGACGGTGAGAGAAACACAAATGAACCGAAACATTTGAATTATGCTGAGAGAAAGTGAAGTAAAATGGAAAGAAATGACCAAACTGAAATGTACAAATGTTTAACAGGAAGCAGGGTAGACCGAAGACTGGACCGAAGACTGGACCGAAGACTGGACCGAAGACTGGAGCAAAGACTGGACTGAAGACTGGACCGAAGACTGGACTAAAGACTGGACCGAAGACTGGACCGAAGACTGGACCAAAGACTGGACCGAAGACTGGACCGAAGACTGGACCGAAGACTGGACCGAAGACTGGAGCAAAGACTGGAGCAAAGACTGGACTAAAGACTGGACTAAAGACTGGACCAAAGACTAAACCAAAGACTAAACCAAAGACTAAACCAAAGACTGGACCAAAGACTGGACCAAAGACTGGACCAAAGACTGGACCAAAGACTGGACCAAAGACTAAACTAAAGACGCGGTCAAAGACTGGACCAAAGACTGGACTAAGGACTGGACCAAAGACTGGACCAAAGACTGGACCAAAGACTGGACCAAAGACTGGACCAAAGACTAAACCAAAGACGGGGTCAAAGACTGGACCAAAGACTGGACCAAAGACTGGACCAAAGACTGGACCAAAGACTGGACCAAAGACTGGACCAAAGACTGGACCAAAGACTAAACCAAAGACTGGATCAAAGAGTGGACCAAAGACTTGACCAAAGACTGAGCCAAAGACTAAAGCGAAGACTAAACCAAAGACTGGACTAAAGACTGGACCAAAGACTGAACCAAAGACTAAAGCAAAGACTAAACCAAAGACTGGACTAAAGACTGGACCAAAGACTGAACCAAAGACTAAAGCAAAGACTAAACCAAAGACTGACTAAAGACTGGAACAGAGACTGGACCATACAGGCCAGATCATAGACCAGATACCAGACCATAGACCAGACCAGACCAAAGATCAGACCAGAGACGAGAGATCAAACTAGAGTCCAGATTAAAGCCCAAAGACCAAACTGGAGACAAGGCCAGAAACCAGAGCCCAAGCCAGAGAGCAAACAGACCATAGACCAGAGACCAGAGACTAGACCAGAGACAATGCCAGGGACCAAAGACTAGACCAAAAACCAGACCTGACCATAGATCAAACTCTGACTTACTAGACCAAAGATCAGGTCAAAGATGAGAGACCAAACTAGAATCCAGACTAAAGACCAAAGACCAGACCGGAGACAAGGCCAGAAACTAGAGACCAGGACAAGAGACCTGACAAAACACCAGAAACAAGAGACAAGACTAGAGACCAGATTAAAGACCACAGACCAGACCAGAGACCAGGGCAGAAACCGGAGACCAAACAGACCATAGACCAGAAACCAGAGACTAGACCAGAGACAATACCAAGGACCAAAGACTAAACCAAAGACCAGACCTGACCATAGATCACACTGTACTTGACCAGACCAAATATCAGACCAGAGACCAAATTAGAGACCAGACTATAGACCAAACCGGAGACAAGGCCAGAAACCAGAGACCAGGACAAGAGACCTGACAAAAGTCCAAAGTCAAGAGAACAGAAACTAGTCCGGAAAACAGACCAAACCAAAGACTAGTCCAGACCATAGACCAGAAACAAGAGACAAGACTTGAGACCAGATTAAAGACCACGGACCAGATTAAAAAGTAGAAACCAGACCAGAAACCAGACCAGTAATGCTCCAAACGTGAAGTGCCATCATGAGAATATCCAAAGTTAATTGAAACCCCAGAATCGTGCCTGATGCAGCAGTAACACTTATAGTAAGACTCATTTTTGGGTGTGATCCTCTTGTGTCAGGAGCTCAGTTTTACATCTGAGTCGTTTGTGGAACAGTCTGTTCTTTTCAACGTGTCACTACGACTCCGGCTCCTCTCTCTGCGCTAACGGGACGACATTTCAGACTCTGTTTTTGAGCACGAGTTTAGCTGAAGAGTTTAAAAAAATGACAGTACAATTACAAATGTAGTTTTCAAAGACCATAAATATCCGGAGAGGACGATGAATGGAAAATAAGTTTGATTTACAAGTGAGCAAAGACCTCAAAAGGAGGAAGTGCGTTTTAAAAGGTGCTGTACCTGATTTTTACCGTATTAAAAACGTGAAAAACTGAATTCGTTTAAATGGTTTGCAAAGTTATTCCTCACTTATCTTCAGCCTAATTATTCACAGTGATGAGTTTATAAGTGTTTTTCACAAATTTCAAGAACCTGTGCTCACAACTATCATGCTAACAGTGCACGTCCGTATTCTCTGGCAATAAAACGCTTCATAATTAGATGGATCTCAAAGATTGTTTATACATTTATGTTGTGTTTGTACCGGGGCAAGACACATTTTGATTTAAATTGTAGATTTTTAGACCTGAGATCAGAATCTAGACCAGAAGCTGAGCCAGAGTCCATAGTCCAGACAGTCCAGACCAAAGGAGAAACCAAATATTATAGAGACCAGACCAGAGACCTTATACCAGAGATTAGAGATCAGAAACCAGACCAGAGACAAGACCAGAAGATGAGTCTATAGTCCAGAGAGTCCAGACCAAATACTATACAGACCAGACTAGACTAGAGACCATATCCCAGAAACTAGAGACCAGACCAGAGACCATATATCAGAGTAGAGACCAGACCAAAGACCAGACTAGAAACTAGACCAAAAGCTGAACTTGAAAACTAAACCAGAGACCAGACGAGAAACAAGACCAGAGACCAGACCAGAATCTGAACCAGAGACTATAGTCCGGAGAGAAGCCAGACCAAAGACTATAGAGACCAGACTAGACTAGAGACCATGTACCAGAGACTAGAGACCAGACCAGACCAGAAACTAGACCAAAATCTGAACTAGAAACTAAACCAGAGACCAGATGAGAGACAAGACCAGAGACCAGACCAGAAGATGAACCAGAGACTATAGTCCAGAGAAACCAGACTAGAGACCATATACCAGAGTCTAGAGACCAGACCAAACCAGAATCTGAACCAGAGACAGGACCAGAAACTAGACCAGAGACCAAACCAGAAGATGAACCATAGATCATAGTCCAAAGAGTCCCGACTAGAGACCAGACCAGAGACCATATACCAGAGTCTAGAGACCAGAAACCAGACCAAAGACCAGACCAGAATCTGAACCAGAGCCCATAGTCCACAGAGACCAGAGAAGAAACGGTACCAGCTCCATTGTGTCTCTCATAAACTCTGGTGAAATTCCTGAATCTGTTTCCTGAATAGAAATAATCAGATGTAGAATCGGGTCTAATTTAAATCTGTACAGTGGCTGCAGAGGGACAAAATGAGCTCCATTAAGAAGTGATTATCAGCACGAACCAGCGGCAGTGTTATCAGTGTCTGAGTGAGACTGGGCCGTGTTCTGCCTGCAACAATAAGACTGTTTAAGGAGCGTTTGTGCAGAAGGACATTTTAGAGCAAACTGCAAAAGACTGGATTCTGGTCATTCTGTTCCGGGAGAATACATAATATATTATCGCTGTTACAAAATTATGTTTCAGACTGGATTTAAAGAAGTCTTAATATTCTGTACCAGTTTTGATGATAATAATGACAGAAACACTTTTTAACAGAACTAGGATGGGGCATATGATTAAATTTACTTTATCAATCCTCTGGAGATTGATTTTCGGTTAATCATTAACATTTTTATATTAAAATGATCATGATTATTACTCTTACTAATCTGCATAAATGAACTCAACTCTACAACATATAAACCATCACCACTACAGAGCCACATCAGTGTGAGATTAGAATGTGTTAATGAAACTTAAAACCGCATGGCTCAAACTGTAAACGTTGGGAAAAAGCAGCTCTTCCCTCGTTGATGCGTCAGCTTCTGTGGGACTAAAGGACACGACTCGGTGGAATATGAGTGTTCTTTCTGTGACAGAGGATGTTCTGCTGATGCTGAGTCTGTTCTGTGCGCTTGTCGCGTTGTTCATGTTTTCAGAGATCATACGAGTGCGGATTGTACGTGTGCAGGTTTAGTGCAGTTTATTTATTTAACATCATTTCACTTTATTTATGTTGGTCACTTTATTTATTTTGGCTTCTGTTGTGATGAAAAGACTGAAAAGTGTCTTTTGGACTTATGCGAACTCAACTGTTGCAGAAACCAGAATACTCAAAAAACCCAATCATACCCAGGATACTGATGTTCAGGTAAACGCACTCTGAGGGATATAGTGATCTCCAAGCAGCCAGAGCCGAGACGTGGGACTGTGAGCCCACAACTCCAGTGTTTGTGCTGTGAGACGCAGCCTCGACTCCTCCCGCTACGCACAGCATTTGATTTGTCGATTAAAAATGAACGTGATCGACAAAATTCTTAATGATTAATTATCGATTAGTCGACTAATCCTGCCCATCCCTACTCACAACTGAAGGGGCAGAAAATGAGCACTTTGCAAACTTTATTTTCATTTTGTCATTTTAGATCAATATTGTTTTCCGTCCATCCATTTTCTTCCACTTATCCCACGCCGGGTCACGGGGGCAGCAGTCTAAAGCAGAGACTCCCAGACTTCCTTCACCCCCAACACTCATTTCCGCCACTTGTATCCACAATGTCATCAGAGCTCATGGCCATAGGTGAGGGGAGGAACGTAGATTGAACTTTAATTCTCTTCACCACAGCGGTCCGATACAGCGACCGCATCACTGCCGACGCTGCACCGATCCGCCTGTCAATCTCACGCTCCATCCTCCCCTGAAGACCTCGAGATGCTTGAACTCCTCCACTTGAGGCAGGGGGTGAATGAGGATATTGCTTTCTTCATGCTAAAAGCTCCTGAGCTTAAACAGCCAGATGAATTCTCATGATAGTTTTGAGTTCACAAACTCACGAGAATCCATCTGGCTCCTGCTGTTAACTTCACCCCGGCCACCAGTGGTTCAGAGTAATCACAGAGCAGCGTCGTGGTGAAGGTGAAGCGCCTAAACAAAAGAAAACAAACCTGGCAGCGCCGACAGATGTACTTCAGTCTGTTTGATCAGAAACACAGACTGTTCAGTTTGTGAAAATCGTGCACAGGGATGAGCTTTGTTCATTTGTGGAGGGAAAAACTGGACTGACACAGAAGACTCCACCGGATTTAACTAAAGTGTAATTTCTCGGCTTGTTCTGCTGCTGTGATGCTTCGACCAATCAGATTTAAGCATTGTCCCGATTCATTTTCTGATTGGTGAATGTGTAGAACTAGTTCACAGTTTTATCCGGTGTTGTCCAGGTTATGCAGCAACTATTTTCCAGCTAATTCACATTAAACTCAGGTGAAACACTACAAACTCACATTTTTAAAGTTGTATGCGAACTGTCAAGGTGACTTAAAGTTTTTGAAAGAAGTCAGAACAAAGCATTCCACGTCTTTAAGGCCTGGACTCCTTTTTCATCATAACTGGCTTTTCTTGTGTTAATTCCACTGCTAATGTCCTTCCTTTAAAGTCCACCTTAAATCTCCCGTAGTCTTGTGCATATTTACCTCAAAGATAATTACCCCTGACATGGTCTTCCCGGTGCTTTCTTAAGTTTGCCAATGGTGTGAGGAAAGTTTAAAAGACTCGGGACCAAAGTCAGAGCAGCGTACGGTTATGAAAATGACTGGACAAACTATTGCTAATGTTTTTAACCTAAGTTAAATGGAGACTAATTTAGATTATTAGGCCGAGCCCCTACAACAATGATGAATGCCTGAACTCGCCATTTTTTTGGATAACTGTCACGGTTTACCTGTGGCGAAGCTGCAAATTTCATTCCTATTTTTTGAAATTTTCTAATGTCAAAATTTTCTCCTGTTCAGGTAAACAAAGCCCAATTTGCCTCAAATTTTAATCACTTGTAAAACTTTCTTGCCAGAGCTTACTAATTGTGACAAACTAAAATGGTGTAGCAGCACGCCTTACAGAACACAACAAAAATGTGCATGAACAAAATAGATAGAATAGAATAATAGAATAGATAAAATAGAATAATAATTTGAAATAAGGCCCTGTGTACACGTACAGAGATATTTTCAAAACCGGAGAAGTTTCCCTTCGTTTGTACCCATCTTTTACACACAAACGGAGAATTCGCCTGTGAAAACAAATCTTTCTAAAAACTAAAGCGGCTAAAGTGGAGATTTTGGAAAACTACGGTTTGGCGTTTGCATATAAAGTGACATAAACAGTGTTTTAAGCAGTTGACGTCAAAGTGCGACCAGTGTTCACGTTTTTCTTTGGTGATGATCAGAAGCGTCAGAGCAGCAGTCGTGTGTTTGCATTTGCACAGCTGATGTTTCATATCGATGAAGAGACAAATGAGGCTCAGAGCTCAGCAATTTTCTCTCTTCTCCCTGCGACTCGAAGACCCAGTCGCCGTCACCGCCAACGTCACTGTTTTTGGGCCCGACCTGGGCGGACGCTGTCTGGTGGGATCATTTGGAAAATGAAGTGTTTGTCCTGGAGGCGTGAAAATGTTAGGATGTGGCGGTCATCACTGCTGTTACTCTCCGACTTGCTGCGTCAAAACTACAGAAACTGAGGCCCCGTCGGCTGCAGAGCGTTTTCCTTCTTCCTACACTGGCCCCTAGAGGCTCGGCGTAGTTATGACGGCGCTCGACGGAGTATTTATGCGGGTTCATGTAAACAGAAACTTTTTTGAAAACGATGCTGTGCGCACGATGTTATTTCGGAAAATGGAGCGAAGGAAATATTCGTTTCTAAAAATATCCGTGTACGTGTATACAGGGCCTAAAACTAACCATGCATCACATGAATTGTCGCATGTTGAGGGACTATTTTGTCATATATCAGTCCGCCGCTGCCGAGTTTTCTATCAGGAAGTACAACTCGCTGATCTGCTCAGACATAAATCCTTCAAATGCAACGGTTAGTTTTATTTCAAACATGATTCTCTGGACACAGACGTTCACAGGGACAGTCTGGAGTTCTAATAGTTTTGCCTCGGGTCTGTGGAGTGGGTCAGACTGTTTTTAGTGGCAGGACGACTATGGCCATTGACATGCACCAGCCTAGCACCAGCACCAGGAAATGAGGCCCTATGTCCAAAATTCCGAACTGTCTCTTTAACTTATTTTGACCTCAGGAGCTGCTTATACCATAAATCTGTGCTGGGCCCTTTAAGGCTGCTCCTTTTTCGTCGTAACTGCCTTTTCTTGTGTTAATTCCGCCGCTAATGCCCTTCCTTTTTAAGTCCACCTTAAATCTGCCGTGCTCCTTTTAAGTCCACCTTAAATCTCCCGTAGTCTTGTGCATATTTACCTCAAAGATAATTACCCCTGACATGGTCTTAAGTTTGCCGACGGCGTGGGGAAAGTTTAAAAGACTCGGGACCAAAGTCAGAGCGGCGTACGGTTATGAAAATGATGGACAAACAGAAAGTAGTCGGCGACTTTGAAGGACGCAGACACAAGGACACATATGAGACGAGGTTTAAAGAGCGTCTCCGGAGATCTGCTCTTCGTCAGCCCTCCTCCTCCTCCTCCTCTTCTTCCTCCTCTTCCTCCGTGGCCCGGTCAATATTAGCTCAGCGACGGAGGATACTTGATGTACCGGCATGCAGGCAAGTTTACCAAACACAGCGGGAACAGAGAGAGGGGGAAGAGGAGGAGGAGGATGAGAGGAAAGGAAGAGACGGAGGGAGGGAGAGGTGAGGAGAGAGGAGGAGAGGAAACAAGGAGATGAAGAGGACAGGCGAGGAGGGAAGATAGGAAAGGTGAAGAGAATAGAATAGATGAGGAGGAGAGAAGGAGAGGGATGAAAGGTAGGAAAGGAGGAGAGGAAGAGAGAGGGAGGGTGGCGAGACAGGGTGAGAGAGGGACAGAAAGATGTGGAGAGAGAAAGTGATGTAGAAGGAGGGATGAGAGAGGAAGAGAGAAGGACTGAAGGATAGAGAGAGAGAAAGCGAAGTTGAGAGGAGGTATGGCGAGCGAGGGAGAGGAGAGAGTGATTGAGAGTGGGGAGAGGTAAGAAAGGGAGGGATAGGGAGAGAGACAGAAGGATGGGGGAGGGAGAAGAGAGAGTGAGGGAGAGGTAAGAAAGAGGGAGGGAGAGAGACCAGGATGACGGGAAGGATAGAGAGAAAGGGAGAGGTAAGAAAGAAAGGGAGAGAGACAGAAGAATGGGGGAGGGATAGAGAGAGAAAAGGAGAGGTAAGAAAGAGAGAGAGACACAAGTATAGGAGGAGGGAAAGAGAGAGGAAGAAAGGGAAAGAAACAGAAGAATGGAGGAAGGACAGAGAGAGAGGGAGAGGTATGAAAGAGAGAAAAAGACATAAGGTTTGCAGGAAGGTTAGAGAGAAAGGGAGGGGTAAAATGAGAGCGAAACACAAGGATAGAGGAGGGAAAGTGAGGAGAGGTAAAAAGAGAGAGACAAGGATGATGGGAAGGATAGAGAGAGAAAGAAACATAAGGATGGGGGAGCGATAGAGAGAGAGTAAGAAAGGGAGTGTGAAAGACTCAAGGAGGACGGGAGGGATAGAGAGAGAAAGAGACATAAGGATGGAGGGAGAGGAAAGAAAGGGATGGGGAGGGATAGAGAGAGAGGAAGATCTAAAAGAGGAAGGGAGAGAGATCCAAGGATGGGAGGAGGGAAAGAGGGAGGAAGAGGTAAGAAAGAGAGAGAGAAAGAAGGATGATGGGAAGGATAGACAGAGAGGGAGAGATAAGAAAAAGAGAGAAGAGACAAGGAGGAAGAGGAGGGAAGAGAGGGAGGTAAAAGAGAGAGACACAAGAATGATGGGAGGGATAGAGAGAGGGAGAGATAAGAAAAAGGGAGAGAGAATGAAGGAGTGTGGGCAAAGGGTAGATAAAGAGAGAAAAAGCGATGTGAGAGATGGAAGAGAGTGACGGAAGACGAGTGGGGGATGGAGGAGGGGTCAGAAAGAAACAGGAGAGAGCGAAAGAATGACTCAGAGGAGAGAGAGAGTGAGATGGAGTGAGAGGAAGAGAAAGAGAGAGGAGATAAACGAAGAGCCAAGGGCGTTCGGATCCTGCAGCTCTGCTTAGACAAATAAACCACGGCTCCAAACTCCGCCGAGGAATTACGGAATTCCGACTCGGAGAAAGTTGTGATTCGGTCGGGGACTTTCCTCATCGGCCAATCACAGACTCGTAAAATCCACCCCGAGCACTCATAGAACCGGGGTTACGCTCCGTTCTGTTTCTATTTCTGTTAAAACGGTGAAAACACAGAAAACGCTGCTGTCGTTTGGATCTTCAAATGTTCGTATTAACTCGCTCGACATGATCCTGGTGTTTTTATTTCACTATAGGCTCGATTCACGCTTACGTCACGAACCAGGAAGACGTTTGGAAACATGAGACGACGACTTTCGGTGTAGTTCCCGACACTGGACTCTACCGACAATTATAAACGTGATCAGTGGTAAAATGAAGACTGCACACTGGGGGTGTAACGATATCCAAGTCTCACAAAACGATATCATCACGGTCTGAACTTCACAGTACGATATTTATTGCGATATCGTGGGAAAGCTCATGATATTACGATATTCTTCATAACAACAAGACTGACTCTAAAATGCTTTGACCAGTCATTTGGTACATTTATTGTCATTAGGGATGGAACGAAATCCAAATCTCTCTGTACCATATTTTCACCATAAACATCTCACCGAACCAGATTTATTACAATATTTTGTGGAGGAATCTGCTACTTTTTCCTCTAAAAATGCCTTCACAAGACCTAATCCAAAGAATGAAGATGTAAAAGTGCTTAGAAGTTATTTCTTCATGTCGTCTGCACTGAAACGGAGCAAAGGATCATGGTCTATGTAGTTCCCTATGTTTTTTTTAGCTATATCTGCATCAGAACTATTCATTTAAGCAAAGAGACTTGTGACTCGATATATTGCGATGCTCCACGATATTATTGTGAGACCTTTGACGATACGATATCACCAGATTTATGTTAATGTTACGTCCCTTTTGCAGACGTATGTGCGGTTTGGAATCATCTGTAATCTGGCGCCCTCGTCTCCTCTAATCGCATGTTCCCAGTGCGCTCGGAGTTGTGCGTCAGTGGGGGAAATGATGGGAACTGAGATACGGTTGGAACTGTCGATGAGCTGAACATAACAGAACCCGACAACGACACGGAGATGAAGAAAACTGGGACATTTTCTCATTTTTCATTCATTTTGTCAGACTTAGTACAGCGAGCAGATCCCAAAGGAAGTTGTGATCGCATGTTTCCAAACGTCTTCCTGGTTTGTGACGTAATATAAATTGAAACAAGCTAAACTGAATACACGGTTCATTCATTTCAGGTCTCTAGCTTTCAGAACTTTACACCCTTCTATAGTGTTAGACCTTTTAAAAATCATCGCTCAGGTTGTTCCATATACTAACGCCTCTAACAGAAATACAGTCACTTTTTTTTTCTTAGTTATTATCTTTGTTTTTTGCTCGTTCTTCTAAGTTTATACCGACTTTCTCTCCGCTCAAATAAGTACACAAGGAGGAAGCATGTGATTCTAGGCCTTGTGTATCACTACGCCTGTACTCGGGTCAACAAGATCAAAAAACTTAAGCTCTTTTAGCGAAACAAAAAGAGGATTTGTTGGCGCGTCGTAATTTACGTGATAAATAATCCTGTTCGCCTCTCTTCACTGCAAATTTCTGTGATCTGGCCAAGATTTTACTTCTATCAGGTCATTCATCTTGGTTTCAGATTTATTATGGACTTAGACGGCTTCATTCTCGTCTAGAGGTCGTTTATTTTCATATAACTTGTCGAGTAAAGTGACCTTGCTGCATGGACAGATAAAAGGGTCTAAACCAGGACTAAACCAGAACTAAACCAGACTGAAGATTTACCCAAATATTAAAGGGACTAAATCGAATGAACATACGTTAAACCCCAGGAGAGAAATGGACCCATGTCTAAAGCAGGATTAAACATGATCTAAAAATTATTATTATTATTATTATTATTATTATTATTATTATTATTATTATTATAACTTCTATTAATTCTGTTGTTTTTTTTTCCAGTTCTCTTCTGGGGTTTGGTGTATGTTGGTTCAATTTAGTCCCTTTAATACTTGGGTAAATCTTCAGTCTGGTCTAGTCCTGGTTTAGTCCTGGTTTAGTCCTGGTTTAGTCCTGGTTTAGTCCGGGTTTAGACCCTTTTATCTGTCCATGCAGTAAGATCATTTTACTTAACAAGTTATATTAAAATAATTGACCTCTAGACTAGAATGAAGCCGTCTAAGTAGATAATAAATCTGAAATTATTCTTCTTATTTTTTATTTTTTTCTCTTCTGATCAATTTGAAAATAAACGGCATAAAAAAAACCCCTAAGAATCAGGGCTAAACTAGGCTAAAATAAACCAAATCTCTACTCACACTAGTCCAGGTCTGAAACTGCTCTAAACCAGGTTCAAGAGTCTGATCTAGACCTGCACCATTTCACTATTTTTAAGCCATTTTCACATAGATTTAAGTGTTTATATCTTAAATTTTGACCAAGCTTTTTCACAGCGTTTGGAGTAAAAAAAACTGTGTTCATATTTGATAAGTTATAAGTAATTAAATAAGCAGGACAGATTATGCAGGTGAAGTTATAGCTGCAGTGTCTCTCTCTCTATCACCGATCACCGCTCCACCTTTTGTCCTTATCTGTACTTCCTTATCTCCTCCCGCTCGTCCCTACACCCTTGTCCCCTAACTCCTCTGTCCTCCGTCCCGTCTCTCTCGCTCTGTTTGTCTTTAGCTCTTCTTTAATCGAGCTGAGATTGCACTCCCAGAGTCAATAGTCCGTCAGGAAAATGGAGTTGGATCTTGCTCGGGGGCCTCTGCTGAGAAGAGTTCATTGTATTATCTTACATTTGTGAGGTTCAGCCCCATAATCGCGGCGATAACTCGTCTCCACAGAATCGCGGGAGGACTTCACACTTCACGTAATGTGACACGAACAGAAGGGAACTCTGCTTAAACAAGAGGAAGATTTACCTAAGAAATGAGAGGCCGTTTTAAGCAGATCTGAGTAAACTTCAATGGATATTTCAAAGGACTTTAAGACGCTTAAAGGTGCTTTTCTGGTTCATGTTGCTGCTTTGTCTGGAATGTTCCACAGTCGCCCACTGCAAATTTCTCTGATCCAGCCAAGATTTTAAAACTTATATCAGGTTATTCCCCAGTTTTCAGATTGATTATCGACTTACCAGTTCTGAATTGGTTGTATAGTCTTAAAAATTGTCACAGATATTTCTTCACGAGTGAGGGGAGGATGGAGCGCGAGATTGACAGGCGGATTGGTGCGGCGTCGGCAGTGATGCAGTCGCTGTATCGGACCGTTGTGGTGAAGAGGGAGCTGAGCCGAAAGGCGAAGCTCTCGATTTACCGGTCAATCTACGTTCCTACCCTCACCTATGGTCATGAGCTCTGGGTAATGACCGAAAGAACGAGATCGCGGATACAAGCGGCCGAAATGAGTTTCCTCCGCAGAGTGGCCGGGCGCTCCCTTAGAGATAGGGTGAGGAGCTCGGTCACACGGGAGGAGCTCGGAGTAGAGTCGCTGCTCCTCCACGTCGAGAGGAGCCAGCTGAGGTGGCTCGGGCATCTGGTCCGGATGCCTCCTGGACGCCTCCCTCGGGAGGTGTTCCGGGTATGTACCACAGATAGGGAGGCCCGGGGAAGACCCAGGACACGCTGGAGGGACTATGTCTCTCGGCTGGCCTGGGAACGCCTCGGGGTCCGTCCGGAGGAGCTGGAGGAAGTGGCTGGGGAGAAGGAAGCTTGGGAGCCCCTGCTTAGACTGCTGCCCCCGCGACCCGGCCCCGGATAAGCGGAAGAAGATCGATGGATGGATATTTCTTCAATGGCTCAACTAGTCAAAAAATCTTAAATTCAGAAGAAGATTTACCAGTTGTTTTTGTTCATTTCTTGGAGCCCAGTACATATCATGTATATATCATTCAAATATTCATCTCAAACTGACATTTAGTATCAAATGTCAAAATGTTTTAGTACGACTTTTGTTAAACTACAAAGCTGATGGATGAAGATGGATTATCGGACGTTACGTCTACCGAACTCAGGAGACTGTACGTATCACCCCGCGAGGAGCAACGTGCAACAAGGGCCGATAAGGAGCCCAACATGGCTCCTGTCAAGAAGCGGATTACAAACTGCGCAGAGCAACACACCCCATGGGCTCAGCGTCCCTCTCTACGGTGACCAGATGAGACTGGCTGAAATTCGGGACATCACATTAACTAATAAAAACGAGTTCCCTTCTCTTTGTGTCACATTACGTAAAGTGTGAAGTGGGAGGACTTCAGAGACGAGTTATCGCCGCGATTATGGAGCTGAACCTCACAAATGTAAGATAAATGGTTTTGTTTACACACAAAACAGAAGAACAAAAATGTAAAAATGTAAATGAGAAGTCGGGGTCTTGAAGTGTCTGCACTAAAGACAAGTGACTTAATGTGCTGAGCTAAACGTCATCGAGGGAAAGACTTGGTTGGGGCACCTGTTTCTCCTGACCACACCTCACTGTCTCCGCTCGGCTCCGAACCCGGCGGCTGCTGCTCTGTGCTTCAGTCAGACGCTCTTCCCTGTCGTAGGAGGCGACCAAGACGAATGTTCGCCTTGTGAACAGAGCGTCCAGAAGCCGTCAGGGGCTGCGTGCAGTCGACTCAACCTCTCTACCAACACTTTTTAATGTTTATCAGAAAATAACTCCTCAGGATTCTGTTTGAGTGTCATTTTCTGGACCTAATTTGGGATTCGGGGCAACCGCTTAAATTTCGGGACTGTCCCGCATTTTTCAGGACGTCTGGTCGCCCTTTCCCTCTCTGGCTGTCAACTCCGAGGTCAATCAGTAATAAAACACTTGTAACTGAATACAAGTAAGTTAAAGACGTTTAATGCCATACTGTGGAACATTCCAGACAAAGCAATCGTGTCTTCAGGGATACATACAGGTTACACTACAAAAAAGCTTAAGATATAAACACTTAAATCTATCAGAAAATGACTTAAAATTAGTGAAATTATCTTGCCGCATGGACAGATACTTTACTGAACAAGTTATTTTAAAATAAACTCTCTTTAGACTAGAATGAAGCCATCTCAGAACTAGTAAGTGGAAAATAAATCTGAAAACAAGATGAATAACCTGATATATTGTAAAATTTGCAGTGTTGCTTCCCAACAAAGCCAACCTGCTCTGATTGCAGCTCCAGTTTGAGCTTTAAATACCCGAACAGCTTTACCTCTGTCAGATTTATGTTATAATTAAACATGACTAAGGATGATCTCGTTTAAATGTCAAAATAAAAGTACAAAAGGGTGACTTAGTTAAACGTAAAAGTCCTGGAGCAGAGCGGTGACCCAGAGCCTCCTCCACGCCCTGTGATTAAACACTGATGCTGCTGCAGAGGGGAGTAAAAGGCCTCGGTGGGGGATTTCGCCTCGCTCCCTGGCATCCCTCATCTCCGCGCGCTCACGACGTTGCCAGATGTTAGCGGGACGCCGGGAAAACCTGCTGATTCGGACAAAAGGCTCGGCAAAACCCCGCGATCGTCGGAACAAAGCGGTCTCCCGGCGCGGACGTGAAGGAGAGATGTCAACGCCGCGTCCTTGTCTCACAAACAGCCGCGGGACGCCACCGGGCCCCCTGCTGGACGGGGGGAGGTGGAGCGCGAAATGCAACACGGGGGCTGCGAAAGTTTGGCTCCTGATGGTTCAATGCAGTTTTCAAGGTTTAGCAAAGAGAGGGAGAGAGAGGTGACGGCTTATTCTCGCAACTGAAAGAGCAGGTTTTCACGCTGGGCAACAGGTAACCGTGCTGAGACGAGCTGCTGTGGTCTCAACCTTTTGTGTGTTTGAGGGATTTTGGTGCTCAAAGGAAAACGTTCTCTGCATTTGGTGTCTGACGCCGTGGGAATTCACAAAAAGGACATAAAATTGCAGCACTTCTATGTCAACGCGAATGTCACAGGTTTGAATCCTGTGAGCTTCAGGAGAGATTTTTCCTATTTATTTATCTGATTATTTTTATTGTTAGTATAGTATATATATGCATCAGGAGCTAGGACCTTCTCCCCTCCGCTCTCTCTCCTCTTCAGACGTCGTTACGCTCGGAGATTTCCATCCACACGCAGCGAGGAAGAAGAAAAAAACCCGACTGACGCTTCGTGTGCGACGCTGAGCCCAAAAGTTTGCGATGGAGACGTTTTATTGAAGCCGAGAGTCGAGAGGGGACGAGGCGCTGAAGAGGAGAAAGTTCCCGCTCGAGGACGAAGTCAGACTTTCACAGAGGAGACGGTAAAGCCCAATTTATGGATCTGCATTAGGGGTGGACGATATGGACCAAAAAATATATCTCTATATATTTTGCTATATCTCGATATCCGATATCTTTACAGGAAAAACAGCCCCAAGCCCCGGGTTCTGCGGCCGCGTTTAGTCCTGGTTTAGTCCTGGTTTAGTCCTGGTTTAGTCCTGGTTTAGTCCTGGTTTAGTCCTGGTTTAGTCCTGGTTTAGTCCGAGGCCAGGAACAAGAGCGAGGAGGCGGAGGCGAGCGCGGCACAGAGAAGGCAAAACAAGCGAAGCCAGAAGTAAACATAAGCATTATAGCAATATATCGATATGTCA
This sequence comes from Odontamblyopus rebecca, assembly GCA_030686955.1. NCBI lineage: Eukaryota > Metazoa > Chordata > Actinopteri > Gobiiformes > Gobiidae > Odontamblyopus > Odontamblyopus rebecca. The sequence continues at coordinate 5,778,635 of CM060667.1, forward strand.
GAATTCATATCGAGTTTCAAAAATATCTCGATATATTTTAAATATCGAGATATCGCCCACCCGTAATCTGCATGAAAACGCCAGACCCTCTTCTAACTACGCATCAAAAGGACACAGACAGTGGGGGGAAGCGGCGCAGACGATAAGGGCTGTGATTGGTCCTCTCCACCGCTCTACATTTATGCTGCTCCGCTCATTATAGACTTTGAGTAATAATGTGTTTAATGCAGCTTTGGCACATTTGTTTATATTTTACACAAACCAAACTTCAAAGCGCACGGCTCATTTGCATACAGTATAAGCGCTGATAAAAACAGCTCGTGCTCTGATGCTGATGTGATCGAACGCGCTGCTGAGTTTGGTTTGATCAGAGCTTGTGCCTCATCTTCAAATATAAAGCTGCGATGCTACAAAATCATTCTTAATTAGTCCGGTTAATACCGCATACCCCAGTAAAATGCTTTACTATAACCTTTAGGAGCTTTATGTTTTATGTTTCTGTCTAAATTGTTGTATATATGGGAGAAGCCGTGGGGTGGAGGTGCTGTTTTTATTTGACGTAAACAGGAAACAGGAGGTCGATTCAACAATTAGTGATGAAATGACCAGGAGATAATCAACAACATCTGAAAAATGTTAAATTAGGAGTAAACAGGAGTTGAAAAGGACGATCCTGTTTGTAAACACATGATTAAAATCATTACGTATGAATCTGTTCACCTTGAGAATCGCTCGTCTGGTCTGATCTCTGAAGCAGGTCTGTGATTTATGGCTAAAAGCTCCACATTCAGATGTGTAAGTACAGCCTGATGTAGAATCGGCCTGTTTATCAAAGGAGGAAAAGGAACCCAAACTTTTACTCATGTACGAGTTAAATTATGCTGTCCCAAAACCATTCCCAGAAATACAACTTGTTTAAAATTTACTGAAGTAAATTTATGGGAATAAATGTAACTACCACTTCAAACATCAACCAAATTTAGAAAAGGGACTAAACCAGGACTAAACCATCATCAATCCAGGACTAAACCAAGAATAAACCAGGTCTAAACCAAGACTAAACCAGGTCTAAACCAGGTCTAAACCAGGACTAAACCAAGACTAAACCAGGAATAAACCAGGACTAAACCAGGACTAAACCAAGACTAAACCAGGACTAAACCAGGACTAAACCAGGTCTAAACCAGGACTAAACCAGGACTAAACCAAGACTAAACCAGGAATAAACCAGGACTAAACCAGGAATAAACCAGGTCTAAACCAGGACTAAACCAGGACTAAACCAGGAGTAAACCAGGTCTAAACCAGGACTAAACCAGGACTAAACCAGGACTAAACCAGGAGTAAACCAGATTAAAGATTTAGTATTAAATGGACTAGATCAAACCAACACACGCCAAACCCCAGGAAAGAAATGAACTGCCCCATGTCTAAAGAGACTTTTAACATGAACAAAACAAAAAATAACACAAAACAGAAGTAATAGCACATAAAAAATTTAAAAAAGATAATAACATCATTTTATTATTATTTTTCCTGAAAAATCTGAAAATAAATGGCATAGTTTAAACATATTTTTTGTCCACCATGAACTCTGAAATTAACTGTCAATATTTCTCCTTTGTGGTCCTTGTTGCTTGAAGATTTGGTGATGGGGCAGATTTATGAAGCTGCTGGAGAAACCGCGACACACAGAAAACCATTAAACATAAGTTCTGCAAACCTACAGGACATTGTGGAAAAGTTCTGAGTGAGTGTGAGCGTCTGGAAAAACGCTGTTTAAGACTAATGCTTTTTAAAATTTTTATTCTACTTTTATAATAAACACGATTATGGAGGATTTAAATTCACCCACAGCGGCTGAGGTCAAAGTTCACCCCCTGTGAGAGCCGCTCCCGTGACCCCAGCAGGTTATTGTAAACACAGCCTTAAAAACAACGCTTTTCTTTTACTTTTTCCAACTTTTTTGACCCGGTGAAGACAGAGCAGGGCCTCAGTTTGGCGTCGGAGCGGCAGGTTCCCCCCGTGTCATTTCCATCGCGCCCGTCGCGGCGTCAGGAGCGTCAGGAGAGACAGGTGCTGCTGAATATTCAACGTTTCCAACTCTCACCCGTTCTAATCACTGTCAATATGTGCACCTCGGATACACTCACACCCTTCAGCTGATAAAGGAGAGGAAGAGGAGAGAGGGATGAAGGGGAGGGAGAGAGGAAGGGCTTCTGCTACAGTGACTCCTTCAACAAAGAAAGGAGAGAAAGTAAATACCGATAGGAAACAACTATAACATGTTAAAAGCTCTGAAAAGTTGATTTTGCAGAAAAGGTCCACTTTAAAGGTCCGTCAAACGTTTGTCTTCACGGGGATGTTATTGCTTTTGTCCGCAGTGCTTCACAGTATGGTATTAATAATAATAAAAATAATACTGCATCAGTTTTATACAGCGCTTTTCACGGTAACACAAAGACGCTTCACAATGAGGTAACGCTAAAGCAAGGACAGGACAGACAACACAGTAATGAGGAGCGGTCAGGTGTGGGGACTGTAGGCTCTGAGGAAAAGGTGAGTTTTGAGCAGTTTTTTGAAGCTGTTAAGTGAGTCTGAGTTTCTGATGTGAAGGTGGGGAGAGAGTTCCAGAGTCCCCAAGGTCCGGCGCTTTGACTTGACTGTGGGAGTGAGGAGGCTGGAGTCGGCTGATCGGAGGCGGCGGGAGGTCTGTGAGGTGTGGAGGAGCTTTGCAGGTTTGACGAGGAGGATCTTGAAGTCGATGCGCTGTTGGACGGGGAGCCGGCGGAGCTGTTGCAGAACGGGGGTGATGTGGTCTCGTGAGGAGGCGGGCGGCAGAGTTTTGAACATGCTGAAGTTTTGGAAGGTCAGTGGAGGGAAGGCCGTAGAGGAGGCCGTTGCAGTTAATCGAGTCTGGAGGTGACGAAGGCGGTCGATGTATCGGAGGTGGAAAAAGGCGGTCTTGGTGACGTGGCGCATGTGTGGTCTGAAGGAGAGGGTGGGGTCGGGTTTCTGAGCTGAGCTGAGGGGGCGACTGTGCGGCCGTCTATGCTGAGAGTGAAGTTCTGAGCGGAGGGGACGAGAGATTTGGGGCCGATGATGAGGATTTCGGACTTGTTGCAGTTGAGTTTGAGGAAATTGGTGGTCATCCAGGATTTGAGTGCAGAGAGGCGGTTTGAGAGGGTGGAGGTGGTGGTTTTGGTGGAGAGATAAACCTTTCTATCTTCATGGAGACTAAACCAGACCAAGTTACAGGTCAGATCTGCGGAGAGGCGACCCCGCTCACTGTCAGAACGCCTGTTTTTCTATGTATTTTTGAGATCTAAAACAATAACAAACAATAGCTTAGTCTTGAGCACGTTTGTCCACTCTGAAGGTCAGTGAATCAAATCCCGCTCTTGATCTGACGATTCAGCCAATGATGTTTATGATCATTGGTTGAGTCGTCAGACCAACCCACAGGTCGATGAATGCTGCTGCTGTGTCCTTGGGCAAGACACTTAACCGACATACGTACACTGGTGAATGAATGTGTGTGAAAATGTGTGAGTGTTTCCTTGTTGTAAAGCGGTTTGAGCCTTGAAGGTGAAGAAGCGTTGTGTAAAAATGTGACGTTTACCATTTAATTTAATAAATGTAAAGTAGAGCTGTTTAATGTCCACCGCATACTACAGGAGAATTTGCCCGATTTTGGCTGCGATTTCTTCTTCCCGAGTTCAGGGAGGCGTGACCCGACTTTTTGTCTTCGTGTGCGGTGTGAGTGTCAGATCAGAACCACCAAACATCAACGTGACGGAAACAGACGATAAAACAGAGCGTCAGGAGCAGAGGAGCGACGGACACAGAGACGCAAGATACAAACTAGAGCGAAAAAAAAAGACTTTATTACTCACCTAATGTAAAGTGGAACAGTTAAAGTGCAGCGTCTGATCCACATTATCCATAGAAATTGTTCCTCTGCAAAAATAATGACATCCAGTCCAACATGCAATTAATCCAGTTTGTGGTCTTCTTTAAAAGTAAAAAACAGTGTTTCCTCGTGTGTTTGTTTACACCCACACAGATCGAGGTGAAGCTGCAGATCAGCGACAGTGACTTTACTTCCTGTGGACTTTATCTCCTCTTTTGTGCTTTAAAAATCCTGTATCTGAAGTATTGCTCCACATTTCACAAATAATAACAACACAGTTTTGACTTGTGTCTAAGCTAGAAGTGCAGAGCTCTGATCTTTGAACACTTCAGAGTCTCAGAGCGAGTGGTTTTACTGTTGACAGGAAACAGCTGACGCCATCGCAGCCTCACAGCTTTATATCCTGTGGTCCACACACAGATCCTGCTGCAGACTTTACGATCGGAGATTTTTAGTCTCATAAGATTCTCCTCATGTCTGTGGTGTGTGCGCTTTTTGTCGCACATTTAAAAGTCCTTTAAGACTAAAGAATCCTGTAGTGTGTAGCGGCCTTTTCAGGCAGAGGAAAGATATATTCATGGAAAAAAAAAAGGTGACGGACCCCGGACCAAATAGTTACAAGTCCAGTTACTCTTACTTTAGTAGTAGTTTCCCCAAATAGTCTTTTTTTACTCTTACTTTAGTCATTTGGAGCACTTTTAAGGGACCACTCACTATGTTCTACTTCTACTTGAATAACTGAAGTAACATTTCTCCGGTTTGAGTACAACTTTTGCCCATGTACCTCTCTTTTGTGTAGTATTTTCGTGTAGTATTGTATATCTCTTCCCAATTCCCAGCGCAGTACAAGTCCATGCCTTTACTCTGCTCCTGTTTTCCTCATCGCGCTGCAGTTTTTTCCGCCCGAGGTCATCCGCGTCCGTCCGCTGTCTCGTCCAATCAGAGCTCCCCGCTGCTTGTTACCGTGACAGGCTCGCGTCGCTGTCCGGTTTGTCCCTGTCCGCGTTTTGAAAAGGTTAGTGTTCGGAGAGTGTCGCCGCAGACATTTGTCACATCGTTTTTTTTTTTCCCGAGTGTGTATTTTTATTATTTTTTTGAGCGTGTGGCTGTCAGCGGATCCGTGTGGGCAGGATGACAGGACTCCGCTCAGGCCGGGTCCAAGGAGCAGAGCGGAATTCACTCCTCGTTTCTCATATTTCAGACGGGCAGGTGCGCTGATGGATGGGACTAAACCTGGACTCGTGTTCCCGCCGGAGACCGGAGCTGCCACTGCTGTTTGGAATGTTTGGGACGGGGAGACATGCTATCGCCGCTCTGACAGGAACATCCTAATCAATAACGCCGAGTTTATTCCTGACATTTTAAACAGGAACTGAATCACAATGGCCTCCGATTCGCTAGTGCAGGAAAACACGGACCTGATGCGCTCGGGCGGCAGGTTTTCATACAAGTACAGATCTAGATTAGACCCTTGGACCTGGTTTAGAACAGTTTCAGCCGACTCTGTGTTAAGTCGGGCGTGATATTTTCGATGGTTTCACTCGGCTCCAGCTCAAACTGTACGGTCAAATCGCAAAGTTTAAACGTTCACAGCTCATGATTCATGTTCTCACACTGCACGAACAACTTCAACAATGAAACCCTCACGAGAAGCGACTGGATTTCAAACAGGTTTGATTTTCTTGTGGCCTACGATTGCCGATCGGGAGCTGGTCGAGCGTGTGGTGGATACCTCTGCCACTTTCTTTTCTTTTCCTTTCTTCTTTTGGTTCTTGGCGAGGGCGGATGCATTTTCTCTCCTCTCCTGACCCTTATCTTTCCCTGCTTTGCTCTTTGTCTCATCTGATCTAGTGTCTAGTCTTTTTCCTTTGAGAGAATCGCTCCGCTCTTTTCTCCAAAATTAAATTAACTATGGATTTGATAAATTGGTCCTTTAACAAAACTGACATTTTAACAAGACAAGCAGGGTCTTTGAACACAGAGGATCTAACTATTCGCAACCAGGATTACGGGACTTTGCACTTTGGAGTTTACGCTTGGACCTGATTTTCCGAAAATTCAAATATTGAGGCAGCTTTTCAAAGCTCCACTTGGCTGCCCGGAAATTGGAGTGAGGGTCAGAGCTTCAAGTACTCGAACTTTGTGACTATGGGCCGGGGTCTGTTGGACATGCTTGGACATTGTGGCTCGAAATCGCAATTTTTGGATAAAGTCTGGAGGAAACTTGGAGTTTTCCTTTTTTTCGGTTTGAATCACCCAGACAGATCAGACCAGACCATTGGGAAGAGCACGATTTAGTTTGTTTTGTTAAGATAGTTTAGTTAACGTTACTTTATTAGCGTTTAATTTCTGTAATATAATGATTTGTTTTTGTGTTGCTTTCAGTAAATTATTACTTTAGTTAACTGTTTAATGTAAGTGTTCAGTTGACTTTAAGTTCCCTCAGTTTGGACCCAAGTTTTTGTTGATGGTTTGGCTTGTGTTAAATTACTTTGGACTTTATTAAACTTAAACTTCTTTTTATGCCTTGTTTTCTCTGTTTGGTCCCTGACAGTTCAGGATTAATCGGTTCTTGTTCCATGCACAGCTCTGGAAAAAAAAAATAAGAGACCAGTGCATTTGTTTTTCTGAAATCACCGTCTCTACATGTGTGACAACTGTTTTATTCCAGCGTCTGTTGAATCCAACACAAACACACCTCATTCTGCTTCATGAGGCACTGATGAGGAGATCACCTGAACCAAACCTGATTTAAGGAGGAAAAATCAGGGTTATTCCACCAAATATTGATTTGTGAACTCTTCCTAAGTTCAAACATTAGTATTGTGTTGTTTTAAAATGAAGATAATCTTGTTTTCTTCGTTCATTTTGACCATTCATCTTTTTCTGCAAATAAATGCTTGAATTTGGGAGAAATGTTGTCAGTAGTTTATAGAATGAAACAAAAATGTTCAATTTACACAAACACAATCCTATAAGTAGTAAAATCAGACAAACTGATCATTTTGCAGTGGTTTCTTATTTTTTTTCCCAGAGCTGTATATTACACACGACACACGATTAAGCCAAAACTCTATCACAAAAACAGTCGCACGAGTGAAAAATCTGCCAAAAAAAAGTCAAAAAATCTGCTTAAATTGGTTGTATCATTTAAAGATAATTGTGTAAGATACGTGGGTCAATGACGTATAAGGATTTTCAACAGGCAAATTTGAAAATATAAAAAATATGAGTTTCTATTTAACTTTTTTCAAATATTTCCAGTGTCAGGTGCATAAATCTGTGTTTAACGTTTATATGAAGCATTTTTAGTGTAAAATGTCATGTGGTGCGACCGAGAATAACCTTAAAATGGTTTTATTTTCTAAAACATGGTTGGGATATTAATCTAAGTTGTGAGTAATATGAAGTGTATAGAAACAAACTGTTGCGTTTCTTTAGATTTTTAATGCATATTGATATTTTCTTTTGCTCCAATATGACAGTCACCTGCTTGTGTTTAATGAACAAACTACTGCCCTGGAAAATGCATCAAATGAAGAAAAATGCCTAAAGAACCATTCACCCAAGTCGACTTTGTCTGTTATTAAACTCCAGCCATAGAATTCCTGCTGTTATTAGTGGCACCACATGATGCACGGTCGCACCACATGACATTTTAACACTTTAAGTACAAAAAACATGCAGAATAACTCAAGATTTCTGAAAAAAGAAAGATTTGGTTCCATGGAGGTCAGAGGTACGACAGAAATGTGGTGAATTATTATGAAATTTTAACCTTTTTAACTGAGGAAACTGCAAATGGACAGAAACTTTAGGCGTCACGTCATTGACCCGTGTTAGAATTTCAAATTGTACAAACTTCCCCAGATACGATAACCACTGAAATGCTGATTTATTCTTGATACAAAAACTCTGGACCTGACGGCTGAGTTGTGGATGTCGTTTGCTGTAAACAGCAGCACAGTCAGTCATTGATCAGTGCCAGTGCAGCCTCTGCAGCTCACTCAGGGAACATTGGACCACACACCGGAGCTTTGATCCTGGTTATTCTGGTCTGAACACAGTGTCCGGGGTGAGAGCCGACACACGCCCCCTGCTGGGCCTCCCCTCCAGCACTCACGTCTACAGTGAGTCACTGAACGCACCACAGGAACACACAAGATCATAACAACACACATGGGGACTGTGTAAAAATATGGAGTTAAACAGGAAACGAAAAGGTTGTTAATCTTAAAAAGTATATAAGTAATCATAAGTTTCTCTTTCCCTCCTGTGGGCTCAACACCTGCAGAGGGGTTCATGGGGGGGGTCAGGTGCTATGAGGATTGGGCAGCAAACTGCCCCCGGGACCCAGCCGGATTAAGCGGGAGAAGATGGATGGAAGTTTCTCTTACACGACCAGACAACATTTTGGACACATAAAAAGAGTTGTGTTTTGTTTCATTCACATGTTTGAGTAACTCTTTATAGACGATTATCACAAGAGCAGGAAGTGTTGTGATGTTGAACTTCTGGTCAGTGCTTTTCTACAGCAAAATCCCTGTGGAAAAGTGTGGCATATTTTTGAGCAGCTTCATAAATCTGCCCCAACACCAAATCTTCATCCAACAAGGTCGACAAACAGATTCTGTCCATGAAGAATTTATCCGCAACGATCAAAAGACGAAAACTTAAAGGAAACAACGACGAGCATCAGTGAAATGACTGAGCAACAGTAATGTTACGGTCATGAAGAAAACATAACTTGTTCACTCAGACTGACTCTAGAATTAAAATAAAACATCGATTTTGTCATGTTGATATTAGCACAGACTGAGAGATTTGATTCAAAATTCAAGATTTTCAAGATTCAAGATGGTTTATTTGTCATATGCAGATTTCAACACAAGGTTTACAGGGCAATGAAATGCTTAAAAGAACCGTTGACTCGCTAATATTCAAGAAATACTAATAGCTGCAATAAATAGTACTGTTAAAAAGCTATTGTAAATATATAATAAAATACAGATATAATACAAATGTAATAAAATATTTGTGCAGTTTAAACGCTACAGATGTTCACAGATTAAATGTCGACCATTTAAACTGCACAAATCTCGACATCACAAAATCGATTTTTAATTTTATTTGTAGAATCAGTCTGAGTGAACAAGTTCCTTCTGTTTTCTTCATGACCATAACGTTAGTGTTGCTCAGTCGTTTCACTGACGCTCGCCGTCGTTTCCTTTAAGTTTTCGTCTTTCTTCCCTCGATCGTTGTGGATAAATTCTTCATGGACAGAATCTGTTCTTTGTCGACCTCGTTGGATGAAGATTTGGTGCTGGTGCAGATTTACGAAGCTGCTCAAAAATATGCGACACTTTTACACAGCGATTTTGCCGTAGAAAAACACTGACAGGAAGTTACGCGACTCAACATCTAAACACTTCCTGCCGTTGTGAAAAAGGTCTATTATTGTGTCTGTCTACATCTCCAAAGCTCAAAATACTCTGTTCCACCTCATGATGTCATATTGTGGAGGTTCTTAAGTGAACAGCTCCTTTTGCATTTAGTTCAATAGAGATCGGCAATTCCGGGCCTGAAATGATCCAAATAATTCTAGTGAAGGTGTGTGGAGTTTACAAACAACTTCCTGTTTTACTGCATGACATCACAAGGTGGAAGGTGGAGTGTTTTACATTTGAGACAAGAACTAAACTAAATAAAAATGCAGGATTTGTGTGTTAAGCTTGTGCGAATGAAACAAAACGCATCTCCGGGCTCCAATGTTCCTCCGTGTAATAAACGACTTTTAATCTTTCCAGTCGGTGCCTCGGGTTTGGACTTTGCCCATTTTTACATTTTCCAGTCCGGGCTGCATCCTGCTGAGATTTCACTGCTGCTTTTGACTTTTTCATGACCCTTTGAAGCGCTCTACGTCTTCATCTGACAACTCCAGGTCTGTTTGTGAGGAGGAAACAACATTAGAACAAAGAAAATCAGAAAATCGTGAAATATGAGACCGTCAAATCTCCGTTGTCGTCATCAGAAGTGGAAAAAGAACCGAAAAAATTGTAATTATGTCAACGTATCTTTACTTCGCTTAATTCCTACTCAAGGAAAAGTAAAAGTAACCATCTAAAAATCAATTCGAGTAAAAGTAAATCTCAATTATGACTCATAAATCTAGTTGCTTTGATCGACTTTTAGGTGATTCATGCAAACTTTGTACATTTTAAAGACAACTGAGCTACGGACACTTAAAAACACTGAGCTCTTCCTTCTTTTTAGAGAACTTTATTGACCCTTTTAGAGCGAAAGTGATTTTAAAAAAGCTGCGTGTGCATTTTGGCAACAGAAGTGTCATTGTTCCCCGTTCATTCCGATTCATTCAGACTGAACACGGACAGAAGAAGACGGAGATCAAAATATTTTCAGCACCAAAATATCTGGTTGTTCTGTGTGTGATTGTCAGAATCGATATTTTACCGGTGGACTAGAATTTTAAAGTTTTACTCACTGATCCCACGAGGATCTGGCAGTCGGACGCCGTTTGTCAGAATCATATTGTTGAGGAAATATTCTCGATCTTTTGGCGATGATTCTTTCGCCGAGCTCGACGAACATCTGAGTTCTGCCGTACTTCTGTCGCCAAAATGCACAACCGAGCCTACGTCACCACTGTTTACGAACACTAAAAGGGTCTACGGCGCTCAGAACTTTAACTGCATAACAAATTTAACAAATTAAACAAATTAACAATTGAACAAATTCAGAATTTTAGGCTCCAACTCACAACAACACAATAAAAAAAGAAAGAAAATTAAACCAAAATCAAATTAATTTCCTTTCATTTCGATTGTTTTTATTCTTCTCTCACAAAAACATGTCCAAGAATTGAACCGCCAACCCTCTGCTGACGAGTACTTTCTGTTTCGGGGTCTGTCACCTGCCTGTTTCCATGGAGACGCCATCGTTCTGCCTGGAATGTCCCACAGTGTGACATTAAACAGCTCTACTTTACATTTATTTGATTCCAGGTGGTTTTATAGCTCAAAAATCCCTAGAAAAACGAACGTTCTGACTGTGAGCGGGGGTCGCCTCTCCGCAGATCTGACCCGTAACTCGGTCCGGTTTGGTCTCCATGATGATAGGAAGGTTTAATGCCGTACTGCGAAACATTCCAGACAAAAGCAACAACTTTTTTTCACGCATTTCATTTTTTTTTCTCTATCAATCTTATTTTTCTCAGTAACGAAGGCGGATTCCAACTTAATAAAGTGAAATACGTGAGATTTTTTTTTACTTGAATTAATGTTGTTTTTTGTAAGACATGGATATTGTGCTTTTATATTACTACTTTAGTTTCGATACTAATATTAAAAACACATTAAAGGTGCTGTGCCTGATTTTTATCCAATCAATCCACTTTTTTAAATTTATATATAGTTTCCAAAGTGCTGCACAGACAAATTCATACAATAAAAGAATAAAACAATAAATAAAAAGAGTTAAAATGCATAAAGCTAAAAATAAGCTTAAAAAATGCATAAAATCACATAAAAATTGAATAAAAATAAATTTCTTTTTTTTTTTCCCTCTATCAATCTGATTTTTCTCAGTAACAAAGGCGTATTCCAACTTAATGAAGTGCAAGACGTGGGTCAAAATGTGCCCAAGTAAAAGTAAAATCTCAAAAACGACTTTATTACCGTAATGTGAGTACGTGTAGTTCGCTCTTTTCCAGCCCCGGTCCTAATGTAAATCCTGATTGTTCTGTCGGTTTCCTGCGCTCATATTTACTCTCTTAATCTCGGTGTGTGACGGGAGACGCCGCGTTCCTTCATCGTTAAACAGCTTTAATTTTATTTTGCTTGACTCATGTGCAGTGATCTAACCTCGTAAACAGCGCGCGGCGTTTTTGGACGGGAGCCTGACGGAAGCAGCTGCTGTGGGGAAAGCGCTCGGCCTCTCTGGCTCGGGAAGCAGGTGGGCGGACACAGCGCCGCCGCTAATACCCGTCTAACGCTCCGAGACGCGATGTTCCGTGAGCAAAAAGACCAAATACCAAATCCGGGAGCGCAAATTAGAGACGCTGCTGCTGCGACGCCAAAAATAGGACTTGGGTCTGTGCTTGGAACATTTAATAAAGATTTTTTTTAATGTTGTTTTTCGTGAGAGATGGAGATTGTGCTTTTACATCACTTCTTTAAATGAGATACTAATAATTAAAAAACACATTAAAGGTGCTCTACCTGATTTTCATCCAATCTGATCCACTTTTTTATATTTGTATGTAGTTTCCAAAGTGCTGCACAGACAAATTCTTACAATAAAAGACCGTAAATCATAAATCAAAACAGTAAATACAAAGTTTAAAATTGCTTAAAGCTAAAAATGACTTAAAAAGTGAATAAAATCAAATAAAAAATGCAATAAAAATAAATAAAATACAATGAGGACACAACTCGCGCATTGTTAAAAGCCAAAGAATAAAAGTAGGTGTTAAGACGAGATTTAAAACTCTCCACTAGGGGGCGGTGTTCGGACGTGTGGAGGCAAAACGTTCCAGATTTTGGGGCCACAGAGAAGGTCCTGCGTGTCCCCTGGTTTTAAGTCTCGTCTTAGGTCACGTTTACACCGAAACGAATCACCGTATCTCCATATCGGAAACGATTTGACGCTACGAAACGCTAGTCACATGACGAGGCCGATGTCACGACGTCGCGGTAAAAACGAGGAAGTGGAGCGTCGCGTCTGAAGTTGTCGTAGTTCTTTAAAAGTTGCAGCAGCCGACTTCGATCCGAGGGAGACGACCAGCGTGAAAATGGTCTTTTCATGGACTGACGCCCTGTTGCATCTGTCTGTGGTTTGTTTAAACTGTTTTCCGCAATTTAACTTCTCAGGTTCTTTTTTAAAAATGTCGTCAAGTGTCTTTACCTTGTTGACATGTTTCGGCTGCTGCTGCAGTTCTGAAGATGCAGCAGCAGTAATACACTTGACTACAGTGTCTTAAAGAAGTTTTTTTTTAAATTTGATTTTATTTAACCTTTATTTAACCACGAAAGTCCCACTGAGATTAAAAACCTCTTTTTCAAGGGAGTCTTGGCCAAGAAGCAGCAAATTTCTAAACAAGTACATACAAACAAACATTAAAATTGCACAGGTTATGAAAAACAGTTGCACATTATAGAGGCGGAGTCCGTAAGGCTTTCAGTTTGGTTTTAAAGACATTTAAGGACAATAGTTCAGACAATTTCCAGTCTTTCTGCCACAAGTTCCAGGTAAAAGGTGCTGAGTGGACAAAGACTTTCTTCCCCAGCTCTGTGCGGGCAAAAGGAACAGAGCAACAGCTGATCACAAGGAGCAAGAGCCGACATGTTTGAAGAACCTAAGAAGTTAAAGTACTAAGAAGATATAATGAATATTTTTGGTGTTTTCCTCAATAGCGCCACATGAACGATGTCACGATCCAGCGAATCAGGAAGACACAGGTCCAATAAAGACGGCGACTCGAGCTCCTACGTCAGAGTATCAGTGTTTTCTGGCGTCCACACGGTGCCGGATCAGATCTGTACTGAGACGAATACGTTGGAGCTGCGGCACCAGATCGTTCCGTCTCCGGAGCCGTTTTCCATTGGATTAGTGTTGACGAGCACTGCGTCCACAACGAAAACGACTCGAATACGTACGAGTGTGGAGGGAGTCTTAGGCCACATGAGCTGCAGCTGGACCTCGGACCTCAGACCTCGGACCTCAGAGCTCAGACCTCGGACCTCAGAGCTCAGACCTCGGACCTCAGAGCTCAGACCTCGGACCTCAGACCTCGGACCTCCCAGACCTCGGACCTCAGAGCTCAGACCTCGGACCTCAGAGCTCAGACCTCGGACCTCAGAGCTCAGACCTCGGACCTCAGACCTCGGACCTCAGACCTCGGACCTCAGAGCTCAGAGCGCACGTGGGACTGTAAATCTGGATAAGGTCCGAGATGTAACGTGGGGTCAGTCCATTCAAAGCTTTAAAAACTAACAATAAAATCTTAAAATCAATTCTAAATAAACAGGAAGCCCATGCAAGGACGCAAGGATTGGTGTGATATGTTCATGTTTTTTTTGGTTTTTAGTTAAAATTCGTGCCATGAAGTTCTGGACTAACTACAGAGACCAGGTCAAGTGTGTTTTGTTTCCATTGCCTTTACTGTCTAAAAACAATATTCCTCAGTTACCTCATGGATTCTGAGCTCCCTAATTATTCACTACGATGAGTTTATTAGAAAAAAGTCGGGCATTGGCCTTTAGCGAGAGGTAAAAAGTAGAAAATGTGTATGAATTAAAACGTATGTCATATTCTCATCTGTTGTAGATTATTATAAAAGCAGAATCTCGTGTGTTGGTTTGTGTCTGTACTTTATGACGTATTAAACATTTTGAGGAGCATTTCCCCTTCCAGACATGTAATATTTTGTTACTTGTTGTTAATTGCTACGGAAATAGTGCTATTTTTCCATCATTCTGAAGCCAACGGATCTGCATTTGACCCGTCCTGACGCGTCTCCTGGGTTAAATCTGAGTTCTGGTGCAGTTATTTGCAGTTGTTAAAATAAATGGATAAACCTGCATTTTTACTGTGAGAAAAGAGAGGAAAGAGCAGAGGAATGAGAGGAGGAAGAGGAAAGGAGATGAAGAGAGAGAGAGAGAGAGAGAGGGGGCAGCGACTCGAATAAAACATGATTGAAAAAGCTGGTTTTACCATTTGGCGTTTGTAAACATTTGTATGACAAATTATAGGTCACAAAATAATCAGTGCGGAATACGAGGAGACGCCAGTGTAAAGTGTGAGACAGAGTTTGTGCATGTTCTGCCTGTGCCGCTCTCTCCTCTCAGTCAGGAGGTTGTGGGTTAGACTCCTGAACAAGTCACACATTTGGCATAATCCAAGTCTCGCCCCTACATTTATTTGGGGGGGAAAAAAATGAAAAAACTAAACATTTCATTAGCCTAATAGCACAGTTGCCTAAGTCATGTTTTAACATTTTAGGAAACACTTTTTTTCAATTATATTTTTTATTAATTAATTTGCAACACACATACAGACATTAGACAGGACAGAACAGGACAATACGATAAAAACAATACGAAACACCACGAAACAGATGCAGACAAGGTGTAAAGTGTGTGTGCGTGTAAAAGTGTGTATGTATATGTTTAAAAAAAAAAAAATTTATATTATTGATCTTGTAACAGGAAGTTCAAGCAGATGTGTGAACAAGTTTGTAAAAAAATAAAGACACGGCACTGATTTCAGGAGATGCAGCAGCAGGAGGAGAGGGAAGTGAAACAAATATCACAATTTGGACCAAAAAAAAAGATTGGCAATTTTGCTATTAGGCTAACGATTTGTAAAGGTTGTTTTTTTATATGATGCTCAGGTGTTTTAATACTACTACTACTACTACTACTACTACTACTACTGCTACTAATAATAATAACAGCACTTTACATAAAATAATCTCAAAGTGCTACAGGTAAAAGAGCAGTGACTGAAAGTGCATCAGCGTAAAAGTTCATGAGGGCGTTAGGAGGTCTAAATATCCATCTGAAACGACTAAATCTGCTTTATTTCCAGAAGTTCAGTATCTGTTTCTTATTTTTATTTTTAATTCGGCATGATGTGGGCAGCTCCGTGTTCAGCCCCTCCCCTCCAGGTGCGTTTGCGTGGCTGTTTGACAAAGTTTGTGAAGTAAAGTTTATCTAAATGACTGGAAAATGCATCAAGAGCCCCAGAAGAGGATGGTTTTCAGAGAGGACCCTCTTTACTCTCCACTTTACGCCGCCGGAGCCGCGAGGATAAAACTGTGGAGAATTACGCACAAGGATCGGAGCGACGTGAAGACCCCGGTGAGTTTATTCACTTATTGCATCGCTGTTTTTACCTGTGGCGACTCCTTTTGTGATCTGAACCATCGTCTGTGAGTGCGGCTACAGCAGAAAACACCTCCTTTTATCAGATTAACCACATCATCTCTGTTACACCCGCTGGACACGTGAACGACCCGTGAACGCGTCCTGAATGCGTTCTTCTAATGCTCATTCATATGCGCATTTACGCCAAATGTCCGAGTTCGTCGCGTCAGAGCCTCAAATAAACACCCAAGTAACGCACAGTGACCACACGTCCCTGTTTACCCGGGACAGTCCCAGTTTTGAGCCCCGTGTCCTGTGTCCCAGCAGATTTACAACGTCCAAAACCAGTGATTTGTCCCAGTTTTACACAAGAAATGTCCCTCGTGTCGCTATTTTTTGTCCAATCTGATCCTTTCCAGCAGTAAAGAGAAGCACAAAGTGTCATTTCTTTCAGTAAAATACAGAAAAGCTGCAAGAAAAACACCAAAATATAAAGAAAACATCACTATACTGACTCATCTGGTCACTCTAAATAACCAATATCCACCGTAAACCCATTATTAGCATAAAGATAAAGAATTTTCACCTCACAAAATGGTCCTGAGTTCAACACTTTTCTTCCCGTTTTGCTTCTTTTCTTTGTATAGTTTCATCCTCATTGTCGTGCACTTTAAAGCGTTTCAGGCGAGAGGTCTGCTCGTCTCCATGGAGATGTGACCGCGTTGCCTGGAATGTTCCACAGTATATCATTAAAATGCATTTATTCAGATACAGACGCGTTCTTACAGTCGCTTTTTTCCCACAGATTTGACTTGCGGTGCCACCCGCTTGTCTCCACGGAGATAAGCTCAGCGTCATATCATGTAACATTCCAGGCTAGACACCGGTATCACCATGGAGACGGCAGACGGCAGATCTTCATGAGAAAAGCTGCGTATTGAACCTTTTAAGCATAGCGTGTCCTCCAGCGTACACAGTCGATTCTAAAGTGTCTGGACAGTTTTGAGATTTCTCGGGCGTTGAAGAAAAGTTTCACAGTGCGGCTTTAACTTTCCTGAAGCCCGTGGAGACCGAATAAAAGCGTGAACCCGGCGAGGCCCGAGGACGGAGTGTTTGTGATGAAGATTAAGACGAGACAGAAGCTCCGTGACTCTCGTTACCATGGAAACAATAACGAGGTCACGGAGACGGATCTTTACTCAGGGAGACACAGAAACAAAAAAAAACCCGAAGACAAGAGGAGAGGAGAGAGGGAGGAAAAAGAGGAGAGGACAGAGGAGGAGAGAGGAGGAGAGGAGAGAGGAGAGGACAGGAGGAGAGAGGAGAGAGGGAGGAAAAAGAGGAGAGGACAGCGGAGGAGAGGAGAGAGGACAGAGGAGGAGAGAGGAGGAGAGGAGAGGTGAGGAGGAGAGAGGAGAGGACAGAGGAGGAGAGGAGAGGTGAGGAGGAGAGAGGAGAGGACAGAGGAGGAGAGAGGAGGAGAGGTGAGGAGAGGAGGAGAAGGAAGAGAGAGGAGAGGAGAGGAGGAGAGAGGAGAGGAGAGAGGAAGAGAGAGGAGAGGAGAGGAGGAGAGAGGAGAGGAGAGAGGAAGAGAGAGGAGAGGAGAGAGGAGGAGAGAGGAAGAGAGAGGAGAAGAGAAGAGGAGGAGAGGGGAGAGGAGAGGAGAGAGGAGAGGGATGAAGGAGAGAAAGAGAAGGAGCTGCAGTGTGAGTGTGAAGAGATCTGGTCACATCATTAGAACTTTAAAACTTTTACTGACGCTGAGTTTGTCCTGAAACAAACTGAAGAGACTGAACCGAACATCTGAGAATGAGAGAAACACACATAAACACACACAACACACACACACATAAACACACACACACATATACACATAAACACACACACATAAACACACACACACACACATTGCTCTGGAGCTTATAAGAGCAGGTTTGGGTATAAAAGTGTCATTTTTAAAGTTTTATTTCATATTATTTCACTCCAAATCAACTTATTTATTAAATTTGCACTACGTCACTTGCTTGTTTCTATGGATACGCCATTGCTCTGCCTGGAATGTTCCACAGTGTGACATTAAACAGCTCTACTTTACATTTATTCAGCTACAGGTGATTTTATAGCTCATAAACACCTAAAAAATAACAACATTCTGACTGTGAGCGGGGTCGCCTCTCCGCAGATCTGACCTGTAACTTGGTCCGGTTTGGTCTCCATGACAATAGAAAGGTTTAAAGCCATACGGTGGGACATTCCAGACAAAGCAACAGCATTTTTATTATTATTCCATTTGGATTTTTGAATTAAACGAGCTTTGCGTGACTTTTCCGGTGGAGTATCCGTCCAATACTTTGTCTGGAATGTCCCGCAGTATGGCATTAAACCTTTCTATCTCCATGGAGACCAAACCGGACCAAGTTACAGGTCACATCTGTGGAGAGGCGACCAAAAATATAGGTAGTTTTGAGCTAGAAATCCGCCTGTAATTGAACAAAATGTAAGTTAGAGCTGTTTAATGTCACACCGTGGGACATTCCAGGCAGAGCAATGGCGTATCCATAGAAACAAGCAAGTTACATAGTGCGAATTTAATAAATAAGTTGATGTGGAGTGAAATAATATGAAATAAATCTTAAAAAATGACACTTTTACACCCAAACCTGCTCTTATAAGCTCCTTGTATATTTCTTGATCGGCTCCCGGGGGTCGCTGGGAGTTGAGCTGTCTCCGTATCCCAACACATCATATGGAATCCGTATTTCTTATATTTTTCCGATGCTTGGCGCTCCAGACGTTGAGATGTCGGGATCACAGGGAGAGCAGAAGGCGGACATGACAGTTTCATCTAAAAACACGGCTCTTCCTCTGCTCCGGCGTCTGCTGCAGGAGGAACACCAGGGCCACGGGGCTGGTGTCAAAGTATCAGCGAAAACACAACTACACGGTTAAAGGGGCACTGCGGAACTTTTCTGAGGGAGTACCTGCCACCTGCTCATCTCCACACAGATGTCATTGTTTGCCTCATGTGTTTTATAGTGTGACGTTAAACCCTTCAGGACCTAAGGGAAATTTTAGTGCATTTCTCCTCGCCGGGATTTATTTCTTAATTTTGCTTTTAAAACTGCCCCTTTTACCCCATAATGAAGTGTTCTACCTCCTTTTGTTCAGTACAACCTGTTATTTCACAATCTGCTGCTGTAGTTGTGTCATGAGGCTGTGATAAAAGCTACAGGACCAGAAATAGAGATGAAAAAAACAAACAAAAAAACAAAACTGGAAAATAAAATTCACACTCTTTTATACAAAAAACACAGCAAACATGTACAAACATTTTGGACATTAAAAAAACGCTTAATTTGGGGCCTTAGCTGCAAAAGTGCAAAATATCAAGTCTCTAAATAAACTAAAAATCTCCTTATTAACCCAAAACAAAAAAAAAAGTGCAATGGCTCCATGATTTTCCTGGTCCAGTCCTGGAAACAGCTCCTGTCAGGACCACGGCCAGAGCCACAGCACTTCTGCATTTCCAGGGTGGAAATTACATTTGGATTTGTTCATTTTGAGTGAAATAAACCTTTAAATAAAAATAGCAAGAGATGTGCAATTACACAGACCAACATGTGTAATTTGCCATTTATTTAAGAAAAAAACTGCACTTAGAGCGACTTTTTCAATTATTACGAACACAGACGTTCAGAGCATCGACCATCTTGACTCACTTCACTCTTTGGCAAAGTTTGGGTTGATCAAAATGGATGGAGCGCATGAGTTTGGGGAAAACAAAGTTCCTATTTTCCATAATCCTGGAAATATGCTTGGAAAGCTGAACTGTTTTTCAAGGCTTATGGTTGAACAGTTATAGCCTGATTCGTCAGGGGGTTTCACTTGGTGGAAACCGTCGGACTTCGCATCGCAGCATTAGGATTCGTTCGCTCGATGGTAGGCGGGTACTTTTTTATTTAACCAATCGCTGTTATTTGGTGGTGATGTCTGTAACGCGCCAGAACGCTCAGTGTTGTCCAAGTAACCGTGGCACAACAGCAAATCCCGTAGGAAGAAGGGCAATAACGTCTTTCCTCTTGATAAAATTCACCAAACATTCTCTTTGTTCCGCCTTCAAATCCTCAATGTCGGGAATTGTTGGCAACACAAAATGTATGGCTTTGTCTACAATTGTTTTGGCCCTCAGGCTTCCAGGTGAATTGGCCCATACTACCTCAAGTCGTACTTTTTACTGCATGTTTTTGAACTCTACCTTGATCAGGCAAATGTAGTGTGTCCTTCGGAGGGTCTAAGCCTGAACAAAAGTCTGGAGGGTCTTTTAAACCTGTTACAAATGCACAGATTTGAATTATTTCACTGTTTTGACCATCAGTCTGACCCTCGATCAGCCTCACGCTGCTGTGTGTTTTAACATGTGGCCCTGGATGAAGAAAGTTTGGACTCCCCTGATCTACGTCCATCTGGGCCGCTTTGTTTACGAGATGTTCAAGGTCAGTGAAATCTAACACATAGTTTCATTGCTAAAACTGATAAAATAATTGCTTCTATGGTTTGATTTGGGCTTTGGCAATGATAGTAGAAAATAATCGCTCGCAGCAACGTATTGAAACATAGTCGAACTATGGACTAGTTAAATTTTTGGAACTATGAACGAACCATTAACTATAAACAATTATGAACGAACGAGTTCATTTTGAAATTTGTGAACTGAACTTTGAACTAGATCATGTAGAAAATGAACTTTCCCAACACAGATGCCCTCCCTGTGTGTCAGATGCCCTCCCGATATATACGTATATAGTTCTTTGTGGATTTTCCCTGCTGCTTTGAAGAGTCCATGAAGTAAACAGCAGCAGATCCGTCTCCATAAAGCCCGAGTGTCCTGAGCAGCTGTTTGTGCGTCAGAGCTTCAGTGTTTTTCCTGTACGAGTCCCACAGGCGGCTCTCAGACGAAGCTCAGATAGAGATGGACACAGTGTCAGGGTTAAAGAGGACGTCTGTGTCTCCGGGGTCCCACCGCAGCTCCAAAAGCACTCAGACCCACAATAAAACTTACTCCAACCAGCAAAAACAATTTAACCGAGCTGTACCTGTTTTTTTTACGATCTTCCAGGGCCCAGATTACGCTATTTTCCCCTGTTTCCTCGTCACGAACAGACCTGGTGTCGTGTTTCGTTTCATTCACACATGTTTAACACACAAAACGTGCAGATTTAGGCTGAGTTCTCCTCTCTTTCACGTCTTGATGTCACGCGGTAATACAGGAAGTGCTCCACTGCGCTTTTAAACTCCAACTTCAGACCTAGAATGTTCGATCTCGACTAAACTGAAGGAAAAGGAAATCTGTTCACTTGAAAACCACCACTTCATGACATCACAAGGTGGAACAGCATTGTGATCTTTGGCGATGTGGACAGACTAAGAGGAAAGGCAGAGGAGTGATGGACACAGAGACACAACATACAAACTTGGGAAATGGCGAAAATAAAGACTTTATTATTCCTCACCTCTCGTAAAGTGGTACATTTAAAGTGCAGCATCTCATCCACATTATCCATAGAATTTGTCCTCCGCAAATAATGACCCCAGTCCACAAAACCGCGATATTAATCCAGTTTGAGGCGTTCTTTAAAAGTAAAAAGTCGAGATAGTTCCGCACGTGTGTTTATTTCCGTCCACACAGCGTACGGATCGATCAGCGACAGTGACTCTACTTCCTGTGGACTTTATCTCCTCTTTGATGCTTTAAAAATCCTGAAGTATTGCACCGCATTTCACGAATAATAATCACACAGTTTTGACTTGTGTCTAAACTGGAAGTGCAGAGGCTCTGATCTTTTGAACACTTAAAGGGACGGTTCAGAATTTCTGACATAGGGCCTCATTTCCTCGTGATCCAGAGTGTGGGAGACGTGTGGAGACACTTTTTTAAATCTTCCCTCCAGTCCTTGTATTTGCAGAGGTTGCTGGTGGTAGGCTAGTGCATGTCAATGGCCACAGTCGTCCTGCTACCGTTTCATTCCTTCAGTGTGAGTCGTCGACATTTAATCTGTGAACATCTGTAGCGTTTAAACTGCACAAATCTCTCAGTCTGTGCTAATATCAACGTCACGAAATCGATTTTTAATTTTAATTCCAGAGTCAGTCTGAATGAACAAGTTATTTCTGTTTTCTTCAGGACCGTAACATCGTTGTTTCCTTTAAGTTTTCGTCTTTCTTCCCTCGATCGTTGTGGATAAATTCTTCACGGACAGAATCTGTTCTTTGTCGACCTTGTTGGACCCTGTGTCCAGAGAATCATTTTAGAAGTAAAACCGACCGTTGCGTTTGAAGGATTTCTGTCTGATCAGCAGCAGCAGTGAGTTGTTCTTCCTGATAGAAAGCTCGGCAGCGGCGGACTGATATATGAGAAAATAGTCCCTCAACAAGCGACGATTCATGCGACGCAAAGTTAGTCCCTTTAAATCAGAAAATAGCCTAAAATGGGCCCTTTAAACGTCGTGTGTTCATTTGTTTTGAGGATCTACAGCTCCATGTTCTTCCACATTCACAAACGTCCATCGCTGTGCATTTATGAGCCGTTAATGTAACCGTACCCATAATCCATCTGTACCCATAATGCAACGGCGCTCGGTCCGAATCGTCTTTTGTCGTGTTTTGACTGACTCCGCTCTGTCTCCCGTCTCGTTGCGTTTTCGCCGTAAATCAGATTAAGCCGAGCTGCCGGGAGCGTTGTTATTCCAGATCAACACAAAAGCGTGTCCCCCCTTCCCTCTCTCCGTTCCCTCCGTTCCCTCCATTCTCTCCGTTCACTGTTTACTCGTCGACTCTTTTATTCTGCGCTAAATAATAAAGGAGCAGAATTGGGGACGTGGCGAGACGCGATTTAAGAAAAGCGAAGTGTCTGCGGTTCATGGAGCCACTTTAACTGTTCATCTGCCACTAATGACCTGCCAGAGAGACGGAAAGAACGAGGGAGGAGGGGGGAGGGATGAAGAGGGTGAGAGCGAGAGAAGGAGAGAAAGATTGAGAGAGTTGGAGAGGGAGGGAGAAGGAAGGAGCGAGAGGAATGAGGAGGGTGGGAGACAGAGAGGAAGAACGAGAAAGAGGAAAGGAAGAGAGGAGAGAAGGGGACAGAGATTGAGAGAGAGAGAGGGAGGGAGAAGGAAAAAGGAGAGAGAAAGATGAGGAGGGAGGGATGAGGGAGATGGAGATGGAGGGAGAAGAAGGGGAGAGAGAGGAAGAGAGTGAGAGAAGCGGAAAGAGTGAGAGATGGAGAAGGAGGGTGAGGAAGGGAAGGAGAGAGAGATATGAGGAGGGATGGTGAGATGGAGCGGGAGGGAGAAGAAGGGGGAGAAAGGAAGAGAGTGAGAGAAGGGGAGAGAGTGAGAGATTGAGAGATGGAAAGTGAGGGAGAGAGGGATGAGGAAGGGGGAAGAGGGAAAGAGGGAGAGAGGGGGAGAGGTGGAGGGCGAAAGGGGAACGGGAGAGGGAGAAAAGGGGAAAGAGACAGGGATGAGGAGAGAGGGAGAGGGAAGGAGAGAGAAGGGAAGAGAGAGAGGGATGAGGAGGGAGGCAAAGGGAGATGGAGAAGGAGGAAATGGGAGGGTGAGAGAGTGAGAAAGGGGAAAGGAAGAGAAATAGAGAAGGAGAGAGCAAGCGATTGAAAGGGGGAGAGAGAGAGAGAAAAGGAGGAAGACAGAAGGGAATGAAGAGAGGGAAGGAGAGAGAGGAAAAGAGAGAATAGAAGAGAGAGGCAGAGGGAGGGAGGGAGACTGGGATGAGAAGGGAGGGGGAGGGAGAGGGGAAAGGAAGAGAGCGAGAGATGAAGAGGGAGGGAGGAAGAGAAAGAAGGGATGAGAAGAGGGAAGAAGAGAGGGAGGCAAAGAGGCGGGGATGGAGAGAGGAAGAGTGAGGGAGTGTGACAGACAGAGAGAGATAAATAGAGAGAGCGGGGGAAAGAGAGAGAGGAAGAGACAGAGAGAAAGATAAAGGGAGTGAGGGAGCGATAGAGAGACGGAGAGACGGCGATGGAGGAGTGAAGCTGATGTAGTTTCCATAACAACTACCTGCAAAAATCCAGCTCCCAGAATCGTCATTAGAAACAC
Source organism: Odontamblyopus rebecca (assembly GCA_030686955.1). Taxonomy (NCBI): domain Eukaryota; kingdom Metazoa; phylum Chordata; class Actinopteri; order Gobiiformes; family Gobiidae; genus Odontamblyopus; species Odontamblyopus rebecca. Next base: position 5,802,544 of record CM060667.1, read on the forward strand.
ATTTTTACTGGAAAGACTTTAGATTCTGGAACGTTGTCGCACAGGAGGTGACGGGGCCCTTAAAGCTCACGAGAGGTCATTTTGCCAAATATTTACAATCACAATTTACAGTTTTGTGATTATGAATGTTTTTGTTCCGGACACGATGGTTTCTCACCTGAAGCAGACGAGCGGTGGACACTCGGGAGCAGTGCTGAGGTCAGATTTGCGTCGTGGATGATTCAGGTTTTTCATTAACCTGGGGGATGACCACAATTAACTCTACGTCAGCGGGAAAACCAAAAAGCAGAGCTGCGATGACGGGAAAACACAGGAAAAACACTGGAAAAACAGGAAATGAAGAGAAAAATAAAATGTAGGACAATAAAAATACATTTAAATAAAACTGCACAATTCCTGTATTAAAGGTATTACAGACTTTCAGAATAATTATTTTTGTTTTATTCTTCTGGACCCGATCGTGTCTTTTGTCTTGTGGAAATTGTTTCCTCAGTCCATGTAGCTCCTCTGTGTTTTTAAAGTTTTTAAAGCAGCTTCTCAACTTAAGTGTAAAAATCTGTTGTTTTAAACTCTGGCTTCTGCCCTCTTCTCTCTCATTTTCCTCTCTATTCCTCCTCCTCTCTTCGCCCTGCTCCTCTTTCTCCCCCTCTTTTCCTACCTCCCTCTTCTCCTCTCCCTCTTCTCTCTTTTCCCCTCGTTTCCTCCTTCTCCCCTGCTCTCCTTTTCCTCCCCCTCTCCTCCCAACTTCTCCTCCCACTCTCCTTTTCCTCCTCCTCTCCCTCTCCTCTTCCCCTTCTTTCCTCCCCCTCTCCTCTTCCTCTTCTCCCCTCTCTTTTCCTTCCCTCTTTTCCTCTCCTCTTTCTCCCCCTCTCCTCATCTCCTCCCTCTTTCCCCCTCCTCCCTCTCCCCCATCTTATCCTCTCCTCCTTTCTCTCCTCCCCTCTCCTCCCTCTTTCTTCCCTCTCTCCCTCTCATTTCCTCTCCTCCGTTGGCCTCTCTTTTCCTCCCTCTTCCTTTCTCCTCCCTCTCCTCTCTCTCCCACTCTTTTCCTCTCCGCCGTTGGCCTCTCTTTTCCTCCCTCTCTCCTCCTCCTCTCTCTCTCTCCCTCTCCTCCTCCTCCTTTCCTCTTCTCCCTCTCTCCTCCGCCTCTTTTCCTCTCCTCTCTCTCCCCCTCTCTCTCCTCTCCTATTTTTCCTTCTCTTTTCCTCCTCCTTCTCCTCTCCTCTCTCTCCTCCCCCTCTTCCCTCCTCCCTCTCCCCTCCTCCCTCTCTCCTCCTCCTCTCTCCCTCATTTCCTCTCCTCCGTTGGCGTCTCTTTTCCTCCCTCTTCCTTTCTCCTCCCTCTCCTCTCTCTCCCACTCTTTTCCTCTCCGCCGTTGGCCTCTCTTTTCCTCCCTCTCCTCTCTCCCTCTTTTCCTCTCCTCCGTTGGCCTCTCTTTTCCACCCTCTCCTCCCCCTCTTTTCCTCTCCTCCGTTGGCCTCTCTTTTCCACCCTCTCCTCCCCCTCTTTTCCTCTCCTCTGTTGCCCTCTCTTCCTCCCTCTCTCCTCCTCCCTCTCTCCTCCTCCCTCTCTCCTCCCCTCTCCTCCATCCCTCTCCCCCTCTTTTCCTCTCCTCTATTGGCCTCTCTTTTCCTCCCTCTTCCTTTCTCCTCCCTCTCCTCTCCCACTCTTTTCTTCTCCTCCGTTGGCCTCTCTTTTCCACCCTCTCTCCTCCTCCTCTCTCTCTCCCTCTCTTCCTCCTCCTTTCCTCTTCTCCCTCTCTCCTCCGCCTCTTTTCCTCTCCTCTCTCTCCCCTCTCTCCTCTCCTATTTTTCCTTCTCTTTTCCTCTCCTTTTCCCCTCTTTTCCTCCTCCTTCTCCTCTCCTCTCTCTCCTCCCCTCTTCCCTCCTACCTCTCCTCTCTCTCCCTCTCTCCTCCTCTCTCCCTCTTTTCCTCTCCTCCGTTGGCCTCTCTTTTCCTGCCTCTCCTCTCTCTCCCACTCTTTTCCTCTCCGCCGTTGGCCTCTCTTTTCCTCCCTCTCCTCTCTCTCTTTTCCTCTTCTCTGTTGGCCTCTCTTTTCCTCCCTCTCCTCCCCCTCTTTTCCTCTCCTCTGTTGCCCTCTCTTCCTCCCTCTCTCCTCCTCCCTCTCTCCTCCTCCCTCTCTCCTCCCCTCTCCTCCATCCCTCTCCCCCTCTTTTCCTCTCCTCTATTGGCCTCTCTTTTCCTCCCTCTCCTCCTCCCTCTCTCCTCTCCTTCATCCCTCTCCTCTTTTCCTCTCCTCTGTTGCCCTCTCTTCCTCCCTCTCTCCTCTCCTCCCTCTCCCCCTCTTTTCCTCTCCTCTATTGGCCTCTCTTTTCCTCCCTCTCCTCCTCCCTCTCTCCTCTCCTCCATCCCTCTCCTCTCTCTCCCTCTCTCCTCTCCCTCTCCCTCTCCCCTCTCCCTCTCTTTTCCTTCTCCTCTCCTCTCTCTACCCTCCCTCTCTTTTCCTCCTCTCTCTCCCCTCCTCCTCCCTCTCTCCCTCTTTTCCTCTCCTCCGTTGGCCTCTCTTTTCCACCCTCTCCTCCCCCTCTTTTCCTCTCCTCCGTTGGGGCGCTGTGCCTGAGTCGAGTCGAGTCACCTCTGCTCAGAGTCGAGTCACCTCTGCTCAGAGTCGAGTCACCTCTGCTCAAAGTCGAGTCACCTCTGCTCAAAGTCGAGTCACCTCTGCTCAGAGTCGAGTCACCTCTGCTCAAAGTCGAGTCACCTCTGCTCAGAGTCGAGTCACTTCTGCTCAGAGTCGAGTCACCTCTGCTCAGGAGTCGAGTCACCTCTGCTCAGAGTCGAGTCACCTCTGCTCAGGAGTCAAGTCACCTCTGCTCAGAGTCGAGTCACCTCTGCTCAGAGTCGAGTCACCTCTGCTCAAAGTCGAGTCACCTCTGCTCACAGTCGAGTCACCTCTGCTCAGAGTCGAGTCACCTCTGCTCAGAGTCGAGTCACCTCTGCTCAAAGTCGAGTCACCTCTGCTCAAAGTCGAGTCACCTCTGCTCAGAGTCGAGTCACCTCTGCTCAAAGTCGAGTCACCTCTGCTCAGAGTCGAGTCACCTCTGCTCAAAGTCGAGTCACCTCTGCTCAAAGTCGAGTCACCTCTGCTCAGAGTCGAGTCACCTCTGCTCAAAGTCGAGTCACCTCTGCTCAAAGTCGAGTCACCTCTGCTCAGAGTCGAGTCACCTCTGCTCAGAGTCGAGTCACCTCTGCTCAAAGTCGAGTCGCCTCTGCTCAAAGTCGAGTCGCCTCTGCTCAAAGTCGAGTCACCTCTGCTCAGAGTCGAGTCGCCTCTGCTCAAAGTCGAGTCGCCTCTGCTCAAAGTCGAGTCGCCTCTGCTCAAAGTCGAGTCGCCTCTGCTCAGAGTCGAGTCGCCTCTGCTCAGAGTCGAGTCACCTCTGCTCAGAGTCGAGTCACCTCTGCTCAAAGTCGAGTCACCTCTGCTCAAAGTCTAGTCACCTCTGCTAAAAGTCGCGGCACCTCTGCTCAGGAGTCGAGTCACCTCTGCTCAGAGTCGAGTCACCTCTGCTCAAAGTCGAGTCACCTCTGCTCAAAGTCGAGTCACCTCTGCTCAGAGTCGAGTCACCTCTGCTCAAAGTCGAGTCACCTCTGCTCAAAGTCGAGTCACCTCTGCTCAGAGTCAAGTCACCTCTGCTCAAAGTCGAGTCACCTCTGCTCAGAGTCGAGTCCGCTTCTGCTCAAAGTCGAGTCACCTCTGCTCAGAGTCGAGTCACCTCTGCTCAAAGTCGAGTCACCTCTGCTCAAAGTCGAGTCACCTCTGCTCAGAGTCAAGTCACCTCTGCTCAAAGTCGAGTCGCCTCTGCTCAAAGTCGAGTCGCCTCTGCTCAAAGTCGAGTCACCTCTGCTCAGAGTCGTGTCTCCTCAGCTCAAAGTAGAGACACCTCTGCTCACACTAGAGTCACCTCTGCTCACAGTCGAGTCACCTCTGCTCAGAGTCGAGTCACCTCTGCTCAGAGTCGAGTCACCTCTGCTCAGAGTCGAGTCACCTCTGCTCAGAGTCGAGTCACCTCTGCTCAGGAGTCGAGTCACCTCTGCTCAGAGTCGAGTCACCTCTGCTCAGAGTCGAGTCACCTCTGCTCAGAGTCGAGTCACCTCTGCTCAAAGTCGAGTCACCTCTGCTCAAAGTCGAGTCACCTCTGCTCAGAGTCGAGTCACCTCTGCTCAAAGTCGAGTCACCTCTGCTCAAAGTCGAGTCGCCTCTGCTCAGAGTCGAGTCGCCTCTGCTCAGAGTCGAGTCACCTCTGCTCAGAGTCGAGTCACCTCTGCTCAAAGTCGAGTCACCTCTGCTCAAAGTCGAGTCACCTCTGCTCAGTCCGTTCCTTTGTTTCCTCTCACTTCTCTCTGTTCCTGCTGCTCCAAAAGTCTTTTTTTCACAAACGTTCACGTCGTCGTTCAGGACGAGACGCGAGTTTTACCGACGCACTTTCTGTCAGGGCTGAACCAGGGAAAACATTCAGTCATTTTTCTGACAAACTTTGCGATTCGATTTGAATTTTCAGTTTTAATAATAAGATTCTGCTCAAATTTTCACACTTTAAACTTGGGATGTAACGAAATCCAAACCTCTTGAAACTGTGAATCTGCCACTTTTTCCTCTAAAAATGCTTCACACGACTGAATCCAAAGAATGAAGATGTAAAAGTGCTGAGAACAGTTATTTCTTCATGTCGTCTGCACTGAAACGGAGCAAAGGATCATGGTCTATGTAGTTCCTTCTGTTTTTTTTAGCTATTTCTGCATCAGAACTGTTCATTTAACCCCTGAAGACCTGAGGGAAATTTTAGTACATTTCTCCTCGCCTGGATTTTTTTTCCTAATTTTGCTTTTAAAACTGCCCCTTTTACCCCATAATGAAGTGTTCTACCTCCTTTTGTTCAGTCCAACCTGTTATTTCACAATCTGCTGCTGTAGTTGTGTCATGAGGCTGTGAAAAAAGCTACAGGACCAGAAATAGAGATGGGAAAAAAAAAAAAAACAGAAAATAAAATTCCCACTCTTTTATACAAAACACACAGCAAACATGTAGAAACAACTTTTTGGACATAAAAATGCTTAATTTAGGGCCTTAGCTACAAAAATGCAAAATATCAAGTCTGTAAGTAAATTAAAAATCTCCTTATTGCCCTAAAAACAAAAAAAAAAAAGTGTAAAAGTGGTGGGGTGCAGGTTTAGTGACAATTCAACCAAAATGACTTGTTTCCTCATCACAAACAGACCCAGAGTTGTGTTTTGTTTCATTCACGCATGTCTGACGCACAAACCCTGCAGATTTACCTTTAGTTCTCAAGCCGAAAACACCCCGTTCCACCTTATGATGTCATGTGGTGATACAGGAAGTGCTCCACTGTGTTTTGAAACTCTTTAAACCTTCACTAGAATCACTCCAGTCCTGGAATCACCGATCTCTATGATGATGATGATCTATCAACCAGTTAAATACGGCCCCACTTTAACCGTATGTTTTCATCGTATTTAGTTTGTTTATGTTGTTGTACGGTGACTCTGAGTGTCCAGAAAAATGCCTAATAAATAAAACATTATAATTATACCGCTTCATGACATCACAAGGTGGGACAGAGCATTTCGTAGACAGACTAATAATAAAGAGTGATTCAAAAACGTGTGAATGGAACAGAACAAAACTCCTTTTTAGAATTGTCTTTATGCATATTTATTGATTTTATCTTTTGTAGTTTATTTAAGCTCACAAGAGTCCGTTTAATACAGAACCTTTAAGTGGGCGGTAAGTTTTTAACCAAATATGTCTCATGATTCCAAAAAAACGACTAAAAAACACTGGTGTAACTTGTAAAACGTGGAAAAACTCCCTCCACGTCCCCGGTCCTCGCTCTGTCCTTGCCGCCCTGCCTCCCGCGTGGGTTTGTTTGGCGGGTGAAGGTCGGGTCCGGGCCGTGACTCCGCCTCCTGCCGGCTCCTGTTCACTAAAGTTAATTAATGTTGTCTTAAAGCGAGCGAGGGGCGTGTGAATGTGCTGGTGCGGCAGGACCTGAGCAAACACGCCGTCCGCCCGGGGTCTTTCGTCCCGTCGTCCTCGTCTCCGCTGCGTCTCTGTGTACACGGCCACACGGACACGTTTGCACAGCGATGTCACTCACCGGCCTGACTCAGCACCAGGGCTCCTCGGGGTTTCTCACACTTTCTTAATCTTTCTCCGGACCTTCGCTGCGTCCGGACCTTGGAACTTTTCTGGGTCCGGGGTTCGTCAAATTGCTGCTTTTCTCCGTGGAGATGGTATCGCTTTGTCCGGAATGTTCCGCAGTGTGTTAAACTGTTCACAGACCAAACCAGACCAAGTGACAGGTCAGATCTGTGGAGAGGCGACTCCGCTCATGGTCAAAATGTCAGGTTTTCAGGGTATTTTGAGGTGGTGGTGGTGGTGAGGGCGTCTGATTTTTTACCTTATTTAGCCCTAGTTCAGTCCTGGTTCAGTCCTGGTTTAGTCCTGGTTCAGTCCTGATTTAGTCCTGGTTCAGTTCTGATTTAGTCCCGGTTTGTTGCTGGTTTAGTCCTAGTTCAGTCCTGGTTTAGTCCTGGTTCAGTCCTAGTTCAGTCCTGGTTTAGTCCTGGTTCAGTCCTGGGTTAGTCCTTGTTTCGTCCTAGTTTAGGCCTGGCATAGGCCTGGTTTAGTCCTAGTTTAGGCCTGGTGTAGTCCTGATTAAGTCCTGGTTTAGTTCTGGTTTAGTCCTTGTCAAGTCTTGGTTTAGTCCTGGTTTACTCCTGGTTTAGTCCTGGTACAGTCCTGGTTTAGTCCCGGTTCAGTCCTGATTCAGTCCTTGTTTAGTCCTGGTTTAGTCCTAGTTCAGTCCTGGTTTAGTTCTAGTTTATTCTTGGTTAAGACCTGGTTTAGTCTTGATTTAGTCCTGGTTTAGTCCTAGTTCAGTCCTGGTTTAGTCCTAGTTTAGTCCTGGTTCAGCCCTAGTTCAGTCCTGGTTTAGTCCTGGTTTAGTCCTGGTTTAGTCCTGGTTTAGTCCATCTTTCTCTAATAATCTCTTTCTTTCCATTTGACCTCATGTCTTGGGTCCCTGCCCCCCTCAGGCTCCCGTCTCATGCCCAAGAAGGATGCCCGCGCTGGGGGAGAGGACGCCAGGAGAGTCCCCAGGTGTTATGGATCTCTTGTTTGTTTTCATTAGTCCTGGTTTAGTCCTGGTTCAGTCCTGATTTCAGAACCTCTGCACCATCATCTCTCCGTCAGACCTCAGATAACCTCCACCCCCCAGGCTCTGGTCTCCTGCCCGAGGAGGAGGCCAGCGCTGGGGAGAGGATGTGAGCAGGTGTCAGTGGAGTCATTATAGTCCTGGTTTAGTCCCGGTTTAGTCCATCTCTACACTTATCATCTCTCCTCTCTTCTTCTGACCTCACATACCCTCGGCGGTTGTTTTTGCTCCTCCAGCCCCTCCAGGCGCTCGTCTCCTGCCCGAGAAAGAGGCCTGTGCTTGGGAGAGGACGTGAGCAGAGGGCCCAGTGTTATGGGCCTCTTGTCTGGACTAATTACAGTCTGGGTTTAGTTCTGATTTAGTCCTGGTTTAGCCCCGTTTACAATCCTAGTTCAGCCATAAATTAGTCCTGATCTACCCCTGGTTCAGTCCTGGTCTGTTCCTGATCTAGTGCTTCTTTAGTCCTGGTCTAGTCCTGGTTTAGTCTTGATCTAGTGCTCCTTTAGTCCTGGTTCAGTCCTGGTTTAGTACTGGTCCAGTGCTTCTTTAGTCCTGGTTCAGTCTAGGTTTAGTCCTGATCTAGTGCTCCTTTAGTCCTGGTTCAGTCTTGGTTTAGTCCTGATTTAGTGCTCCTTTAGTCCTGGTTTAGTCCTGGTCTAGTCCTGGTTTAGTCCTGATCTAGTGCTCCTTTAGTCCTGGATTAGTCCTGGTCTAGTCCTGGTTTAGTCCTGATCTAGTGCTCCTTTAGTCCTGGTTTAGTTCTGATCTAGTGCTCCTTTAGTCCTGGTTTAGTCCTGGTTTAGTTCTGATCTAGTGCTCCTTTAGTCCTGGTTTAGTCCTGGTCTAGTCCTGGTTTAGTCCTGATCTAGTGCTCCTTTAGTCCTGGTTCAGTCTTGGTTTAGTACTGGTCCAGTGCTTCTTTAGTCCTGGTTCAGTCCTGGTTTAGTCCTGGTTTAGTGCTCCTTTAGTCCTGGTTTAGTCCTGGTTTAGTCCATCAGAGGATGTGAGCAGAGAGCTGGGGTGTTATGGTCGTCTTGTTCACTGTAAGAGTCCTGGTGTAGTCCTGTTTTAGTGCTTCATTGGTCCTGGTTTAGTCCTGACTTAATTCCAGTTTAGTCCTGGTCTTTTTATTCACTGGTCTAATCCTGGTTTAGTCCTGTTTGCATCATGGTTTAGTCCACCTTTAGTCCTGGTTTAATACCTGTGTCAAAGGTGTTATGGTGTTCTTGTGTTATGGTGTAAGAGTCCAGAGCCTGATTTAGTCCTGGTTTAGTCCTGGTTTAGTCCCAGTTTAATCCCGGTTTAGTAACAGTTTAGTCCTGGTTTAGTCGTGGTTTTAGTCCTTAATCTTTAGTCCTGTTTTAGTCCTTAATCTTTAGTCCCAGTCTAGTCCTGGTTTAGTCCTGGTTTAGTCCTGCTTTCATTCCAGTTTAGTCCTGGTTTAGTCCTGGCCTAGTCCTGGTTTTATTCCTTAATCTTTAGTCCCAGTTTAGTCCTGGTTTAGTCCCAGTTTAACCCAGGTTTAGTCCTTGTTTAGGCCCAGTTTAGTCCAGGTTTAGTCCTTGTTTAGGCCCAGTTTAGTCCAGGTTTAGTCCTTGTTTAGGCCCAGTTTAGTCCAGGTCTAGTCCTTGTTTAGGCCCAGTTTAGTCCAGGTTTAGTCCCAGTTTAACCCAGGTTTAGTCCTTGTTTAGGCCCAGTTTAGTCCAGGTTTAGTCCTGGTTTAGTCCCAGTTTAGTCCCAGTTTAACCCAGGTTTAGTCCTTGTTTAGGCCCAGTTTAGTCCAGGTTTAGTCCTTGTTTAGGCCCAGTTTAGTCCAGGTTTAGTCCTTGTTTAGGCCCAGTTTAGTCCAGGTTTAGTCCTGGTTTAGTCCGTGTAGCAGAGGTGTTCTGTCCTCGTCGTCTCTAATTGGACGTGTCTCACTTTTGACTCTGTTTCTCGGTGTGTAGCGGCGCCCCCTGTCTGTCACTAACCTCCACCTCACCTCGGGCTGCGTTTATGAGGCGCTAAATGTTTCATGAAGCAAAGAAACAAACCGTGACACAGAGACAGAGCGAGTACGGGCCAGACCGGGCGAGTCTTAAGGGTTTTTCAATGTTTTAAAACTTTATGCAATTTGTTTTAATGTTCCAGGGACGTCAGAAGTAACAGATTGGGCAATTAACAGAGCTTCTAGGCCACTTTAATCTTTAGAATAGTTTATCAATATGAAACAGCGCTGAACCTGATTCTTAAAAAACAGAAAAACAGAACTAGTTCACTTTAAACAGTTTGCAAACTTTGCAGCGCGTTCGATCGCATCAGCATCAGCGCACGAGCTGTTTTTATCAGCGCTTATACTGTATGCAAATGAGCCATGAGGTTTTAAGTTTGGTTTATGTAAAACATAAACGAATGTGCACAAAGCTGCATTAAACACATTATTACTCAAAGTCTAGACTGAGCGGTGGAGGGGACCAGTCACAGCCCTTATCGTCTGCGTCGTTTTGACCAAAGTTTCGGAGGTGTGTGAAAGTCTGACTTCTCAATGAAAACGACACTAAAATAATACAAAAAAATGTTTCTCAAAATAAAAGAAATAAACGACACTGGGTCCTGATTCTATTTATTCAAGTATTGCAACTCTGATAAAATTATAAAACGGTAGAATATGTAAATAAAATGTGTTTCTTAAGTGCAAATTTGTCTGCAAGAATTATCTGTATTTGGCGTAACACCCGTCCCTGGCCTCACCCGTCCCTGGCCTCACCCGTCCTGGCCTCACCCGTCCTTGTCCTCACCTGTCCCTGGCCTCACCTGTCCCTGGCCTCACCCGTCCCTGGCCTCACCCGTCCCTGGCCTCACCCGTCCCTGGCCTCACCCGTCCTGGCCTCACCCGTCCTTGTCCTGTGCAGTCACCGGAGCAGAAACTCACCTTGGACTGTTTTAGCATCCGCTCTCTGTAATGGGACGATCTCAAGGTGAAGGTAAGTTTACGGTTTAGTCCTGGTTCAGTCCTGTTTTAGTCCTGGGTGAGTCCTTGTTTAGTCCTGGTTTTAATCCCACATACTAGTCCTCCTGGTTCAGTTGAGTCCTGGTTGAGCCATAGTTCAGCCCTTGTTTACTCCTCATTCAGACCTGGTTTAATTGTGGTCTAGTCCTGGTTTAGTCCTGACGTTGTCCTGGTTCAGTCCTGGTTTAGTCCTGGTTGAATCCACGGTCCAGGACTTGCAGAAGCAGGGACTGACCTTGGTTTGAGGTGAGTCGGGAGAGAGACGTCTGCAGGGGACGTGGGGACGGCACGATCCCAATATGACCCCCGTCCCCTCACTCCTCCACCTCCCCCAAGGTAAAGTCACTCCGGGGCATCTGACGTACTTCTGTAACCTTCCCCGGGTCAGTTATTCTCTCTCTCACAGACACTCACGATCCACTGCAAAATACAAAACAGAAAAACAGGATATTGCTAAAATGTGACCTCTAGATGTGACGTGTATTTTTCTGCATCAAAATACTTTTAAATAAAAACCAACAACACCACAAATTCTTAGTCCTGCATTTTTCTTTCATACATTGACAATTACATCTTCCTCACAAGTAATAATAATAATAATAATAATAATAATAATAATAATAATAATAATAATAATAATAATAATGATGATGATGATGATGATGATGATGATGATGATGATGATGATGATGATGACCGGGTAGTGACCGTCTACCGGAGCGAACAGGGCACGTTTAGGAAAGTTTTTGCTGAAGGCGCCAACTACCGGTGCTGATCTGTAAAAGAGCATTGGGATCAATAAAATACTGGACTGGTCACGTCTCTTTTTGATGGTAGCTAGCTGGTTAGCTCACCCAGAACAAGAACAAAAGAACTGTGAATGCTGAAGCCTCTCGGCGCTTTCAGGCCGTCAGAGAACCGTGCCGGTGCCAGTTCCTGCACCTAATCTCATACCGACCGACGTGTTCACGCCGAAAATCAGAGCGTTTGGAAACCAAAAAGTTAGTTCCCGACAGGAACCAAGTAAAACTTGTTTTTTCCAAGCAAACCGTGACGTCACAGACGAAGTTAGCAGATTCATCCGGGTCACATGTGGTAAAATAAGCAAACAACACGTGGACGCACATCCGGACCTGCTGCTGCAGGAGATTTAATGTGTCTCCAGCACAATCTTCACGTATGACACGTCTACAAATTATTGTGTACCATTCATCTTAAATATCTGTGTTCGCCTGGTGATGTTACATCTTTGGATTTGGCGTTGCTGCTGCAGAAGAGCTCAGCACAGATAAATAATGATTTGTGTGAGCACAAATGTTCGCTGGTGTCGATGATACAATCCATGATTGTTATTTCGTACGGCTAAAGTGCTAAAGTGCATCCTCTCCTCAGTGCTCCAGTTCTGCTCTCTGGTTTTGCTGTATGAGGCTTCTTCAGTCACCCTGTCTTTCTTCTATTTCTCCTTGTTTTATGTGATGTTGCTGATACCACTCATTCCTTCACCCTTTCCCAAACTGGACTTTTCCCCTTGGACACTCGGGCTGTTACGAATGGGTTTCCATTTGTGCCTTTTTCTGACACAATCAAAACTGATCTATTGCATTCATAGGATATTTCGTACATACTCTTCTAATGACCGTTAGCATTTTTATGCACTAAGTTTCGATAATCGATGGACGTCATTGTCGATTTAGGCTGCGATGGGGCAGCCTATTTCGACAGAACTCCGGCCTTGCTTTGCTTCTAAGATTTGACGAGATCAGGCTTTCACAAGGAGGTTTGGTCAGAGATTTTGACGCTTTCTTTCACGATGAATCTCCCCAAGTTCAAATGGGTGTGACAGGTGGACATGCACAGTCCGTCTGTATCAAACCGTATATGGCTGCTTACGAGGGAAAAAGAACAAAAAATATCAGAGCTCTGGGTCTGTCAGGTGTGAATTGGACGTCTGGTCACTCTGCCTCAGTCCTCTCGACTTCCTTCCCTTCTCAGTACGACTACGTTGTACCCGCAGCAGGAATCATACTGCACTTTGTTGAGTAATAGTTTTTATCTTTGAGTTTAAATTCTCAGAGCAGAAAACCAACATCATTAGAGTGCCCAGACTTCACTTGGACCACACTTAGGGACACGGAGACATGCTACTTTTTCAGTATTTAGCCGCTAATGTCCCTGTTCTTTAACTTCTGTCAGCCCCTAATTAAGTATTTTACACTTAGCTTCGGCGCGCTCCAGTCGTGAGCACCATGTAAATGCCAGACAGGAAGTTCATCTCCACCACGCCGCCCGACTTGACCCCGAATGTCTGAATCCGCCGCGCTTTATTTCATTATTTTTATTTTTCGCGGTGGTTAATTGGAGCGGTGTGGTTGGCCCTGTCAGCGCCCGGCTTCTCCGGCCTTTTCATGGTCTTCTCCGGGGAATGGCTGCAGTAATGAGCCACTGTACCTGGGTCACTGGTGGGCAATTAGAGGGGAATAATGACTGCTTCCTGGAGCTTCGCCGCATTTCGGTTTCTCTTAAAGGGGAGGGGGGTCCCGTGAGAGGAGGACCGGACGAGCGCGGCGAAAAAATAGAAATATACACGAGAATGACCGGAATTTACAATCAGGAGCTGGACTTGTTTTGATTGGTTTAGTTGGTAAATAGGTTAAGAGAAGCTGGTTGACTCAAACTGCTAATTTCTCTGATCTGGACAAGATTTTAAAACTTCTGTCGGGTTATTCATCTTATTTTCAGATTTATTCTCTACTTATTATTAGTTCTGAGACTGCTTCATTCTAGTCTAGAGGTACACACAGAAAAAAAAACAATCTCTAGGTAAGTTAAAATGACTTGAATTAAGAAAATTTTACTTTATTCGAGTCGATTCACCTTGAGAAGTAAAATTATCCGCCAGTGGAATAAGTGATTTTTTTCTTAATTCAAGCAACATTCGATTTTGTTTCTCATTTTAAGTGCGAAAAGTTGTTTTTCTTATTTTAAGTACAAAAGTCACTGGCAGATCATTTCACTGTAAAGTGAAATTTACTGAAATCATGATAAAACTTTCTTAATTCAAGTCATTTTAGCTTGACTAGATTTAGTTTTTTGCAGTGTGCTAATACAGGAAGTGAAATTTACTTATCAGAAATCTGAAAATAAGAAAATATATCCAGGCCTTCAAAAATCTCAAAATAAGATAAAATCACTTATTCTATACAATAATCTAAGTTTTAAGTGATCTAAAATGAAGCATAAAACACTAATTCAAAGACTGAGTGGAAATATCTTAAAACTAGAATTTAAAGCTTGTTATTTACTGCTTTATTCTTGATTTTAGTTCAAGAAACTTAATTAAATTCTTTATTTCCTTATTTTAAGCCTAATTACCCCTTGGCAACTTACTGACAAATTGGAGTTCTCTTCTGAAACTTTTAAAACTTTTAATCTTTCCATCTGACAAACAGAAGGTTCAGAGATGAATATTTTACAATATCAGTCCAAGATCGACTGATTTACATCCATGAAAACACTTAACACTTATTTTGGTTGTTTTGTGCACATTCTAACTTTATAAAAATGTATCAGTCTTTTAGTACATATCCCTTAAAATACAATAAATATGCTTTTTTGTTGAGATTTAACAGAATAAATCTTGTCTAGTTTTATGAAATTTGCGGTGTAGTTTATTTTAAAATAATTTGTCGAGTAAAAAGATCTGTCCAAAGATAATGTCACTACCTTTCTGTCATTTTCTGGAAGATTTAAGTGTTTATATCTTAAGCTTCTTTGCAGAGCGCAGCTGAAAAGCAGGTCAGAGTAAATAGGGTTTAATATCAGCGTTTTCTTGCTAAATAAAATCAAAGTCGTGTCTGAATTATACTTTGAATCATAAGGTCAATCACAGCGACTGACAAAAAAAGATGTTTAGTCAAGGCGAGGCTAACGCACAATACTTTTTTTCAGTTTATCGTCAGTTTTTTCTGCATCAGTTCACTTTTCTGCACCTTTATGCAGTTTAAACCTCTCTTCATGCAATGCAGGGATTTGGTTAATATCAGATACACTGGGCTTATAATTTCTGTTTATTTTTGCTTTTGGAAACGGGCCCTAAACTCTATTCTAACCCTACTGTAACCGTAAACCTAAACCCTACCCTCACCTTCTAACCCCTAATCCTCTAACCCTAACAGTAACTTTCAGTTTTTATAGAGGATTTTCCAAGGAAAGAGAATTACAACTGTTCTGTCCTTTTTCAAATGTTGCTCATGTGCGACACCTCCCTCCTCCTCCACAGCTCCCTAAGTAGAAACACCTCCTCCCGTCTCCTCCTTATTCTAGAAATCACGCTTGTTCACAGCCGCTGCCTGTTCAGAATCATTGAACAAAGTGCTTACAGAAGAAAGTCAGCGACCAACGTGTCAGTTACGTCGCTGGAAGGAATCTCCAGGAATCACCTTAGTTTGGCTTCGCTCCTTTTTCCCCTTCTCTTCTTGCAGCGACCTCAAAACCTTTCTTTTGCGATGAACTGGTCGTGGATTCTTGCCGGACACTGCAACAAACTGCGAGGAAGCTACAGTTCGAAAAAGACGCTAAGAACTGCTGCGTTGGTCGAGTAAACGGCGTCTTGCGTCTGTGGAGTCCGTAAGAGGCGAACATAAGCCACATAATCCCAGCATGCCGGCGAGTCAGCTACAGTAGAAACAGAGAGTAGAGATTTCCCGATCAAGATTATTTGGTTTCCGATCCAGTCCAATTTTTTTAAGGAGTGCTCTTTCCGATACCGATCCAATACCTTTTTTTATAGCTCCGGTGGCGCCGTCTCTTTAATGTAGTGTCATGAAGGAAATTCGTACCTTAGCTCCAAAAAAATCCATTAGACGACGAAAGCCTTACCGACCTCACCGTCTTTAAAACGCCTCCGCCAGTGTTTGCTGCTGTGGCTTTGCCGCTTTGCGCTTGTAAATCTCAAACTCATCTGGATAATTCTTTTGTAAGTGACGAATCAAATTGGTTGTGTTAAATTGGCTCTGCTGGTTCCTCCACGAGAAGCTGTTTATTTGCAGTGATTGTGTCGCTGTTTGACTCTCGTTTTGTTGTTGTGAAAAGTCCCACAGATTCAGCATGTTTTTTTTTTATTCACAGCTGCCGTAAAGCGTCTCGATGTCGCAGAAACAAGTGAAACTGGATTGGTCCGATCACGTGACTGAATCCGATACTGTCCGATGCTCATAAAAGAGCTGGATTGGGAGCACATACCAATACTGGATATCGTATCGGGACATCCCTAGTAGAGAGTTTGATTGTCAACTTAACCAAAGCCAATAAATAACAAGGCAGCTCTGCTGTTGTTTAACTGGCCAAACCACGTCCACAGTGGATGGATTTTCATTCTTTATTTTTTGTTTATCATAATTACACAGCTGCTGTGTCTCTATAACATTATTTTAACTTTCACTGACAATTTAAAACTAAAAAACCCTGCATACAACCTTTAAGATGGAGAATCTGCTCCACAGCGAGCCTCTAAAAACAAGCTTCATCTAACTCTTCTAGTGGTTGCCCCCCCCCCCCCCCCGCTTGTTTGCATGGAGTTGTGATTGATTTGCCTTAAATGTTCCGCAGTGTGATATTAAACTTATCTATCTTGCATTTAGTCACTTACATGTGCTTTTATTACTCAGGGATGCCTTGAAAAGCATGAAAAGAACTGTAATTTTGCTTGCTGCGGCATCTTACCTGTCTCCATGGTGATAAATAATCTTAATAATTCAATATTGTGGAACAATCTCGCAAAGCACTCGCCGCCGAAACAATCTGGAGGTGCAGAGGTTACGTAACGCGGTAACTAATGGGGCTATTCTGGTTTTACAGTGCACAGCGAGACGGGGAGGAAGTGGAGATTTGGGACCTCGTAATTAAACCCAGGTTCAGTCCAGGTTCAGACCGGTTCAGAGTCCGGACCGGGGCCACGCTGGAGTCATTTCCACCTTTAACGATGACATTTAGCTCAAATCTGTGCGAGTGCAAGTGCTTTTCTTAATGCCCTTTGTCGCTGATTAGAGCCAGCTCCAAGTTTCCTGCAAAGTCACAAACTGGATCATATACACCGAGAGGCCAAAGTTCCACACTTGTACTTTAAACTTTCAGATATACCTTTGCGTTGGTATTTCACTTTCTATAACTTAACGGTGAAATACGAAACTTTAATCTTGTAAATGAGTACAGTCTGTTTTCCCCATAGACGAGAATGTAAAATCAGCACTTATATATATATATCCAATATCCAGCCAGTGCGCTCTGTCTGCAGGTAATTCTGAAGCTGAATCAGAAGTTGAAAATGCTGAACTTTTGGTGTCGGTTGCGCCGTGTCAACCAGTCGGGGATGAGTAGGGACATAGCGGCGTTATCATCTGGAAGAAGGAAAAGAAAGAGAAAGATCTGGGAACCGGGACAGGAAGCAACAAACACCAGAATGAGAAACTCTACACCGTGTCATTAGCGGAGTATAAATATGTATATGCTGCAACCGCTGAGTCGATCTATATCAGGGCTAAACCAGGACTACACCAGGACTAAACCAGGACTGAACAAGGACTTAACTAGGTCTAAACCAATGTCATTAGTGGAGTAAAAATATGTATATGCTGCAACTGCCAAGCTGATCACCAGGACTACACCAGAACTAAACCAGGACTCGACCAGGACTGAATCATGTCTAAGCCAGGACTGGACCAGGACTAAACCAAGACTGGACCAGGACTGAATCATGACTAAACCAGGACTGGACCAGGACTAAACCAGGACTAAACCAGGACTTAACCAGGTCCAAACCAGTGTCATCAACGGAGTATAAATATATATATATGCTGCAACCACAGAGCCGATCGCCAGAACTACACAAGGAACAAAACAGGACTGGACCAGGACTGAATCATGACTAAGCCAGGACTGGACCAGGATTAAACCAGGACTGGACCAGGACTGGACCAGGACTGAATCATGACTAAACCAGGAGTGAACCAGGACTAAACCAGGACTGAATCAGGACTTAAGGTCTAAACCAGTGTCATTAGTGGAGTATAAATATATACACACCGCAGCGGCCAGTCACCTCTGCTGATGGGTTTATGTAATAAATACACTAAAGAGACTCTCTCGATCGGGAAAACAAGGCACTCGCAGCAACCGCAGCAACGACCTGAATGTACGTCAAGTATTTTTCACCCATTTATCCACTGCATTCAAGATGCATGTCGCAGGCGTCTGAACTCAAATGCAAAGGCGTCCAACTAGAGACGTCCAGGGTGTTTTTTAACATTTTAATAAACCAAAGAATCATACGAGTCTGTATAAGGTTTGGAGCGTGTTCATTTGGCCATTGTTTTGAAGCTGTGCACGCGCCCAGTTCAAGTTCAAGCATGTGAATAATATGTGTAAAATCCCTCAGTCGTCCAGGTAGAATCCATGGCAAAGGAGAGAGCTCAGTTTGTCAACCGGACAAATAAACTCTTGTCCAGTTGACAAATTGAACTCTCTCCTTTGCCATGTGAATAAGCGTGATGTGAGTTCATGAGAGCTATGCTAATTTAAAGCCAAACTTCCTTCTGTCACAGTTTGAGAATCCTCCTTTGACCCAGTTTAGTCTTTTAACGCTCTGTATTCAAAAGCCAGACTAAACCAAAATAAGGTCTAAAACAGATCTAAACCAGGGCTAACTCAGGTCTAAGCCAAAACCAATATAAATAAACCAGATCTAAGGCAAAATCACGTCTAAATCAATACTAAAAAAGGACTAAACCAGGCCTAAAGCAGGATTAACCAATCTAAACCAGGACTAGGACTCATTCAGGTCTAAACCAGCTCTTAAACTGGTCAAAAACAGAACTGGTAACATAGAAAACAGATAATCTTTCAAAATGAAAATCTCTCTAACATTTTTCTCATGTTAACCCAGTATAAAAAGTGTGCAAACGTCTCCCCTTAAATCTGGATGTTGGTCCATGACCTAACCTGAGAGATCCTGTGGTGAACCCGCTCACGTGCCCGGTCCTGCTGCTAGCATCACAGCCCGACGCGGATCATGCAGCTGTTTGATTACTCACACAGCGCAGGCCTGAGATGAGCTACCAGATCTGTACCGGCGCATGTAGCCACTTTATTATACATGAATAATTTCCCATCTCTCCCGGCAGTCTCAGAGATTTTATGTAGATGGTATTTTGCTTTAGCGTCAGTCTGCCGCCGCATTTCCACAGCTCTGACAGAGATTGATGCGCCGGGTTCTCGCGGCGCAGCTATCTCTCAAATCCAACGCGATTTACAACCGAAATCAGGCCCAAATCACCAAAACAAAACCAGCTCCACTGCTCTGCTCCGTCTGGGGTTAGGGACGGGTGTGCGAGGCGCTCTGGGGCAAAATGCAGCCGAATTATAAACAACGTTCAATTTAAAGGGCCCATATTACGCTATTTTCTGATTTATGTTGTTGTTTCCTCACCGCAAACAGACCTGGAGTCGTGTTTTGTTTCATTCAACATGTTTAAGACACAGATATTCTATTATTCTAGTATATTCTACTACAAAATATTAGTGTCGTAGTACTTGAGACCAATCTTGGTCTCGAAAACCAGCCTCAAGACCATTTTTTCACGTATTTGGACACCATTTTGAACACACTTTTACTCACTGGCTTTTAACACGGCATGAGAATAGGCTATTATCACACCAGCAGGAAGCAATGTTGATTCGCCCAATGGCAGGAAGCGATCTTGATTCGCCCAACGGCAGGAAGCGATGTCGATTCGCCCAACGGCAGGAAGCGATGTTGATTCGCCCAACGGCAGGAAGCGATGTCGATTCGCCCAACGGCAGGAAGCGATGTCGATTCGCCCAATGGCAGGAAGCGATGTTGATTCGCCCAATGGCAGGAAGCGATGTCGATTCGCGCAACTTCTGGTCAATGGTTTTCTCTGGCAAAATACCTGTGGAAAAGCGTTGCATATTTTTGAGCAGCTTCAGAAAATCTGCCCCAACACCAAATCTTCATCCAACAAGAACGACAAAGAACAGATTCTGTCCATGAAGAATTTATCCACAACGGAAGAAAGATGAAAACTTAAGTTATGGTCATGAATAAAACATAAATAACTTGTTCACTCAGACTGACTTTAGAATTAAAAATAAAAATCGATTTTGTGATGTCGATATTAGCGCAGACAGAGAGATCTGTGCAGTTTAAATGGTATAAGGTTCTTTATTTGTCATTCAAGCATGCGAAAGAAACACATGACTGAACGAAATGTGGCCCAGTGACCAAGAGGGATAAAAACAATAATGATAAAGAGAGGCAGTCTGAGCCGGAAGTCAGTGTGCACTGTTCAAAAGTCTGTGACAGCCTCAGGAAAAAAAGCTGGACCTCAGCCGAGATGTTCTGGCTTTGATGCTCCTCAGTGTCCTCCGGAGAGCAGAGGGACAAACAGATGGTGGGAGGGGTGCGAGGGGTCCCCCATGATCCTGGAGGCCCGTCTCCTGTAGCGCTCCTCGTAAATATCACTGCTGGGTGTAAAGTCACATCCAGTGATCGTCGTAGATATTTAATCTGTGAACATCTACAGCATTTTTTATATAGTACATCTTCAAAAAAATGTTCACAGTTAAAATGCTGTTGCTTTGTCTGAACAGTTTCACAGTCTGGTCTTAATCCTTCATGGAGACCACACCAGACCAAGTCACAGGTCAGATCTGTGGAGAGGCGACCCCGTTCCCTGCCAGAATGCCTGTTTTTCTCTGTATTTTTGAGCTATAAAACCAAATAAACATAAGGTTGAGCTGTTTAATGTCATACTGTGGGACATTCCAGGCAGAGCAATGACATATCCATAAAAACAAGCAAGGGATGTTAACCGATAACTGTTTGACTGGTGGTTGACCGAATCATCGTCAACCAGTCAATTTTTTTTTAACCCTACGTAATCGTGCTTGAGAATGGCACGGTTCTACAGTCCGAGTCGCCCGAAATGATCACAGACAGGAGCCTAAACATGTTATGTGGTGCGAGGTCTCGTTGTTTGTCCAATCGACTTGGAGATCCGAGGATGTTGCCGAGTGACACGCACTGACACGCCCCTTTTCCTGTGACGGCGCAATGTGGACCTCAAGACGCGAGGTTAGAGCCCAGATGATTAAGCAAAAGAAAAGTTCTGTGTGGCAGCATTTTAGCAATATGAATGACACCGATGTCTAATGTACCTTGTGTGATCCAGTGTTAAAATACAGTAGCACATCATCGATGATGTTTCACCTCAAAATGCGACACTCTCAAGCCTCTTCTATAGGTGAGAAAAAGCCAACCTACCATGCTAACTATGCTAACCATGCTAACTCTGCACCACCAAGTGCTTTCTCTGTGATCTCTATGTTTGAGTCGCCACAGAAGTGCATTTGTTGTGTAGGCGACTGTTGGATGTTTAAGGGGTTTTATACTCAAGGTTTTGTGCGTATTGTGGACTAAAGTCATGACTGCTGGGTTAAACTGAGTCTCACGGTCGTGTCCGTGTATAAATGCTTCATGTGCGGTGTTGACAGACTTGTGCTCCTCAGTCTATAATCAACGTCTCTTCGGTCATTTTCTGAAATGAGCCACGTCGATGTTTCAAAGGAGCTTCTAACACTCGACTAACGCCTTTATCTTCAGCGCTGTCACGTGTGAGAGTCGGCGGCAGGTGCGGCTCGAGTCAAAATCGGGGTTATTTAATATAGTGATTAGATTTAGAACAGATAAAGTGAACGGTTAATTGATTTTAACCGGTTAACGAGGCTCGGTGGTCGGTCATGATTTTTTTGTTTTGTTTTCCCCATCCCTAAAACAAGCAGGTGATGGACCCCTAACCGAAAAGTTACACAGTGCACCTTTACCCAATCCTCTCCTCCTCCCCGCTCTCTCGCTTGCTAGAAATAATTATTCCAGCCATATATTTTCTGATTTTCTGAGCCTTAATCAGCCTCTGTTTAGTGGCACAACAAAAGACCCACAGCCCTGCACATTTTCTATTTGATTTTGAATCCATTTGTACGGCTCTTTACCGCTAATAACCGCTCCGTGCATCGCCGTGGCAATTAAAGCTCAGCCCGGTTATGGCGGGATATTTCTCTCACATGAGACACTTACCTGAAACTCAATTATCGATCACCTTTTCAGAGCAGAAAATCAGATGAATGGGAATAAATGAGCTCTTTAGATCCGAGGCTGCGGTAATATGAAAATAGATAATGTGATAGAAATAGGCCAATCCAAGAGTTTAAGTGTTTAACCTGTGGTGCTGTGGCAGAGTGGTTAGCCTCTCTCCTTTTACCTGAACAGCCAGAGCCACGTTTCTCTTTCCTCGCTTCCTTGTCCTTGATTCCTCGATTCTGCAGGAAATGGGTGAGGAAGTCCCACCCGCAGAGGAGACGCAGCGAGGAGAGAGGATCTACTCCTTACTGGCCACATTTACATTATGTTTTTTTATTCAAGATGAAATGTACTAAATTAAATAGTTCAGAATTAAAATATTCTCCGTCGAGTTTACATGGAAATAATAATTCAGAATTGATGTTTACATGGAAAACACATTAAATCGGCTTTATTTAAAAGGGAACTCCGGCACGTTTGAAGCTAAAGTCCGTCGCTAGAGGTGGTTGAATTCTGTCAGAAGCCAAAAAACGGCACAGATCAGTGTTTCCTCGGCGGAGATCTCACTGTGGCAGTGAGTCTGTCAAGGCAACAAACTAGTGTAGTGATGGGGGCAAGTTCTGAACTTCCACGTAAAACGCCACTTTAACCCATCTTACAACAGCCACGAGTCTAACAAACAAAACGCTCTGCCTGGTTCACTCATTAGTGTCTGGAAACGTTAGAAAACAACTTTATAAGCACCTCACACTTCCCTCTGTCGATGTCCCACTGCACAGGCCGTTTTTGTGCCTCAGACCAGTTTAATATCAGACAATATTTTCATGGACTTTAAGGTGTGGCGGATAAATGTGGCACAATAAAATGATACAACCAACACAAAAACTGGTATTTTCTAAATATACCAATAAATGTTTCCAAAGACGTCGTTTTGCAGCTTGTGGGTTTAATATTAGTGTTAATGTATCACATGACCGAGACAAACATCTTGACGTCAAGAGTGAGTCATAGATGGAACAGAGAGAATTTTTCAATATAAAACATTTAATGATAAATAAAAGTGTAATAATGTAAGTTATTTATTCTTTCTGTGCGGCCCAGTACCAAATGACCCATAGACCAGTCCCCGGCCCTGCGGATTGGAGACCGCTGGGTTAGACTAGTGATTTCTCTCAGTGGAGTGTGCATTTCCTCCCTGTGTAACTGTGGCAGAGTGGTTATTCTTTCCTCTTCCAGTGAATATTAAAATACTACAAATTATTCGACAGCAGGTGAGAATAAATTGTAGTATCAACCTTCATTTATAAAGCACTTTTCATACAAAAAAAATGCAACACAAAGCGCTTTACAGTGATTAAAAACAGACCCACAAAAAGCTAAACTACGGGTGGGTCTTGATTGCTCCCTGTGACATAACTTTCTTTTTTGCTACTAACTTTCTGGAAACTGGAAGAAGTTTAGAAGTTTATTTAATGGACAGTACAGAGACATTATAATAGTATTGTCCAGTCGGGTGCAGTCCATCCAGTTTGGCTATGCTTCCATTGTAGGGATTATTATACTTCTGATGACACAGGCCAAGATAACAAGGACTGAGTGCGCTCGCTGCTGCAGTGCAATTTCTCAGTGGAACAGCCTGATTGACACAAATTCGGTAAATTACTCAAATTGGAGAACGCATCCACTGATTTCCTCCGGACGTTCGGTTGCTATTTCAGATCCTTTTAAGAATGAACTACTGCGTCGGGGAAAGCGTCTCCGTCTGCAGCCGGCGGTGTCCAGGGGAGGTTATGGGAGGGCAGGGTGCAGGGAGGCGGGCGGTGTGCAGAGGTGAGGGCGGGCGGGGTGCAGACGGCGGTAAAAATGAGCGCTCGGGGCCGGAGTGGGTTAGAGGAAATGTTGAGTGCTTTAGTCAGAGGTGTAATGCTGAATGATTGTGTGTCTCCTCTGTTTATTTGCTGCTGTAAGAGCCCTAATGGAGACAAATGCTGCACCCAAAAGCCCGCTCTGCTCTCTCCTCCTCCTCCTCCCTCGCTCCCGTCGCTTTTTCTCCTCCGTCCTTCCCTCCTCCTTTCTCCAAAGTCGACTCTTTTCCTTCTTCCTCCTTCTCCCTACTCTTTGTTCTCTTTCTCTCGCCGACTCCATCTCTCTCCTGTCCACTCTTTTCCCTCCCTGTCCCTTCTTTCTTTCATTCTTTCTCTCTCTTTCTCCTTCTCTCACTATAGTCTATTCATGTATTTGATTGGGAAAAACATTAAACTTGAAGCACAACATTTATGACCCGGGATAATTCGCAGTGTCCGTCCCTTAAAGGACTTTTACAGACAAAGTTCTCGTATAGATTCACCATCTCCTCTCTGTCATCTCTCCTTTTTTTCTCTCCTGTCTCCTCTTTTGTCTCCTTCTGTTTTATTTCTCTCTTATGTCTACTCTCTTGCCTCTCTCTCTCTACCTTACACTGCAAATTTCTCTGATCTGGCCAAGATTTTTAGCTTATTCATCTCGTTTTCAGATTTATTGTCAACTTACTCGTTCTGAATTGGTTATATAATCTTAAAAATGGTCATATTTATTTCTTCCATGACTCAGCTTTTCAGAAAATCTTAAATTTAAACAATAAATGTTTAAAAGAAGAAGGTACAATCCATTTACCAGAACTTATATCTAGAATTTGGCCTCTGAGAACTTATTATGAGCCCATTCAAACTAATCATAAACTGGTTTTAAGTGTGTTTATCTAGAATTTAGCATCTGAGAGCCATGAACACTAATTATAAACTGGTTTTATGTATGTTTATCTCAAACTTAGCCTCCATAAATGATGATGAATAGTATTTTAGAGGATAATAACACTGACAAATGTTGTAAATGTACATTTTAGAGGATATTGATGACAATGGCATTTTTAGAAGATCGTGATGAATTTGAAATCTTGTATGTATGGAAAGTAGAATGAATTTTGATTGTTTTAATGGTGAAATGTCTTGGCTAGAGTTGTAAATAGCTTCTATAACTTCTCTAATGCATTTTGTATCTGCCCGAGGACTGCAGATGGACAGACTGGCACAGAACGTCTTTTCGCTCTGAGATTAATGCTTTATGTGCACTGTCCTTGTTTTAAATACATAAAATTAAATAAATACATTTATTTCCAGTCCGTGAACACTTACAGAGACTGATTCATTCTAGTGTAGAGGTCGTTTATTTTAAGCGAACTTGTCCAGTGAAATGATCTTGCTTAATGGACAGATCATTTCACTACTTTTAAGTCGTTTTCTGATTGATTTAAATGTTTATATTTTACATTTTGGCCAAGCATTTTGGCAGTAGTGCTTTCCGTTAGCTCCACGGCTCCTGGGAATGTTGATGAGATAAGCACCAGAAAAGCTTTTAGTCTTACTTCGATAATAAAGTCCCTCCTGCAATGAAAGACCTCGAGAATGTAACCCACCTAAAGCTCTGTCCTGGGCTTAGACTCGTGCAGGGGTCTCCAACCTTTAGCTCGAGATCTACTGATCACTCTCCACCCCCTTCAAAGTAGCTCTCCAACGGATTTCTGAATTACACATATTGTCCTGAATAAGAAAATCTGATTGTGTCATTTTGATGTTCCCACCTATTGTATTCATGTATTTAGTCTATTATTTTGTGTTACATTGTCATTAAAGGCACCATTTTGTCTAAAAATCTGTATTTCCTTTGTCAAAAATGCTTAGTGTCTATCATATCGTGAAGACTGAGACTCAACCCCCACCCTGAGTCTCAACCCAGCTGACCCACCTCGTAAACGCTTTCCTCTTTGCACATGTGTTGCTGGTGTGGTCCTTGCTACTGAATCTCCTGTCATGAATACGTAACGTAAAACACCACTTTAAATGTTTTTAACCCTTTTAGTGTTATTTAATTCCACGGATCAAAATCCCACCTGGATTTTTTTGCGTTCCTTTGACTTTAAAAATGTCAGAAAATGTCCCAGGAGGAAGTGTTTTTGCCCCGTTTTACCAGGATGAGTTCAGCTTTCAGTGTCTGGCAGTTGTTCTACATAACTGTGTGTGTATTAGTGTGTAAAAGCGACAAAATCACAAAAACACCCACAAAAAATCACCAAAAACCACTTGTAAACTACCGCCGCTCTCTCCAAATCTCCGCCACTCTGCACTCAATACTACAGGCTCCATGGTGGGTGCTGCAGAAATTTACCGTAATCACCCTGTATCGGTAGAAAGCGCGACTTCTCGGCTTTCAGGAACTGTTGGAATTTTTCCGATAGCGGATGAAGTTCCGGAGATACGGTAATGAGAAGTCGCGCATGGAAACTGGGAGTGCGGGACTGGTTTTCAGTTTTTGCACATTAATAAATGGATAATGGTTTATGTTTTATAGGCATCTAACTGAACCTCATTTAAGGCTCTCTGTGGCACTTAAATCTTCTCAATGTCTTATAGCTCTCTGGCATTTTCATATTGTAAAAGTAGCTCACCAGAGGAAAACGTTTGAGACCCGTGGACTAGAGGATTTGTGGCAGGTCCTGGTTCTCCAAAAACACCCTTCAAGTCTCCACTGTCCACCTCTGGGACTCTGCAGTGAGAGGAATAACGGCGAGTTAATTAAAGTCATTAGTACTGAGTCTGATCGGGTTCTTCTCTGTGAGCAGCAGGTGGAGAGGAGGAAACGAAAAGGAAAAAAAAAAATAAAGAAGAGGAAATCTATCGGTTCATTTTCGATTTGTATCTTCTGCCTCTGGTGCAATCAGACAAAGAGCGGCCGATCACGAAAACGGCTCCGCACGAAACCAGATGAGACCATTTCTATCAAAAGTTTAAGACATCGACAATGATCCGACTTCTGCACTTCTGTTTCCAGACTCATTTACTCAACTTGCGCCGCATCAGCTTTGTAAATGGGATCAAACGTTCGTCTTCTGTCTGCATCATTGACTCATGGAGGAACTTTTATTCATACGGATGCCATTTTGAGGACTTTTGGACCTTTACACACCGGTTTCTGTTTTTGGCATTGTTAATTAACCGTTCCTACAACCCCTGCTATTTATTTTATTTGTTTTACCTGTTTTTGACATTTCTTATTCACAAATTTACCCTGAAAAATAGACAAACCTGACACGTTCACAATGATCTGTCTGTGTTTTCTTATACAGAGGGATCTCAGTTGGCCAAAATTCAAGATATAAACACTTAAATCCATCAGAAAATGATTTAAAAGTAGTGAAGATCTGTCCATGCAGCAAGATAAACGACCTCTAGACTAGAATGAAGCCGTCTCAGAACGAGTAAGTCGATAATAAATCTGAAAACAAGATGAAGAACCTGATGTAAGTTTTAACATCTTGGCCCCATCAGAGAAATTTGCAGAGCTCCACTGCGCCTCGAGCCAAACCGAACATGACCGTCCAATCCCATTTGTTTATTTCTCAGTTTGCGTCTTCTGCGTTTGACCCGTCCTTCAGTGTCTCTGGGTTAAACCTGTTGAGCAAGTCTCAGTCAGGACAACTTAAGCTGGAGGATTTGGGGTTTTTGTGCATGTTTTGGGTTTTAGACAAGAGGATCTGTGGCCTGTCCTGGTTCTCCAAAAACACTTTTTACTGTCGTCTCCACAGTTATGAAACGACAAATCTCATTGTTCACCTGTTATTTACAACAAAATCTGATTTCTTTTTCTTCTCTTCGCACTTCTTTTTTGTTCTTTTTCACTCCTTTACATAGACTGTACAAAGAAGTGAACTAAGGGAGCGTTCAGCTCCAGGCAAATGAAGCTCACAGATGCTAGCAGATATGGGGTGAATTTAGAGCTAAGAATTAGGAATAGGACTTTAATTCAGTTAAGTTTGATTTTTTCCATAATTTTAAATTCTAATCCCACAAGAGACACACATTTATACATATATGTAAATGTATATGCGATTGACATAAATATTATCTTTACCAATATGTGTTAACTGTGAAAAAAAACACATAGACACCCAGGAAACTGGTCAAGTTTGTATCATACGGGGTCCATCACCACAGCGTAATTAATTTAATGGATCAACAGGTTCAGTTTTGGTTAAAGTACAGCAACAGACAAGACAATAAATTAATAATAATAATGGTAATAATAGTAATCATAATCATAATAAAAAGCAAAAGCAAAAAAAAAAAAAACCCTAAAAAATAATAAGTGAGAAAAATAACTGAAAGAAAAAATGTTTAAATAACAAATAAAAAACAAACAAATAATAAATAAATAAATAAAGTACGTAGTGTCTTTCCCTTTTTCTTTCAGATTAATTAGATTATATGTTGGTTATTTAATGTTATATTTTATTAATTAATTAAATTATTCCAGACAAAATAGTGAAATAAAAACACCGGGATCATGTAGAGCAGGTTAATACTTTTTTAAGACAAAAATGACGAGCCCGACAGCAGCAGTTACAGGGAGAGTTGAGACAGTTTTTCAGTATAAACATGTGTCTAACGGGTTAACTATGCCCATTTATATATAAACTGTGTGGTCCCTTGATAATTTTGTCCTTTCTTTTCTTTTTTTGATACAGACGGACCATCTGCGTCCCTGATTGGCTCATCCACCTGTCAATCACGCCCATCGGGAGATTCCCCGATGGCCTCACATCATCGTAAAGTCTCGGAGAAGTGTTTACTCTGGATCCCGGGTACGAAAGTCTCATCTCTACCCAAAGACAAAAGGCTAAAACAGTGACGCAAACGTAAGAAATCCAAGTTTTATGGGAACACAGAAAGTTATGACGCAAATTCAACTTTTTCCTCCATCTGTTTGCTGTGTTTATGCTTGATTTTATTGTTCCTAACTTTGAATCGTCCCCATTTGCCGTCGCTGTCATGAGACGCTCTTAGACATAATCAGAAAATTAGCCTGGAATGAACTGGCCCCAAAACCCTGGCTCCGTCCACTCACTTTAGTAAACGTCATTTAGTCTGGCACACTTTGAATAATCTCTCTGTTTTATAGTTAAGTATTTTGGAGCTGAGCAGAATTGGACGAGGCTAATCAGAGCAGTAACCCAAGTGTTCCTCACAATTACAGAGAACGCACTAGAAACCAAGGCCAAAACGATGAAAAACAAACACATTTCAGGCTGATTTGTCTGTAGTGGAGGCGACGGCAGTTGGACACGTTTTAAGGCGGCCATCTTGGTGATTATATTGTCTGAAATTGTCCCAGTTTTTTAATTATTTCGTATAGTTGTTATGTATTTGTCTCTTTGGATCAATTAAAGACCAGACACGATCATAAAAAAAAAAGTCGGTTGATTTGCAGAGAGATATTTAACGTAACAAACAGCAAAACTACAGACTAGCTTCATAGGTCTGTTTATGCTTTGTGCTTAGTCGAGTTTTAGTATTTACGCAAGTTCAGGTTCACTTTATTGTCCTGAAAGGGAAATTTGTCCTCTGCATTTGCCCCGTCCTTCAGTGTCTCTGGCAGTAAAGTCCTGCACGGGTTCGGGTACCCGCAGATACCCGACGGGTGAACCGCAAATTTGAATGAAACGGGTGAAAAATGTTGCGCTGTGTCGGACACAGGAGCGCGGGTCTAATCTGCGGTTTACAAAACATCACGTGCGAACAAAAACGGCTGTGTGATGTCCTGCAGTTCAAAATGACTCTGAAGGAGCAAAAAAGAAAATTAGCGAGTGGAGAGTGCAAAGTTATGGCTCTTTTTTGGCTCTTGGACTGATTTTCATTCGGGTGCAGTTCGGGTGTCGGTCTGTGTTTATAGCGGGTCTGATTGGGTTTAGAATTTGATTTCAATTCTGTCAAAAAACGGGTGGAGTGTGGATTGATGTATAACGGGTACGGGCGGTTTGTCAAAATCAGACCCGTGCTGGACTCACCCAATATGCACACTGCACATGTTGCTTAGAGCCCTTATATAGAGGCCCTATAACTCGGCGGCGATGACATGGGTTAAAAAAAAAGGTCTGATGTGCACGTGTATCTTTACGGATTCCCACCGCATCTTAGCACAACGGGGTTTACCACACCACCATGAAGCGTTTTCCCTCGGGGTATGAAAAAAGGGAAGAAGAAACAGCATGACAATGGTCTGCGGGAACAGCAGTCAGGGAACTTTCCAGGGAGAGTGGCAGGGACTAGTCCATGTTTGACCGTGGGTCGGGTGACCGTAGGTGAAAGGACCAGCGAAGAGCTCCGTGCAACATGCTCCCAGACTCTCTCTCACTTTCAAGTCCAAGATTAGTCCTGGTTCAGTTCTGGTTCAGTTCTGGTTCAGTCCTGGTTCAGTCCTGTTCACTGTCAACTGAACAAAGTTTAACACTGCTTCCTGTTTCTCGTCATGGAGTTCAACCATCACTCGTCGCTATAAAAGAAGACGACATGTTTGTCCACGAAATGAGCCCATTCCAGCTCTTTCCAACTCTGCATCGGGCACCAATCCTCTGCGTCTTAGTTTGTGTTAGAGGTCTACGCGGGATCAGTCCCGCTCCCGCAAAGTATTGTGATTTTTCAGTCCCGCTCCCACCTGCATCTGTCATGTTTTGTCCCACTCCCGCCCGCAAATCCCGCAAGATGGGGATGAAAGGTTGTTTCACTGGCCAGGAGAAAAAGAACCACACACGCACATAACTGGGTAACATTTATTATTCAGCCATACAAACATTAAATAGGCCTCAGTAACTGACATTTGACATTTCGATAGGCCTATAATGGGCCATGAACATTCCTAAAATTAGCCTATTTAGGCTTGAGTGTCTGTTGTTCACTGTGGAGGCCTTCAGTCTCTCCTCCAGTCTATGACAGACGCTAAACGCCCTCGGATGGCGCTGGAGCCTGGAACACAGCGCAGGCCGTGGACTGTATATTTGACTTATATACTTACTTTTTATCTTACTTTTATTTGACTGAATTTAGTTTGCGGGACTGCTGTTTACTGTCCCACCTGCCTGCTCCCGCCCACAATGAGCTTTCACAATGTGCCGTGCGCCACACTGTTTTGTGTTGGGTCCCGCGGGAGTGCAGGGCTCCAGTTTGTGTTTTTCACAAAATCTTCGAATACTCATTTCTGAGCACATCTTAATTTAGTGACCAGATTTTCAAAATAAAAAACTAGGACATCCCTGGTTTGTGGTGGTTGATGATAAAATTGTGAAATGTGTGCGGCGTTGTTCTGGACATGGCATTAATGTGAGTCAGTTTCTTTACAATTTCTTTGTGTTTTGGTCATTTTTAAGCAGGTTTTCTGTATTTTACCTTTACAAATGACAATTTCTGCCTCTCTTTACTGTTGCCTAGGGTCAGATTGGTCAAAAATACGGACACCTGGGACATTTCTTGTATAAAACTGGGACGAAACACTGGTTTTGGATAAACCTGCTGCGACAGGGGGACACAGGGCTCAACACTGGGACTGTCCCGGGTAAATAAGGACGTCTTGTCATCCTATCTTAATTCCATTTTGCTTCAGCGTGCGAGAATTTTGGGAATGTATTTAGCCCTGATCTCGATGGCAGCCACGGCCTATAACAACCACTGATACAGACTGATGCATCCAGAAACTTAAAAATACGCTGAAAAAAATACAGATCAGTAAAACTCCCGGGGCAGAGAATAAATGATCAGAATTAAAATAGGCACGATGACGATGTTTTTGGATTGGTGTAATTTAAAATAAGTATTGGAAAAAGAGGTGGAAATCTGCTTTTTTAGTTTGACACTAAAACGGAATAATGAGATAAACTGTTTTCCCATTTTATTGTTTTCCGCTCTTAATTGAAATTCAAAAGTACAAATGGGTACAGTTTTTAGTCTCATTTCCTCCGTGACGGGTGAGCAGGCAGGTGAACAGAGGAGAGAGCGAGTTCTGCGACGAGCCCATCCCCGAACACGAAGAAACGCGGCGGTATTATCACAGAACAACGGGACGCTTTGTACCTGCGTCGCCGCGAAAGGTCAGCATCATTTTGTCACCGGAGTAAAGAGCTGTTTTCATGAAAGAGGAGGATTATGCACAGACACATCGCCCGGGATACCGCAGGGACGTGGTGCGGTTTACAGGCTCGTCATGAACCCGGGTTTAGAAGAGAGGCTCAATTAGAATCTGGAGTCGATCGTTTGTACGAAGAATACTGTCAGAAATATGCAAACAAGATGATAAAAACACTGGGAACATTGTATTTTTTTTTGCAATTTAAATGACTTTTGCGGTTCAGCTCGTGCACAGTACTCGAATCTCAAGAAAGATATTTATTTACAGGTCTGATTTGAAGTGCAACATGATAGTAAATAATAATAATTCAGAGATATTAAGGTTAAGGTGCACTTATTGACCCTATAGGTAAATTTGTCCTCTGCGTTTGACCCGTTCTTCAGTGTCTCTGGGTCAAACCTGTCAGGAGAAGTGGGGCCATCTCCAGATTTTGAGGATCTGCGCTGTTGTGCATGTTTTGCGTCAATGGGGGAAACCAGAGGAACCCGCCCAGACACAGGGAGAACATGCAAACTCCACGTAGAAAGACCCTGTGCGACCCGTTTACAGTTAAAGGTGAACTCCGGCACATTTGCAGCTAAAGTCCGTTGCTAGAGGTGGTGTGAAGACTGTCAGAAGCCAAAAAACGGCACAGATCAGTGTCGGTCTGTCAAGGCGACAAACTAGTGTAGTGATGGGGGCAAGTTCTTCAGTTCCACCTAAAGAGTTTGAAGTGTTAATACCTGTACGACCATCACACTGGGCCTCATTCTTACAAATAAATTTGTACCTAAGGTCTTTTTACAAACATTTTTGGCTTTCAGAAAACTTTTTCTTAACTGAAAATGTTCTTCTGGAAAAGCAAATCCTATGAACAGTCAGGAGCACTCGTACGATGAACTTGTTTATGAACTTGGACTTTAGATAATTGTATTTATTAATATTTATATTGGTGGACTTTTGGATTTGATGAATTTAATGGAGCTTGGATTCAATGTATTCACAGTGATCTATTTACCTGCTGTATGTTTTTATGACAAATTTCCTGTCGGGGACAATAAAGTTTACCTTACCTTACCTTACCTTATGAAAATTCTGTTTTAGAATATTATTATTACTCTGATAATGCAACTAAAAATTTTAATTCCTCCATGATGGTAAGTTATATATTTTCTTAAATTATTTCCTAAAAAACATATTACTCTGTGCTCCAATAACATTTATGAGGCGTTTTATAGAGCCTATTATCTAGTCTATCGAGTCTATTGGGTCTAACAGACTTTCTCCAGACTGCAGTGAGTCTGTGTCCCAGCCCCAGAGCTCTGCATATGAGCCTCTGTCACAGCCCTGAGTCTGGGCATCGCACTGGACTCAACACGCCTCAAGACCCCAGCGTACTCTTACACACCTCCACCCCAGCCCTCCTCCCTCACTATTTACCAGAGGTCCACAATCGTGAAAAGCGTGACACATACGATAAAAACACCCCCTTATTTCAATATGTTTATGACTTAAATCCCTCTCTGAGTCTGTTCACGTGAGTTTGGACATTTGAAATCGCCGCTGAAGCTGTAAAACAGTCGTAGTCTGTAGACGCTCCACTTCCTCAGTCGCTCTTTCCCTTGCGCTTTCACACGTCATAATACCAAATCCATACTGGCCATATTTGGAAGTTCAGAGGGTGTTTCTAACCAAATACATGTTAATTTCATATGTAAATGAGCATGGAGGTGTTGGTGAATTAAGCACAAATGTAGTTAATATGATAAATTAGGTTCAGGAGCAGGACCAGGCCTCCACCGCCCTCGCCTCCTCTCCAGCGAATCGCAGCTCACTTCTACCACACCTCAATTTCCCAGAAGCCCATTCGTAGCAGCCTATCCCGGCAACCCAGTTTGTCCCGAATAACTCGACCCCACCCTCCCGACCCCGATCTGTTCATCTTCCACACATAAGACTTCTACGAGAGGGGTCCCGTTCCTGCTGGGCCACGTGAAGATTGAGACTGAACCCCCACCCCGAGTCTCAACCCAGCCGCCCCGCCTCGTCTCCATAGAATAAACGCTTTTCGCTTCGCACATGTGTTATTGGAGTGGTCTTTGCTACTGAACTGTCACTTAAGAAGGAATTTGTCTGCGTAAGAACGTTTTGTGAATCTGGGACAGAGTTCACTCAGTTTTAGCACCAAAATGTTCATAATTAGACTCTGAGGATGCGTGGAGCTCTTCTGGATTACCACCCGATGACGTCACCAGGTTGGGGCAGAGCATTTGGACCCGTGAACAGAGAAGGAAGGAGAGAGAGACCAGACTTTTTTGTATTTATTCTTTTGACATTGCTGACAAAGTAAAGCCTCGCTCCGTATTGTTCTCTTGGCAGTTTTCGTCCCGGTTTATTCCACGATTTAACGCCGCCTTCAGCCTCGCTTTTATGTGGGGTCTTTCATTGTCCTTATCCCCCAAACACTCCTTTAAGTGCTCCCCTGCCCCATTCAAGGCCCAGCCCAGGAATTAGACAGCTCCCAGATAGCATTGTCTTTGATTAAATATGGGACTACTTCCTGAAACCATTGCTGTTTTCTTTCCCCAGACGCTGACAGAGTTGCCCCCGGTGGCCCATTCTCGCTACAGCGCCGTTTTAAGATCTTAACTATTGTTTTTCTCCACTTTCAGCGTGATGTATGTGCAACAAACCCAGACGTTGGAAATAAGTGATGTTAAAGGAGAGATTTTGGGCCTTGCGGTGCTATCAAAAGTTGAGACAATTCGAGGCTTTGTTCCCTCGGCGGCAATACTGGGTAGTGCTCAATTACCTTTACATTTACTGGAATAACTTTGAAAATATATTGTACTTTACTTGAGTACTTTTCTAAATTAAAGGGCCCAGATCGCGCTGCTGTAATTAGGGTTTTCCCGATCCGATCACATGATCAGAAATCAGGGCCCATCAATAAAATAATATATGTATATTTATTATTATTATTATTTGTAATGACATTTACGATGTCTGGGCTGTTAAAATGTCCCGCTCCTGTATCCTGCGTCTCCTCCTGTGCCTCTTCTCGTCCGCCTCTAACCCAGAACTAAAACCAGGACTAAACCAGGACTAAACCAGGACTAAAACCAGGACTAAACCAAAACTAAAACCAGGACTAAACCAGGACTAAAACCAGAACTAAACCAGGACTAAACCAGGACTAAACCAGGACTAAACCAGGACTAAACCAGGAATTAAACCAGGACTAAACCAGGACTATACCAGAACTAAAATCAGGACTAAAACCAGGTCTAAATCAGGACTAAAATCAGGACTAAAACCAGTACTAAACCAGGACTAAAATCAGGACTAAACCAGGACTAAAATCAGGACTAAAACCAGATCTAAACCAGAACTAAACCAGAACTAAAACTAGTACTAAACCAGGACTAAACCAGGACTAAAATCAGGACTAAAACCAGTACTAAACCAGGACTAAAATCAGGACTAAAACCAGTACTAAACCAGTACTAAAATCAGGACTAAAACCAGTACTAAACCAGGACTAAAATCAGGACTAAAACCAGTACTAAACCAGGACTAAAATCAGGACAAAAACCAGGACTAAACCAGGACTAAAATCAGGACAAAAACCAGTACTAAACCAGGACTAAAATCAGGACTAAAACCAGTACTAAACCAGGACTAAAATCAGGACTAAAACCAGTACTAAACCAGTACTAAAATCAGGACTAAAACCAGTACTAAACCAGGACTAACATGTTGAACCTTTGTTTCTTTACGTTGATGTGAAAATTAATTATTTATTAGTTCGGTTTTGTTTGTATTTTTTAAATATAATAAACATGTTACACTTTTTTGACACTATTCCAGTTTGTTCCATAATATCAGAGCCAATGATGAAAAAAATTAAAATAAGGGACTTCCTGGAGCTAATTCTTTGCTCTTAGTTCATTCCATAATGTTTTATAGAAGTATCGGATTGGGACTCGGTATCGGCAGATACTCAGAATAAAATGACTCGAGCTCTGGTTTGAGTGGGGGCAAAAAAACGTCATCGGGACCTCCCCAGTGGTTTTCTAATGTTCTAATGTAGTTTCCTCATCACAAACAGACCTGGAGTTGTGTTTTTGTTCCATTCACACATGTTTAACACACAAACGCTGCAGATTTAGGCTGAGTTCTTCTCTCAAACTGAAAACACTGAGCTCCACCTTGTGATGTCACGTGGTGAAACAGGATCATTTCTTGGACCAGTGCTTTTCTTCTACTCAAAGGAAACACATTGGTCTTTGTGTCTGCTCTGGACTTAGATCCTTATGTTGCATTTTGAACATTCTGGACGGAAAATTAGATCTAAAATCACTTAACAAAAGAAACAAGTGCACTGACCTCTGCGACAGGAAATGGAGCCGGTGTGAGCGACGTCGGCGTAAACGTCGTCATAACGAAGAAATGTGCAGGTTCTGTGGAGCTGCAGATCACACGGAGTAGAAGATGAGACCAGTGGAGGTGAAAATGGGGTCAGACTGGAGCAGTGACGTGTCGAATACAGGATGTTACGACGTATCTATGAGTGGACGAAGTGAGTGCGACGCCAACGGTTACAGGAGCAAATCTGGGGCCCGTCTCCATATTTGGGAATCCGACCGCGAGTATCATAGCAACCACAAGAGCCAATCATGGTCGAGGTCGTTAAATGTGCCGCCCTCCTCAGAGCGGAGATACGAAACTTTTAGCTTTTATCATTAAACTTTAAATAGTAAGTTTAAGTCAGTGATTTATGTTCTGTTACACCCGAACAACAACGAGCTGTCAATCAAACCTGTTGCTAACGCTAGGGGGAGGGACCTCGGGGAATGAAGGCGCCTGATTGGTCCGTTATTTATAAGAGAGAGGGAGAGAGAAGAGAAAGAAGAGGAGAGGAAAGAGAGAGGAGAAAAGCAGAAAACAGAAGTGATCCGACTGTTCGGGAAACACACACCATCACTCAGAGGAGGAGAGGAGAGAGGAGAGAAAGAGAGGAGAGGATAGAGAGAGGGGAGAAGAGAGGAGGAGAGGGGGAGGAGGAGAGGAAAGAGAGAGGAGAGAGGCCGTTAAAACACGGTGTGATCCGACTGCTCCGGAAACACACACCATCACTCAGAGGAGGAGAGGAATGGGGGAGAAAGAGAGGAGAGAGGGAGAGAGAGGAGAGGAAAGAGGGAGGAGAGAAAGAGAGAGAAGAGGAGAGGAAAGAGAGAGGCCGTTAAAACGCTCCGAACAGAAGTGATTCGACTGTTTGGGAAACACACGCCATCACTCAGAGGAGGAGAGGAGAGAGGGAGGAGAGAGGAGAGGAGAGAGGGAGCAGAGAGAGAGGAAAGAGGGAGGAGAGAAAGAGAGGAGGAGGAGAGCGACGAGAGGTCGTTAAAACTCTCTGTACAGAAGTGATCCGACTGTTCGGGAAACATATGCCATCACTCAGAGGAGGAGAGGAGGAGGAAAGAGAAGAGAGGAGAGAGAGGAGAGAAGAGAGGAGGAGGATAGAGAGAAGAGAAAACGCTCTGTACAGAAGCGATCTGACTGCTCAGAGGAGGAGAGGAGAGAGGGAGGAAAGGAGAGAGAGAGATGGAGAGAGGGATAAGAGAGAGACAGAGAGTTATATCTTGATTTAGGAACAAGACAGAGAAATGAAAAATTCAGGATCCTGTGTCGCGGATTCATGCGAACATTTTCAGAGAGACGAGCCAGAAGATCCCAGTGCGAGTCAATGGGAAAAAGGGAGAGACGGAGCCGGAAGAGCCTCCTGGAGCACTTCCTGTTTAGCACGCGGCGGCTAACGGGTTAGCTTAGTCCATTTATATATACGGACTATGGTTACGACCCACTGCTGGGGACAGGGTCATAGAAGAACCAAGATGTAACAAACAAAGGAATGTAAAAGGTAAAACTAACAAAAAGAGGATATTTCTGAGGAGCGAACGGTTTAATTAAAGCAAAGTTAACAGAACTGAAGTGCGTAAATTACAATAACAAAAACAAAACCGTCTCAAAACAAAGTCACAAAGAATCACAAGTGTGTTAAAGGTCACAAAAGGTTCACAGAACTGCACAGGAGACACAATAGGCTCTGTTCACATCCATATTCCAGCGTTTTAGGGAAATTCTGGGCCTTAACATCTCCATGGAGACGAGCAGGTGGCAAACCCTCCCCCGGAAAAGTTACACGGTGCAGCTTTACTGTGTGTGAGTCCTTCTCTCCTCCGGGTCGGGGTTCATCCCTTTGGGGGTCGGGTTGTTGTGGTGGTTTTTGTCGTTCGTCTCTCTGGGCCGAGCTACAGGAGGAAGAGAGGGGAAAACATGGAAAAATGCACTGACCCGGAACTGTGGTGTGAAGAGAGAGGGAGGGAGGGAGGGAGGGAGGGGGGAGGAGAGAGAAGAGGAGGAGACTGCTGTGTGAGGAGAGAGGAGACTGTTGTGTGAGGAGAGAGAGAAGAGGATGAGAGAAGAGGAGGAGAGAGAAGAGGAGGAGAGAGGAGACTGCTGTGTAAGGAGAGAGAGGAGGAGAGAGAGATGAGGAGGAGAGAGAGAGAGAAGAGGAGAGAGAGAAGAGGAGAGAGAAGAGGAGGAGGAGAGAGAAGAGGAGGATAGAGAGAGAGGAGGAGGAGGAGAAGAGGAGGAGAGATAGAGAAGAGGAGAAGGAGGAGAGAGAAGAGGAGAGAGAGAAAGGAGGAGGAGAGAGGAGACTGCTGTGTGAGGAGAGAGAGGAGGAGAGAGAGAAGAGGAGAGAGAGAGAAGAGGAGGAGAGAGAAGAGGAGGAGAGAGGAGACTGCTGTGTGAGAAGAGAGGAGGAGAGAGAGAAGAGGAGAGAGAGAGAAGAGGAGGAGAGAGGAGACTGCTGTGTGAGGAGAGAGAGGAGGAGAGAGAGAAGAGGAGAGAGAGAGAAGAGGAGGAGGAGACAGGAGGGGGAGGAGAGAGAAGAGGAGAGGGAGAGAGAAGGAGAGGGAGCGGAGGAGAGAGAGAGGAAGAGAGAAGAGGAGGAGAGAGAGAGAGAAAAGGAGGAGAGAGAGAAGGAGAGGAAGAGGAGGTGAGAAAGAATGAACATGGGATAGAAGAGGAGAGTAGGATGGAGCAAGAAGAAAGAAACAGAATAAAAGAGAAGAGAGAGAAAGAAAGAAAGATACACCAGGAGAGAGGGAGATTAGAGAGAGGCAGGATGAGAGCGAAAGCAACAAAGGAGAGGAGTGAGCAAGGGAATGGAGAGAAGGAAGAGGGGATGAAAGAGGTGTAAAAGGAAGGAGAATGCACAGAGATGGAGAAAGAGAGAGAAAGAAAGAGGAGAAAGGCGGTAAGAGACGGTGAAGAGAGCGAGAGTTTGGAGAAA
The DNA here is from genome assembly GCA_030686955.1 of Odontamblyopus rebecca. Taxonomy (NCBI): domain Eukaryota; kingdom Metazoa; phylum Chordata; class Actinopteri; order Gobiiformes; family Gobiidae; genus Odontamblyopus; species Odontamblyopus rebecca. Next base: position 5,841,213 of record CM060667.1, read on the forward strand.
GAAAGAGAGGAGGAGAGCTGGAAAAGGGGAGCTGGAAAAGGTGGGAATGACATGGAAGAGAGAGAAGGAAAAAGAAGGGGGGCAGAGAGAGAAAGAGCGATAGAGGAGGAGAATTATCCAGGGTGAAGTTGTAAACAGCATTTGCAGAGTTGTAAAAAGCATTAACCTTGAGAAAAGCTCCGAAACGCCACAGAGAGAAGCCGTTAAAACGCTCCGAACAGAAGTGATCCGACTGTTCAGGAAACACACACCATCACTCAGAGGAGGAGAGGAGAGAGGGAGGAGAGAGGAGAGAAAGAGAGGAGGAGGGAAGAGAAGAGAAGAGGAGGAGAGGAGAGAAAGAAAGAGGAGAGAAAGAAGAGGAGAGAGGCCGTTAAAACACTCCAAACAGAAGTGATCCGATTGTTCAGGAAACACACACCATCACTCAGAGGAGGAGAGGAGAGAGGGAGGAGAGAGGAGAGAAAGAGAGGAGGAGGGAAGAGGAGGAGAGGAGAGAAAGAAAGAGGAGAGAAAGAAGAGGAGAGAGGCTGTTAAAACACTCCAAACAGAAGTGATCCGACTGTTCACGAAACACACACCATCACTCAGAGGAGAGAGGGAGGAGAGAGAAAAGAGGAGAGAGGGAGTTAAATGTTGTGAGCCGAAGTGATCAGACTGTTCAGGAAAAAAGACGAGGAGAGGAAAGAAAGAAAAAAGAAGGAAGAGGAGAGGGAGAAGGAGGAGAGAAAAAGATAGAGGAAAAGGGAGGGAGAGAGGAGAGAGAAGGGGGGGGGTTGTGCACAGATGTGATCCGACTGCTCAGGAAATACACACCATCGCTCAGAGGAGGAGAGGAGAGAGGGAGGAGAGGGAGAAAGAGAGATGGAGGAGAGAGAGGGAACGAGAGGAGAGAGGGGGGAATAAATGCAGAAGTGCTGTGGCTCTGGCCCTGGACCTGACAGGAGCTGTTTCCAGGACTGGACCAGGAAAGTAATGGAGCGATTACACTTTTTTTTTGTTTTTAGGGCAATAAGGAGATTTTTAATTTACTTACAGACTTGATATTTTGCATTTTTGTAGCTAAGGCCCTAAATTAAGCATTTTTTATGTCCAAAAAGTTGTTTCTACATGTTTGCTGTGTGTTTTGTATAAAAGAGTGTGAATTTTATTTTCTGTTTTTTTTTTTTTCATCTCTATTTCTGGTCCTTTTATCACAGCCTCATGACACAACTACAGCAGCAGATTGTGAAATAACAGGTTGGACTGAACAAAAGGAGGTAGAACACTTCATTATGGGGTAAAAGGGGCAGTTTTAAAAGCAAAATTAAGAAAAAAATCCAGGCGAGGAGAAATGTACTAAAATTGCCCTCAGGTCTTCAGGGGTGAACATCCACCGGGTCTGGAGTGAATGAGGGTCTGTAAATAATGTTCTGTAAAGCGTCTTTGAGGACATGTGTCTGAAAAGCGCTATAGAAATAGTCACTTTACCTTACGTATTTCCTCGTATATCAGGAAGTACAACTCACCGCTGCTGCTGCCTTCAAATGCAACGTTGGTTTTCCACACGGCATAAATATAGAAAAAACATGACACAAAACAAAACTCTACAACTTCAATAACCTGGTGCGATGTGGAGTCGTTTAATTAGAGGGATTCATGCTGTTTGTGTTGTGATTGCGCTCTGAAGGGGGAGCAGGAAGCAAAGGGAGGAGAGACTCGAGACGTCACAAACAAAACTCATGGAAATGTGTTGTTTATAGCGAAGACGCATTTTAAAAACAGTAAAAGGAAACAGGGTGAACTAAATATGTGACGTGTTCGTCGTGTTAGCAGTTAATGGTCCTTTAATATACAGAGCATTTTTGACCCATATTCCTCAGTTTTTGACCCATATTCCTCAGTTTTTGACCCATATTCCTCAAATTTCGACCCAAATTCCTGTTTTTTACACAAATTCCTGTTTTTGACCCATATTCCTCAGTTTTTGACCCATATTCCTAATTTTTTTAGCCATATTCCTAATTTTTATACGCCCGTATAAAAAGACGGGACGTATTATGTTATGGCGCTGTCCGTCCGTCTGTCCGTCCGTCCGTCTGTCCGTCCGTCTGTCTGTGGACACTTCAAAGCTTTAAAGTCTTTGAAGCTTTGTCCGCGCTCTAACTCGACAACCGTCTCACCTAGGAATGTCAAACTTCATGGCTGGACACCCCATGGGTCAAGGATGTTCCCTATTGATTTCAAGGTCACAGGGTCAAAGGTCAAGGTCACGGCCCGACCCTTTGCGAAAACCTGCCCGTCGCTCTTGCTAACTGTGATCGTTTCCATCTCTGTCTTTTTATCTTCCATCTCTGTCCTTTTATGTTACGTGCCGTAGATCTGAACTCTCTTCTCAAATGTTCTGCTGCTGAAAGCGAGAACAACCCACATTCTCTGCTTCTTTGAGCTTTGACACATTAAAGCTTTGTAGTGTCTTTAAGTTCTGTTGCTGCAATCTGATTGGTGGAATTCCGATTCTAGAATGTGATGATGTCATACTCATACTCCTACTGCAAGAGCCAGATTTCCCTATTGATTATCCGTCCGTCTGTCTGTCCGTCTGTCCGTCTGTCTGTCTGTCTGTGGACAATTTCTTGTCCGCGCTCTAACTCGACAACCGTCTCACCTAGGAATGTCAAACTTCCAAACTGCACCAACAATTCATCTTTAACTAGGTTTGACAAATTCTAACTTCATTCTATATACAATAATTCAAAGTACGGGCGTGTTTTGCCCCGCTGGCGGAGCTCTTGTTGATAATAATTACCATCATTTCACATTGGTGGGTTTACAAATGGACAGTGTAGAGCTTCACTGTGCTATTTAACTCTTCACACAAGAAATTCTACGTGAAAAGGACAAAAAGTGCTGAAATAAATTGATTCTTTGGATTCAACCAAAACTATTTAACAAGATCGATCTTTTGAAGGGGAACTGCACGTTTGAAGCTCAAGTCCATTTCTCTGGTGTATATATATATATATATATATATATATATATATATATATATATATATATATATATATATATATATATATATATATATATACACATACACATACACATATCATACACATATATAATATATATACACATATACACTACATATACATATATTATATATAGTATATATTCCCTAGCAAAGGAAACGTAAGATAAGATGAGATAAGATATCCTTTATTTGTCCCACAATGGGGAAATTTCAGTGTTGCAACGCACAGTAAAGCAGCAAGAAACAGTAGCAGCAATAGAAGTACAGTTAAGTTAAAAATAGACAAACACTATAAGGATCTATAAAGATAAGGATTATAAAATTATGTATCATATAAATTGCTATCTTAAGACAATATATACAATAAATTGCAATCTAAAAACTATATATACAATAAATTACTATCTTACTTTATTGCACAGGGTCCCAGTATTGCACAGGCAGCAGAGTTAGCAGTGTTCATTGTAAAGTCTGACAGCAGCAGGAAGGAAAGACCTGCGGAACCTCTCCTTCACACAGCGAGGGTGGATCAGTCTGTCACTGAAGCTGCTCTCCAGAGCAGACAGGGCGCCCTGAAGAGGGTGAGACTCCAGGTCCAGCATAGAAGTGAATCTGGCCAGAACCCTTCTGTCCCCCACCTCCTGCACCGAATCCAAGGCACAGCCCAGGACAGAGCTGGACTTCCTGATGACTTTGTCCAGTCTCCTCTTGTCCCTCTCTGTGATGCTGCTGCTCCAGCAGACCACACCGTACAGGATGGCTGATGCCACCACAGAGTCGTAGAAGGTCCTCAGGAGGGGCCCCTTCACTCCAAAGGACCTGAGTCTCCTCAGGAGGTAGAGCCTGCTCTGGCCCTTCCTGTACAGTGCATCTGTGTGGTGAGTCCAGTCCAGTTTGTTGTTCAGATGAACACCCAGGTACTTGTATGCGTCCACTCTCTCAATGTCCCTTCCCTGGATGTTCACTGGTGGGGGGGCAGTGGAGCGGCGTCTGCGGAAGTCCACCACCATCTCCTTGGTCTTCCCGACGTTGATGAGAAGGTGGTTCCGCTGACACCAGTCCACAAAGTCCTGCGTTAGTCCCCTGTACTCTGCGTCATCGTCGTCCGTGATGAGTCCGATAATGGCAGAGTCATCAGAGAACTTCTGCAGGATGCAGCTATCCATGTTGTGCCTGAAATCTGCAGTGTAGAGGGTGAAGAGGAAGAGCGCCAGGACAGTGCCCTGGGGCGCCCCTACACTGCAGGTCTGAACATCAGACACAGTGAACAGTAGCATCTGTCTGTCCATTCATGGAGGTGGTGGTGTGCAACTGTGCGGGGGGAGGGGTGGGTGCTTGATCAAACCTCAGGAAGTGTTGGTTCAGATCATTAGCCCACTGCAGGTCACCCTCCGCCTGGACAGGGGGCGTTTTGAAGCCTGAGATGGTTTTCAGGCTTCTCCACACCCCCTGGATGTTCTGATTCTGGAGCTGCAGCTCCATCTTCCTCCGATACTGGGCCTTGGCTTTCCTGATCTTCCTCCTCAGCCTCTTCTGTGCAGACCTCAGCTCCTCTTTGTTCCCTGACCTAAAAGCCCTCTTCTTGTCCTTTAGCAGGGCTTTTATGTCAGTGTTAATCCATGGCTTGTTGTTAGGAAAACACTGCACCGTGCGAGATGGTACAGTGTTCTCGCAGCAGAAGTTGATGTAGTCCGTGATGCACTCTGTCATTGCATTAATGTCCTCCCCATGCGGGTCACAGAGCTCTGCCCACACAGTGGTGTCAAAGCAGTCTCTCAGAGCCTCCTCGCTCTCAGGAGTCCACCTTTTCACCACACGTGGCACAACAGGCTGCCTGTGTACAATAGGAACGTACACAGGTCGCAGATGGACAATGTTGTGGTCCGCTCTTCCCAGGGGGGGCAGTGCCGATGCAGAGTAAGCCTCCTTGGCATTTCCAAAAAACAGGTCCAAAGTTTTATTGTCCCTTGTGTGGCATTTAATGTACTGGATGAACGTGGGCAGCACCATCTTGGGGGAGCTGTGGTTGAAGTCTCCTGACACTAGGAAGAGAGCCTGGGGATGCTGGGTCTGCAGTCGACTGGTGCAGGAGAGCAGCGCTTCACAAGCATTATCAGCGTTAGCAGAGGGGGGCACATACACAGCTATCACAATAACATGTGAAAACTCCCTCGGCAGGTAGTAGGGCCTCATGCAAACCGCCAGCAGTTCAATATCCTTGTTACACATCTGCTCCTTCACTGTACAGTGTCCAGGTTTGCACCACGCTCCATTCACAAACACAGCCAGGCCCCCTCCTCTCCTCTTACCGCACTCAGCCGTCCGATCCGCGCGGATCAGGTGAAAGTTCTCCATAGCGATGGCTGAGTCAGTAATGTTCGGGGTTAGCCATGTCTCCGTGAACAGCATGATGCAGCTGTCCCTGTACTCCCGCTGGAACCGCGTGAGCGCGGTCAATTCAGAACAAGGCGTTCCCCGTGATGACAGAGGGGAGGACGGACCGGGCGCGTCGCTTCTTTTCCCGGTGTTTTCGTCCCGCGCGGCATCCTCGGCGCGTCTTCCTGAGAATCTCCGCAGGGATCTTGTGTCGGTCTCTGGGGAGCACCGCCGCGTTGCGGAGGGCGATCAGCTGATCCTTAGTGTAGACAATGGGCGCTCTCGGACCCACGCACATTGTCGCAAAAATGTCCCGTAAAGTCCACAAAGGTGTCCAATTAAAGTGCAAACTGCTGCATTCGTGCGCCCTATTTTTTACACACCTATATTTACAAAAGTGTTCACAAAACTAGCAGTATAGACAGCAAAAAGTAAAGAAAAGTACGAAAAGAGTGGAGTGTTGCAAACCAGCTGCTGACTCGCGCCTGCGCCGGAAGTCAAAAAAAAAAACAGTGACCAGATGTGAAACCTAAACAACACTGCTGTCGTCCTGTTCTATGCTCAAAGATAAAAAGCTGGGGACATCAAAACAATTACAAGGACAAGCATGGAGAAGAAATCGATAATACTATCGATCATCTCAGTGTTCCATATCGATCGTCTTAGAGTTCCATAGAGTTTCCATTTCTTAAACTTTTCCCATCTGTCTTTGCAAAACCATTTGATCCAGGACCAAGGGGTGCGAAAGAACTTTGGTTTGGGCGGGGTGAGCTCAGGTGAACTTGCCTCACTTGATCCAGACGATGATAATCCAGAACGTCTAGACCACCGTCTTCTTAAACTTGAAAAGGATTTTCTGGATTTTTCTGGTTCCATGCTTGAACTGAAAACCAATTTATCTTTCTCTACAACGATTTACACTCGTATCTCAATGACATATATATATATATATACGTAATATATATAACGGCGCATGCCCCACATGTTTTGCCTCTTCATGAAGACAAAGCTTCAAAGACTTCAAAGCTTCAAAGACTTCAAAGCTTTGAAGTTCAAAGGTGACACACAGTTCCAGCTGCAGCGGTTGCTAGGCAACGGGAGAGAGAAGATTCCAGTTGTTATATGCCCGTTGTGTAAGACGGGACGTATTATGTTATGGCGCTGTCCGTCGCTGTCCGTCCGTCTGTGGACACTTCAAAGCTTTGAAGTCTTTGAAGCTTTGTCTTCATGAAAGATCTGAACTCTCTTCTCAAATGTTCTGCTGCTGAAAGCGAGAACAACCCACATTCTCTGCTTCTTTGAGCTTTGACACATTAAAGCTTTGTAGTGTCTTTAAGTTCTGTTGCTGCGATCTGATTGGTGGAATTCCGATTCTAGAATTCTATATACAATAATTCAAAGTACGGGCGTATTTTGCCCCGCTGGAGGAGCTCATTTTTAAATTTATTTATTCTGTGAGTGAGTTGTCAGTTGCTGATCCGATCTTTGGTTTTAAAATAACTACATTTTGGTGGCTACTTCATTTTGACGTCATTAGTGATGAATGCTAAAGGTTTGTGTGTGTTTATTATTTCCATATAGCCCCATGCACGTAAGAATATTTAGAATTTAAGGAGAAAATTACCCTCCAGTCCAGGGATCTCAAAATCAATTAGAGCAGGGTTTAACAAATAACAACTAATACATAGAATTGCTTTAAGTTATAGCTTTAAAACTGTCTTGAAATGCAAAATAACACAATTTTTAACATGCAATTCAATATGCGATTAATCGAGATTAATCGCGATTAACTATGGAATTAATCGCGATTTAAAAAAATTAATCATTTGACAGCCCTAATAATTATTGATAAATCACAATGTATTGTTGTGTATTTTAGTATTGGATCCATCATGATATATGGTATCATAACAGGGATATCGTGATATATATTATATCGCCAGATTAATGGCAATGCACACCCCGAGTAGAGGTTGGGAATTCCAGGGCTGAAATGATCCAAATGATTCTAGTGAAGGTGTATGGAGTTTAAAAACACAGTGGAGCACTTCCTGGGGCCTTTTCGGGGGCCGCATATTATATAATGTATTATGTATGACCATGGAGGTCTCATGCAGCCTTACATAGAATAAACTTGAATGCACTGTGTAGTCTGATACATTTGAGGGCCGTATTTTCTATACATTCACTTTACACGTTTCTGCATAAATAACAGGCCACTGCAGTATGTTATGTGACTGAACATGAAGAAGTACTAAATAAAGACCAAAGCACACATTTCACATATTTTTTTGTCATTTTATTGAATAATGCATGTAAAGAGTAATGTTGGAGGTGCTTTAGCGCCGTTGACGCCTGGGCCTCCACCTCTGCTCCTCCACTACCGCCGCTCCTGATGGGCGGCTGGATCGCTGTGACCTTTGACCTTCATAAGGACACTTCAGGAAACTCAGCTCCTCTCGTACTGAGGAGAGTTCAGACGACAGCTCCTGCACCTTCGTGGGCAGTTTCTCAACATCATTCCAAGTGGTTGGAGTCGCCATTGTAGGTTCTTCCAGTTCTTCTGTCAACTTCACATAGGCTTTCCTGGTGTAGGCCAGCTCTCGCTTTAGTTGCACCTGTTCCTGTAGTTCACAATTATACAGGTGCCGGAGCGCCTTATTTGCGCTCTCTTTGTCTTTTAGTTCCGTTTCCTTCTGCTGAAGAGTCGCTGTGAGATTTTGTAACTCCAGGTGTTTTTTGTGCATCTTTTGTATGACTTTTTTAGAGGTGACAAGGTCTTGTTTGAGTTGCACATTTTCCAGCACTTTAGAATTATACTGGCACCGGAACCTCTGATGTGCGTTAACTTCTTCTTGCAGCTGCTTGTTCTTCTCCTGAAGAGTGTCAACAAGTTTTTGCAAGTCTTTTGTGTTCTTTTCTGTGGCTCTTTTGGAGTTTGAGAGCTCTTGTTTTAATTGGACATGTTCCTGTATTTTAGAGTTATACAAGTACCGGATCTCCTTATGTACGTTCTCTAGGTCTTTTAGTTGTTTATCCTTATTCTGAAGAGCAGCAGTCAGGTTTTGTAACTGCAGGTCTTTTTCCTGTATCTCTTTCATTAGATGTTTTGAGATGACAACCTTTTGTTTGAGCTGCACATTGTCCAGTACTTTAGAATTGTACTGGCACCAGAGCTCGTTATGTCCAGTAACAAGGTCTTGGATTTCCTTGTCCTTCTGCTGAAGTGTAGCCGTGAACTCCAAGGCCTTTTCTTTGCTCACTGCCTCCTCAGCCTTAAGCCTGCCGTCCAAATCAGCGTTTCTTTGGACCTGATCTGCCAGTTCGGCCCTTGTCCGCTCCAACTCTTCATACAGTGCACTGACCAGGGCACTGTCCTCCAGGGGTGGACGTTTCTGGACCAGGCTTCTTTCCTCAGTGTTTGAGGAGTCCTGGATGTTGGGAGAAACCAGTTGGGTCTCCGCTGGCTTCTCAAAGCCCCCTTTTGGTGTGGGGCAGAGTAGAGCCTCCAGGTCGAAGTCGTCATCATACAGATGAGCGTCGTCTTCCTCTGTGTAGAGGTACCAGGGCTTTGAGGACAAAGTCGTCGAGCTCTCCATTTTCATGTGCGTCTTCACCAGTGTCCTGAGAAGTTATGACCCAAAAGTGTCTCTTGAGAACCCTTATATACTGACGTGTCACATGACAGGCCGCAGCAGCCAATCAGAAGTGAGGAGGAGTGTCTCCGTAGTGATGCATTCTATATGCAGATTCATGGAATCTGTCGTCTCCATGGTGATACATTCTATATGCAGATTCATGGAATCTGTCGTCTCCATGGTGATCAAAGAATCTTGATTTTGACCTGTGGGTTTGTAAAGTGATTTGCACTGTTAGAAATGAACTATTTAACTAACTATTAATAAAACAATACGATTATAAAATTGATTTAACAAAAAAAATCTATCCCTGTCCATCTGTTAGTGTTAGGTCTGCATTTCTGATCATCTACATTCATGTGTTGAAAATATGTGTGTTGCATATGTGTACAGTGTACATATTACTAAGCTACTAAGCATACTTTTTATACGCCCGTTGTAATACGGGACGTATTATGGTATGGCGCTGTCCGTCCGTCCGTCCATCCGTCTGTGGACACTTCAAAGCTTTGAAGTCTTTGAAGCTTTGTCTTCATGAAGAGGCAAAACATGTGGGGCATGCGCTGATATATATATAAGGTATGCTGTATTTGTGTATTTTATTGTATATTTTTGTATCAATCCATGCTGTAGGTCAGTGTATAATACTATAATACAATACAATAATATAATACGTACTTTGAAATAATAATTCAAAGTACGGGCGTATTTTGCCCCGCTGGCGGAGCTCTTGTTTGACCTATGTTCCTCAGTTTTTGGCTCATTCCTCAGTTTTTGACCCATATTCCTATTTTTTTACCCATATTCCTTGGTTTTTGAGCCATATTCCTCTGGTTTTGACCCATATTCCTCAGTTTTTGACCCATATTCCTCAGTTTTTGACCCATATTCCTCAATTTTTGACCCATATTCCTCAAATTTCGACCCAAATTCCTCAGTTTTTTACCCATATTCCTCAGTTTTTGACCCATATTCCTCAGTTTTTGACCCATATTCCTCAGTTTTTGACCCATATTCCTCAATTTTTGACCCATATTCCTCAAATTTCGACCCAAATTCCTCAGTTTTTTACCCATATTCCTCAGTTTTTGACCTATATTCCTCAGTTTTTGGCTCATTCCTCAGTTTTGACCCATATTCCTATTTTTTTTACCCATATTCCTTGGTTTTTGAGCCATATTCCTTGGTTTTTGAGCCATATTCCTCGGTTTTTGACCCATATTCCTCGGTTTTTGACCCATATTCCTCGGTTTTTGACCCATATTCCAAATTTTTTTAGCCATATTCCTAATTTTTTGACCTATATTCCTCAGTTTTTGGCTCATTCCTCAGTTTTTGACCCATATTCCTATTTTTTTTACCCATATTCCTTGGTTTTTGAGCCATATTCCTCGGGTTTTGACCCATATTCCTCGGTTTTTGACCCATATTCCTGTTTTTGACCCATATTCCTCAGTTTTTCACCCATATTCCTCCATTTTTTACCCATATTCCTCAAATTTCGACCCAAATTCCTCAGTTTTTCACCCATATTTCAAACTGTTTGACCCAAATTCCTCAGTTTTTGACTCATTCCTCGGTTTTTGACCCATATTCCTCGGTTTTTGACCCATATTCCTTGGTTTTTGCCCCATATTCCTCGGTTTTTGATCCAAATTCCTCAGTTTTTGACTCATTCCTCGTTTTTTCACCCATATTTCAAACCGTTTGACCCAAATTCCTCAGTTTTTGACTCATTCCTCAGTTTTTGACCCATATTCCTAATTTTTTGACCCATATTCCTCAGTTTTTGACCCATATTCCTCGGTTTAGTGTCCTCACATCTGTAAACTTTTGTCAGTGACGTCTTTGTACTGTTTTTTTTGTGATCTCTTCCTATTTTTATTCTGCGACAAAGAACAAAAGCTTGGAGTGACTCTTCAGCGATAAATAGACTCTTAACTGTACAGGCGCTGACTCGAATCTGGGAGTTTAATCTTAATTATCATGAGAGAGGTTTACTGAATTAGACTGAAGTTGTCATGGAAACACAGGAGAGCGTTTTTGGTTCATTCAGCCTTGACAAAGCGCCAGGTACACAAGACATGTTTATCACAAGTGGAAGATGAACGATATTACAAATCGCTCTGAAGATGTTTCAACGACAGAATAAAAGGGAAAAAAAATACTGTTAGATGGTCTTTTTTGGGAGTTTTAACTGTGCTTGTTCACATTTTAGAGCTATGGAGAATAACAGCTATTTTCAGACAATAGTTTTTGCATGTTCTGCCTGTGGCTGAGTTGTTTATTTTATATACAGTCTCATTTATGTACAATAAACTGAAGGATGTGCTAAACACTGCCGATACTCTGAAGGCCTCTCTCTTCTCTCCTCCTCTTTGTCTCCTTTTCCCTCTCTTCACAGATCTTTTCCTTCTCCAACTCTCCTCCTCTCTCTCCTCTCTCCTTAATTCCCTCCTTCTTCCTCTCTGTCCATCCTTACCCCCTCTGTCAAATCGTTCCTTCCCATGTTTATTTCCTTCCCAAAACATGGTGCTTGGCAATTCTGTGGCCACTTCTCATTTCTCTTTTCTCACTTTTTTCTCCTTGATTCTTCGATTCTGCAGGAAATGGGTGAGGAAGTCCCGCCCCCAGAGGAGACACACAGAGGAGAGAGGATCTAAACTCACTGAGTGCTTTTATACATCAGTATCCCGGTTTCGTCATGATGCAGTATTCCAGTTTCAGTATCCCAGTTATGAGAGACCGGAATACTGTAGCTGGGATACTCCAGTAGTAACCGGGATACTGCAACATGTATACGAAGTATCTCGAATACAGCATCATAAAGCTGTGTGTCCAAAAGACAAACAAACAAGATTTTATTATAGGGCTGGGCGGTATACCGTTTGAACCGGTATACCGGTAATTTTTATTTTTATGATATGAATTTTTTATTTACCGCCATACCGTGTGTGCGCGCATATGTCGGCAACACAGAGCGGCGGAACGCACAGCTGTAGATTGAGCGGGGGCTGTTTTTCAGTGTTACACCAAACAAGCCAACAAGCCAGGTAAGGATAGCGAGTTGAGTGGTGAGCATGGACGAAGAAAATGACACAGACACAGGCTCCCTTTTCGGAGAGCGGGACTGCGCGGAGCCGCGCCCGAGCGAGAGCGCGGGTGCGCGCAGCCCCGCTCTTCACCTTCGCCCGGGCACGGCTCCACGCAGTCCCGCTCTCCGAAAAACGGAGCCGTGTCACAAAACACTACACAGACGGTCCCTTTAGCAAACGCGCCTACCAGGGACGTCTGTGTAGTGTTTTGTGCTGCACTGCCAACGTTACGCAGAGATTGGGGAGAAGATGCAGATTTTACTTTCATGCAATCTTCGTATTCTCCGTCTAAAGGGACCGTCTATGACAAGAAAAGCAAACGTTGGAATGATATTACCAACTCTATCACACTCCACTTAGCCAAAGACAAAAATACCGTTAAATACCGTGATACCGTGATAATTTAAAAAAATACCGTGATATCAATTTTTGGTCATACCGCCCAGCTCTATTTTATTATAGTTCTATGTTTCCAACGCGACATACGCACAGAACAGACTCAGCATGAGCAGCACATCCCTCTGTCACAGAAAGAACACTCATATATTCCACCGTTCTTTAGTCCGACAGAAGCATCAGCGGCACAAGGAGTGAGCTGTTTTTTCATGGTCTGTGGCGTAGAGATTATGTCACGAGCACGAGTCTGTTCAGGAAAAACACAAACATGGCGGAGCTTCAACCGAGCAGCTGCAAATGCCACGGGACTCGAGGCAGAAAGAGACTCCACTGATCACACAGAGTCATTCAGAGCAGACAGTTTTGGTGCAGAGGAGAAGCAGTGGGGAGAAGGGCAGAAGGGTCATACTCAGCATTTGGTGTTGGTGGTGCTGCCGTCTACGCTCTGGGCGCTCTGCAAGTTTTACGTGTCCGTGTGCAGCAGAATTCCCCAAAACCTGTGTAAACGCGGAATAAGAGTGAGAACGAAAACGCACTTTTGTGTTTGTGCTTCAGACCATTTCCATGTAAACATATCCTTAACCATGTGGTTTTAAGTTTTCTGTAAAACGTAAACAAATGTGCCAAAGCTGCATTAAACACATGTGGCTCTACAGTGATTATGGTTTATATGTTGTAAAGTTGAGTTTATTTATGCAGAAGATTTTAAGTAATAATCGGACACAGTGAACAAATACAATAGTGTTTGGGAACGTTTGATCTGTGCAGTGGATTGTGGGATACCTCACAGCTCCTCACCGCTGGTTAGGAACCTCCTGAGCTCCTACACTGAAGGAGCTCATGGTTGTTTATTAAATATATCATTTTTGCACTTGCGCATTTGTAAGATTATGTCAAGACATCCGGATACTACATTTGCTCATGTACACAGGGATATGAGTATTCCGATTTCTCAGTTTTCTGCTTGCAAATACTGCCATAACCGGGATACTGATGCATGTAAACGCGCTCACTGAGACCAATAAAGTCTGATTCTTTTATCCGAAGTCTGCTCCTGAAGCCTCCCTCAGGTTTACTCTTCATTCTGTGGTTTTCTTTGGGACAAGACTTAATATGACACATGACTGACAGCTGAAAAATGGAGGATCGAGGAGAAGAATCCAGGAGGAGGAAGCGAGGAAAGAGAAACGAGACGTGGCCTATGTACGTGCCCTTTAAAGGAGCCGGAACGACCCAAAACATCCAAGTCGATTGAAGTTTACGTTGGAGTTTTGCTGTAGATTTGATCTCTGTGGGAGGACTTGTCTCTCTCGTCGGGGATAGACTGGGGTTTGATTTAAGCTGCGCCCCCTGCTGTCCGGGTGTGTGCACTGTGAGGCTTTGGAGGTGTTTGGAGCGGGGACACTAGGGGGCGCCCCGCTGGGGTAATTTACCTTGGGTCTTATGGAGCTTATAGGAGCAGAGCCGGTGCAGCAGCAGAGCACACTGATAATATGAGAGGAGAGGGGGAACAGCGGGGGAGGAAATATGAGGAGAGGAGAGAGGATATAGGGAAGGAGTGATTTGACAAAGGGGGTAAGGAGGAGAGAGACTCAGAGTAGGAAGACAAAAGAGAGAATAATAGTGTGCAAAAATGTAGAAATTTTGATGTATTGGTTGTTTAATTTAACGTTACACTATCAATATATCAGTATAATAGTATTTTTTGCATGTTTTATCCAATAATTTTGTGACAGAGCGACAGTTTTGTTGCTTTTTTTGAGGATGAAAATTCCTTTATGCAAAACATTTGACATATTCACTATTCTAATGATAAAAATGTGAGTGTTTTCATATTAACACCCACTGCAAAAAGATATAAACACTTAAATCTATCAGAAAATGACTTAAAAGTAGTGAAATTATCTTGCTGCATGGACAGATCATTTCACTTGTCGATTTATCTTAAAATAAATGACCTCTAGACTAGAATGAAGCAGCCTCAGAACTATTAAGTAGATAATGAATCTGAAAAGAAGATGAGGAACCTGATAGAAGTTTGAAAATCTTGGCCAGATCAGAGAAATTTGCAGTGCAGGTGTTGGTTTAAATGTCCTGTATTATGCAGAATGGACTCTTGTGAGCTTTAAGTCATCTTATAATGTTGTTTCCTCATCAAAAACAGACCTGGAGTTGTATTTTATTTCCTTCACATGTTTGAGTAACTCTTTATTATTCGTCTGTCTACATCTCCAAAGCTCAAAATACTCTGTTCTATCTTGTGATGCCATGAAGTGACAGTTTTCAAGTGAACAGCTCCTTCTTCCTACCTTTTATTCAGTAGAGATCAGCAATTCCAGGGCTGAAATGATCCAAATGATTCTAGTGAAGTTGTTTGGTGTTTAAAACATAAAACTATAATAAAATCTGAAGATGAACCCAAGATGGTGTCGTGTTGTTTTCAGTGGTCTGTGCTCACTGGTGCATAGGCCCCAAAATAATTTTCTCTTCCGCTTTTACTTCCTCAATACGACAGGCTCCTCCCACCCGTGTGACGTCTGTAACGTGCTCGGCATGGAGCGTTTGGACCAATCAGAACGAGAGCTGCTAGAGCGGAGCTAGAGCGGCATCAGAGCGGTCACTTTTAGGCGCTTTGAGGATTTAAGAATTTCAAAAGGTTATGTTGTGAAAGATGATGATGCCCTGTCACAACACGGGCAGTTTGAATTCCTAAATTCCTCGCGGGCCGCGCTGCGCACTCGGCCGACCTGGCGTTCCCCCGGGTGGTGCTGATACTCCCCTGGGTGTTGCTGACGCTTGTCTCTGTGTGTTTGTGGCTTTGGGCTGAACTTGTCATTAAACACACGACGTCCACACACACTGGAGATGCTGATGTGCCAACATAGACAAACATGGACATTTTGGGACATCGCCATGGCAACACGGTGCAAAATACAACTTTGGCCCCTGGACTTTTTTGATCGGACTGACCTGAAGAATCCATCCATCCATCTTCTCCCGCTTAATCCAGCTGGGTCGCGGGGGCAGCGTCCTGCCCAATCCTCATAGCACCTGACCCCCCCTATGAACTCCTCTGCAGGTGGTGAGCCCACAGGAGGGACCTGAAGAATCACTGTGCCAAATTTCACGTTTTTCAGTGAAACTAGTAAGCCGTTATATCACTTTGAAATGTAAGAAATTGCTGAAATTTCCCCATTAGGATAACATGGGGGCTTTTGCTCAGGCATTCATCGTTGCAAAAGCAATAGGCCCTACGCCCTGTAGGGGCTCGGGCCTAAAAATGGATTGTGCTCCTATGGAAGAAATCTTTCTGGACACACGCTCCCGGGAGCTGCAGTACCTGGAGCGGCCACTAGTCAGACACCAGCTGGAACAGAGCGGGATTGCCTTATTCAGTTTTTACTATAGATCCATGGTTTAAAAACTCAGAGGAGCCCCTCCTGTGTTACCATATGACAGAACGTTTTCAGTTTAAGAGAAGAACTCAACCTAAATCTGCAGGATTTGTGTGTTAAACATGTGTCAATGAAACAAAAACACAACTCCACGTCTGTTTGTGATGAGGAAACAACATTAGAACATTATAGATCAGAAAATAGTGTAATATGGGCCCTTTAACAAAGCCTTTTAGTACCACAGTCGCCCTGCAGTGTCCAAATTCTAACATCGTGCATTGCAAATTTATCTGATCTGCCCAAAATTTTAACACTTCCCAGGTTCTTTTTCTTGTTTTCAGATTTATTATCGACTTAATAGTTCTCAGACTGATTCATTCGAGTCTAGAGGTCGTTTATTTGAAGATAACTTGTTGAGTAAAATGATCTTGCAGCATGGACAGATCATTTCACCACTTTTAAGTCATTTTCTGATAGATTTAAGTGTTTATATCTTAGTTTTGGCCATGCTTTTCTGCACAGATGTGACAGATTATAACTCCAGCCGACACAAGCGCAGTGCGTCTCCTTTAAACTGGTGAATATTGGTTTCTGTCTGCGGTGTTTTCAGACTTGAGGTGTGATCCTCGGCGAGAGCAGAGCGGAGGTGTGATGGCTCGTTTAGCGCCCCCTGATCCTTCACTCCCCCGAGGCTGTACATCAGGAGCTGTGACGGGGGAGGGGGGGTAGTGTCAGGGCCGCTCCTGCCACCCGCTGCACCTGCCCCTCCCCCCGTCCCTGTCGCTCTGCTCCGCTCAGGGGTCGAGCCGTGATCACCCCTGTCACACACTGAGGCGAGACGGGCACTTCACCTCTGTCACTCTGTGTTGGATCAGGCGGGAGCTTTTTATGGGAAGCGCTTTTTCTTACAATTTTATTTTGTAAACAGTTTAAAAAAGAACGTTTACTCTTCATTAAACTATACAGTTTTTCATCCTGTTCTAAAGGCGCTGCACCTCATTTTTACGGTCTTAAAATGATTAAAAACAGGACTAGTTTGTTTGCAGTTGTTCAGAGTTCTTCCTCACTTCCCTTCTGCATTCTGAGCATCCTCATTATTCACCACGATGAGTTTATAAGCGCAGCAGAACAACTAGCATGCTAGCGCTCACTTCCTGATTATTAGAGAATAAAACACTCAATAATTGGGGTGGACGGGGTGCAGATTTAGTGTAAAAAGCAACTCTGAGGCCTCTGCGTGTTGTCTGCGACTAATTATGAAACATTAGTATCGTTTGCAAACCAGAAGTAAAGGATTTTCTATCTTCAGTGCGCTGTTAGCATGCTAGTATTATTGTGACGGGAAAACTCTGGTCTCTGAAAATGCTTATAAACTCATCGTGGTGAATAATTAGGATGCTCTGGATGCATAAGGGAAGTGAGGAAAAGTCCATTGAGCTTCATTTGGTCTCCGTATAATTTTTTTCAAACCAAGAGTTGACTAATTAAGATTTTTTTTGTAGCATTCAGAAACAGCGGCATTATATTTGAAGATGAGGCACAAATTCTGATCAAACCAAACTTCGATCGCATCAACGCACAAGCTGTTTTTATCAGCGCTTATACTGTATGCAAATGAGCCACGCGGTTTGAAGTTTGGTTTGTGTAAAATGTAAACAAATGTCCCAAAGCTGCATTAAACACATTATTACTCAAAGTCTATAATGTAGAGCGGTGGAGAGGACCAATCACAGCCTTTATTGTCTGCGTCGTTTTGAGGCATCATTAGAAAGTTTCAGAGGTGCACGGCGGTCGACTTTGATGCTGTGTGGCTTTACCGTCTCCTTGGTGAAAGTCTGACTTCGCCTCTTCAGCCTCGTCCCCTCTCGACTCTCGGCTTCAATAAAACGTCTCCATCACAAACTTTTCGGCTCAACGTCGCACACGAAGCGTCAGTCAGGTTTTTTTCTTCTTCCTCGCTGCGTGTGGATGGAAATCTCCGAGGGTAACGACGTTTGAACAGGAGAGAGAGCGGAGGGGAGAAAGTCCTGCTGTGGGTTTAGGTCCTTATGCAGATTTTTAAAATGATGGTAATGAAACTGATACCGCTGCTACTTTTTGATACCCCGGGATACCGTATTACCGCCCAACCCTAGTGGTCACGTGATGTTGCTGTGACGTGTCTGATCATTTTATTTAAACATGTTTTGGCGCCGTTTTCCTTCCCATGGAGGCAGGATGAGGCTTTTTACTCTCACACAGTTGGAATACCGTCCTGAGGAAGTTGAACTGCGGATGATGCTGTCATCCTGCCTCTACCGGTAAGAAGACTTCGCCAAAACCTGTTTAAGTAAGCTGATCGGACATGTCAAAGCAAACAAACAAACGCTTGGTCTGAAAAAAGAACCACATAACATAAGTGAGGAATAACTTTGGATCACTGCAAACTGTTTAAAAAGAATCAGTTCTGTTTTTCACGTTTTAAGACTATAAAAATAAGGTACACGGTCTTTAAAATCTGGAGATGGGTCCACATAGGTGCGACACTGCAGTCGCCCAGTCCTCCTGACCAACGGAGACCACGGAAGATGGGTCAAATGCAAATCCATGCACATCAAACTAGACCAGACTTGGCCTTGGTTCTAATTTGGTTCCAGTCGGTTGAGGTTTGGTTGGTTTCTTGTCTCTCCGTTTCGTTGAGGTTAAACTCTGCTGTCTGCAGCCTCCTGCCTTTAGAATAAATGAATAAATCAATGTCTGATCCAACCAGTGGTGTCTCTGCGGGGGCCTGTCTCCAGCGTCACCAACATGTTAGTAACACAACAGCTCGAATTACCATCGCAGAGAGATCAGACCCTCCTCATGCCCATCGCAGAGAGATCAGACCCTCCTCATGCCCATCGCAGGGAAATCAGACCCTCCTCATGCCCATCACAGAGAAATCAGACCCTCCTCATGCCCATCGTAGAGAAAGATTAGACCCGCCTCATGCCCATCGCAGGGAAATTAGACCCTCATCATGCCCATCGCAGAGAAATCAGACCCACATCATGCCCATCGCAGAGAGATCAGACCCGCCTCATGCCCAAAGCACCTCATGCCCATCGCAGAAAGATTAGACCTTCCTCATGCCCATCGCAGAAAGATTAGACCCTCCTCATGCCCATCGCAGAGAGATCAGACCCGCCTCATGCCCATCGCAGAAAGATTAGACCCTCCTCATGCCCATTGCAGAGAGATTAGACCCTCCTCATGCCCATCGCAGAGAGATTAGACCCTCCTCATGCCCATCGCAGAGAGATCAGACCCGCCTCATGCCCATCGCAGGGAAATCAGACCCTCCTCATGCCCATCACAGAGAAATCAGACCCTCCTCATGCCCATCGTAGAGAAAGATTAGACCCGCCTCATGCCCATCGCAGAGAGATTAAATCTGCCTCATGCCCATCGTAGAGAGATCAGACCCTCCTCATGCCCATTGTAGAGAAATTAGACCCACATCATGCCCATCATAGCGAGAGATTAGACCCGCCTCATGCCCATCGCAGAGAGAGAGAGATTAAACCTGCCTCATGCCCATCGTAGAGAGAAATAAGACCCACCCCATGCCCATTGTAGAGAGATCAGACCCTCCTCATGCCCATCGTAGAGAGAGATTAGCCCCGCCTCATGCCCAAAGCGTCTTATGCCCATTGCAGAGAGATCAGACCCTCCTTATGCCCATCACAAAGAAATCAGACCCTCCTCATGCCCATCGCAGAGAGATCAGACCCGCCTCATGCCCATCGCAGAGAGATTAGACCCTCCTCATGCCCATCGCAGAGAGATTAGACCCTCCTCATGCCCATCGCAGAGAGATTAGACCCTCCTCATACCCATCGCAGAGAGATTAGACCCTCCTCATGCCCATCGCAAAGAGATTAGACCCTCCTCATGCCCATCGCAGAGAGATTAGACCCTCGTCATGCCCATCGCAGAGAGATTAGACCCACATCATGGCGAAAGTGCTCAAGTCACTGTCTCAGGGAGGCTTTAAAGACATAAACTGTTCAGCTTTTTCTGGTATTCAGGTAGAACTGTGTCCTCGGCATTTGACCTCTTTCAGTGTGTCTGGGTTGAATCTGTCTGGAGCAGCAGGTGAGTATATTTGATCCCAAAAGTCTCACATTTCTTAGACAGTTTTGAATACAGGGCTCTATGTTCCCACAGTTCTAAGTCCACAACACACGCCCTTACCCTTTACCATAATCCTACTATGAGGCTTTATCTTAACCTTAACCTAAACATTATCGTACAAAAAGGCCCCAAACTTAACCAAAACCTTATCACATCTTATTTTCTTATTCCTATAACCCTACATCAAAGTGCTAAATATAAATACATAAAAAAAATTAAATAAAATCTCATGGAGAACACATAGTGAACTCCCTGAGCACCCATCTCCAGATCTTGAACTAGTCTTGGTCAGGATTACCTCAGATGGAGGATTTGACCCGTTGTGCATCTTTTGGGTTGATGGAGGAAACCCACAGACACAGGGAGAACATGCAAACTCCACACACAGAACCCTAACACTAACCGTGGTATCTAGAGAGTCAAACCCAGAACCTTCTTGCTATGAGGTGAGAGTTGACAAATAAAAACCTGTAATAGATAGAAAACAATAGTCAGCTCAGTTCAAGGCCATTCTGTGGAACATATCTTCGATTTTTATTATTTTTTATGTTTTGCACTAGTTCTTCTTTCGTACTTACTGATTTATTCTATTCTTTCCTTTATGCTCTTTTATGCTATGGTGTAAATATCCCCTCCCGAGTTGATTTAAATCTCACGTGCAAAAGTTTTAGGCAGGTGTGTACAAAAGCTGCAAACAAAGAATGCAAATCATGATTGTTTGTTTTTATCAATTTACAAAATGCAAAGTGAGCGAACAAAAGAAGTCGTTAAGAATCTTCAGCGTAAAGAAGAAGTTGTGTTGGTGATGGTCTGGCCCCCGCAGAGCCCTGACCTCATCATGGAGTGAGTCTGGGATTAACATGAAGAGACAGAAGGATGTGAGGAAGCTCCATCCACACGAGATCTGAGCTTAGTTCTTCAACATGTTTGGAACAGAGACCAGCCCAGTTCCTTCACAAACTGTCTGCAAGTAAAACCTAGAAGAACTGAGGCTCTTCTGAAGGCAAAGCTCACACCAAATACTGATCTGATTTAGATTTCTCTTTTGTTCATTCACTGCGTTCTGTTGATTGATGAAAATAAATGACGAACACTTCCATTTTTGAAGGGATTCCTAGTTTTTTTCCACACCTGCTTAAAAATTTTGCACAGTGCTGCATAGTGACAATAAAAGACATTCTGTTCTATTCTAAATCCAAGAAAAAAAGGTGACACAGTGCATCTTTAATATATTCTGAATAAATATTTAGCATGTCTTTTACATTTTTGTATTTCTTTTGCATATTTCTTGGTTCTAAATTGCTGGCTCCACCTAATTAGCTCAGCCCCATTCTGCCGTCTGAACGCAGCAGCTGTAATGTCAGTGTGTGTGTGTGTGTGTGTGTGTGTGTGTGTGTGTGTGTGTGTGTGTGAGCTCCACCTGCGCCCGCACACACACACACACGGGCAGGAGGGGGCAGTGTGGAGGCGTCTCACGTGAAAAAAGGGATGTGTTCTCCTGTAACACCGAGAGCTCTGACTGAGGAGAAGAAGAAATAATCCTTTTACGGCCTAAATGTTGCTAAGTAACACGTCTTTCATCCAGACACAGACGCCGGCTCAGAGAAACTGGAGCTGCAGTACCAACACCGGCCTCTAGAGGAGCAGCAGGCAGCATGGGGAAACTGTGACTCAACAATATTGTAATGTTTCCTCGTGAAAATATAAAAGAAGTTGTGTTTTTGACGAAGAAACATTCAAACAGTGAGATGTGACGCATGGAGATGTGATCGCGTTGCCTAGAATGTTCCACAGTATGGCATTAAACCGATAGATACCTTCATGGAAAGAAGAAGGTGACGCCGCTAAGCCAAGTTACAGGTCAGATCTGTGGAGAGGGCGATCCTCCGTGCAAATCGGCCTGTGATCTAAACTGAGGAGTGGTTGGTGCTGTTTTTTCATTCTTATAAACAGACACTCCACCCTCGATTATGCGCAGGTTCTCTCTTAGCCAATCAGAACGCAGAACACAATGCACGTTCATACACTGTAAAGAAAAAGCATGCAAAATTGAAAAAAAAAAAAAAAAATCCACCAAACAGCGAGGCAGCGAAAGGTGAACCGCGCTACAGTGAGGGACGACTGCATGGAGTTTAAAAAAGCACTGGAGCACTTCCTGTGTTACCACATGTCCTCAAAGTAGATTTATTTCAGTTCAGGAGAAGAACTCAGTATCAGTATGCAGGTTTGTGAGTTAAAAATGTGTAAATGAAACAAAACACCACTCAGGGCCAGTTTGTGATGAGGAAACTACTATAACATAGATCAGAAAATAGCCCAATATGAACCCTTTAACGATGAATTCTCACATTGTTTGCCAGTTCTCAAACTTAGAAGAATCCAAAACATGAATTTCTGATCTGAATGGTCACTACCTAAACCCCAGGACCTGTAGCCAACCATGAATGAATGCTAGTGCAGCCTCTTCAACTCAGTGAGGGAACTCTGGAGGTTCTGATGTAATGCAATATAAAGGTACTGGGCTGTAACCGAAATACTGTGATATTGTTTCATCACAATATATCGAATCACAAGTCTCTTTGCTCAAATGAACAGTTCTGATGCAGAAATAGTTAACAAAAACAGAGGGAACTACATAGACCATGATCCTTTGCTTCGTTTCAGTGCAGACGACATGAAGAAATAACTGTTCTAAGCACTTTTACATCTTCATTTTTTGGATTAAGTCTTGTGAAGCATTTTTAGAGGAAATAGTAGCAGATTCACACAAAATATCGCAATAAATCTGGTACAGTGAGATGTTTATGGTGAAAATATCATACAGAGAGATTTAGATATCGTTCCATCCCTAATGACAATAAATGTTGTACCCAATGACTGGTCAAAGCATTTTAAAATGTCAGTCTTATTATGTAGAATATCGTAATATCGTGAGCTTTCCCACGATATCGCAATAAAAATATTGTATCATAGATATCGTATCGTGAGACTTGGATATCGTTACACCCCTAAAGGCAGTAGTAATATTATACCGAGAAGACCTTCATTTACACATTAAATTAGAGCAGACCTGGACTTTGGTCGACTCGGACTCATTTGGAATTAGAAAATAAACAGATTTGATCATTTTACCTCATGCATGGACTAAAGCTGCAAGTCTTTTATTTTATTGTGCTTTTTTAATGACATTTTTGTGACATTGCTTAGTCACAAACTCTTACCAGCGCATCCGAACAATGTGATTTACTGCTTTTCATAAATAAACACTATTAATATGATGCGGAATTGAGTTAAGCATTTTAGTTTAGGGTTAGGATTAGGTTAATATTTTCAGTTTCTCGTGTGGCTCCGTGGAAAAAGGACTTGCCCACCCCCGATTTAAACCCTACTCCGTCTGTACTTGTTTCACAGTACTGCAGTAGAAGTAAATGTACGTAGTAACTTTCCAACTCGGGCCAATGTCAAGCCTCTAGATTTCTTCTCCATTTTCATTACCAGCCCCAGTCCTGGTACACAGCGCTCTCCCAATCCTATCTGCGCCCTCCTCACTCCACCAGATTCAATTAAAAAGAGAAATTGGCAATTAGATGACTGTTATGATCCTGTAACAATGATCTAATCTGTGATTCATTGGCTGGCTCTCCCTTGGGTGCTCGCCCGGCTGTGGGAGGGGGCGGCTCTGATGGAGGAGGGTCCTTGGCGTTCACCTCGACTCGGGCCAAAAACATGCGGCGGACATTTTGAACAGGGGAATTTAGAAGTCACAGAAGAACATGGGAGAGGAGAGAGGTGCGCAGGGAGTTCTGTGCCTGATTTTCCTCCATCTACTTCAGTAAAATCTGTTTTTCCCACTACGGATGTACAGGGTGTCCCGAGAAAACTGAGATCATGTCGCAGGCCAATCATTTTTTTTTGGAAATTCTTGTTGCAATAACCTCAAATTTTCACAGAATGTTGAGAAACAGAACAAAATTTTTATTTCAGGTTTTATTTTTGTTCTGTTTTCAGGTTGAGCCGCTCACTCCCAAAAATAAGTCATTTTGCGTCCTGGAATCTCGCACACACTCACCCAAAACTGTGCAGCGAATGATGGTTTGGCGTATTTGGGGAGGAGACGATGGGGAATTAAACCGTCTGCAGCTCCTTCAGGCTTTAACAGCACATAACAAGAGAGGACGTCAAGAATTCTGTGTTGATGCTTCAGAAACTTGAAGAAACGCCAAACCGTCACTCGAGGAATCCGGGTTTCCAAACTTGTTCTCCTTACCGACTTCTTGGGGCGTCGTAAGAGTTTATCACGAATTTGCTCGAACTTCTCTTCTGATGTTGATGTTGGTCCAGATCCTTCAGCCCTGAATAAGCACCTTCCTCTTTACATTTTTGGTCCAGATTTCTTTGCCAGTTGATAAAGTTTTTCCAATTTTTGCACTGAAGGCTGCACAGTTTTGGGTGAGTGTGTGGAGCAGATTCCAGGACGCAAAATGACTTCTCTTTGGGAGTGAACGGCTCAACCTGGCCATACCGACTTGTCAAACCTGATCCTTTCAGATTTCAGAAGCTCAGCAGGGCCTGGTTAGTACTTGGATGGGAGACCACTGGGAATTCCAGGTGCCACAGGGGGGCGGCAGTGGCAAAGACTGTCGTAGTTTCCTTAGGCAAGACACATCACCCACATTGCCTAGTATGAAAGTGATGTGTGCATGAATGGTGGTGGTTGGAGGGGCCGATGGCGCAGATTGGAGCCTCGCTTCCCTCAGTCTGCCCCAGGGCAGCTGTGGCTACAATAGTAGCAGCACCACCAGGTCTGGAGTGAATGAATAATGCTCTGTAAAGTGTCTTTGAGTGTCCAGAAAAGCGCTATATAAAACTGATGCATTATTATTATTATTATTATTATTATTATTATTATTATTATTATTATTATTATTAACCTGAAAACAGAACAAACATAAAACATTAAATTCAGGGTTCCTACAGTGTCTTAAACAGTGTTAAAAGCTTTGCAGGAATGTGCATAGGGGGCTTGCTCTGGTTGTCTTGGCAACTGCCCGTATGACCTCCTCGACGGAAGTTGCCCTTCTGAGGGGAATATATATATATTGAAATTGTTCGATGGATACAGGATTTCATGTATGGAAAGGCCTATGCCTAGATTTGAAAGTGAAAATAAAATATTTGCCTCATTCACTTACATTAGGGCACAGTGCGAGTCTGGAGGGAGGGGCTCAGTTCTGTTTACAGAGCCACAGAGCTGCACGCGCAAAGTAAGAAGAGATTACCCACAAGCCCCGGCCCCACGAAGCACCGGACCATGCAGGGCTTCAGGAGCTCAAAGCCGCAAAGCCCAAAGCCGCCAAGGTCCCAGCGACTGACCCACGCGCTCCGGTTCTCGGCTCTTTCTCTTTCTTCTGTATAGTTGGTTGGTTGAACGCTGGATGCCCCTCAAAATTCCTGTGCGCGTCCCTGATGAAGTGCACTGTAAGCATGCTAGTTGTTGTTAACTTTCTGTTCAGTTGTCGACCCTCTTGAGCCTACATCATAAATAAACAAAAGCGTGACACAAAACAATAAACTACAACTTCACAAACCTGATGTGATGTGCGGTAGTTTCAGGAGCAGGATGTACGCTGATTGTGTTGTGATCGCGCTCTGAAGGGGGAGAGACTTAGCATGGAGAGCAGAGGAAGGAAATTGGCAGTTAATACCCCATAGAAGTGTAACATACTCAATTTAAATGTGCCGTCATCTTCCTAAAATAATCACCTAAGCCATTTTTTGCTATAATTGACTTTTTTGCCTTAATCCTCATAATTTCAGGTTTTGGTTTTTCATGTAAAAACCTGAAATTTTCAGGTAAATTTCAGGTAAATTTTTTGTGCGTCCTGAAAAAAATGACTTGTGCGATTTTATACTTTAGGACGGTGTCGCTATGTAACGGTGTCACTTTATGGTCGGTCATGATAACAGAAACTACATAAAAATAAAAATCGCAATTAAAATTTTATGCCTGAAATTTAAATTCCACTTAACTTTGGTCAGATGCTTTTCTTCATGTAGATGTTATTACTTTGTCTGGAATGTTCCGCAGTACGGCTTTAAACCCTTCTACCTTCATGGAGACCAAACCGGACCAAGTTACAGGCCAGATCTGTGGAGAGGCGACCCCGCTCACAAATGTTGTTTTTTGGGGATTTTTGAGCAATAAAACCAACTGTAATTGGATAAATATGGTAGGAATTGTTTAATGTCACACTGTGGAACATTCCAGGCAGAGCAATGACACATCCAGATGGTCCTCCAAACAAAACGTTACACAGAGCACCTTTTCTGAACACTATTTGCTTTTATAATCACTGTTAAACATGATATCAGTCGCCAACTGTAACTGAAGGACAGAATTAGCCGCTCTGCTCATGTCCAGATTCATAATTAACTTCATTTATAATAAACGTTCCCACAGTCGTCGTCCTGCCCTCGGTTTAAAGCGCAGCTGTGTTCAGGGGCCCTTAGTTCACCTATAAATATATATAAATGTACATAAATGTATTCATTGAAACAGACACAGGCCCAGAGCACAGGGACCTCGGTGCAAACACATCCACAATGTAAAATACATGAGTCTGTGGCTGTGGAGGAGGAAAGGCCTTGGGCAAGATCACCTCCTCTTTTATTCCTCTTCAGCTCCTCTTTTACTCCTCTTTAACCCCTATTCACCTCCTCTTTTATCCCTCTTTACCTCCTCTTTAACACCTATTCACCTCCTCTTTTATCCCTCTTTACCTCCTCTTTAATGCCTATTTACCTCCTCTTTTATCCCTCTTTACCTCCTCTTTAACTCCTATTCACCTCCCCTTTTAACCCTCTTCAGCTCCTCTTTTACTCCTCTTTAACACCTATTCACCTCCTCTTTTACCTTCTCTTTTACTCCTCTTTACCTCCTCTTTTACCCCTCTTTTACTCCTCTTTATCTCATATTCACCTCTTCTTTTACCTTCTCTTTTACCCCTCTTTAACACCTATTCACCTCCTCTTTTACCTCCTCCTTTACTCCTCTTTATCTCCTCTTTTACCTCCTCTTTAACTCCTATTTACCTCCTCTTTTATCCCTCTTCATCTCCTCTTTTACTCCTCTTTTACTCCCCTTTAACTCGTATTCACCTCCTCTTTTACCTCCTCTTTTACCCTCTTTACATCCTATTTATCTCCTCTTTTACCTCCTCTTAACTCCTCTTTAACGCCTATTTACGTCCTCTTTTACCCCTCTTCAGCTCCTCTTTAACTCCTTTTTATCTCCTCTTTTACCCCTTTTTCCTTTCTATTTATCTCCTCTTTTACCTCCTCTTTTAAGCCTCTTTACCTCCTATTTTCCTCCTCTTTTACCCCTCTTCAGCTCCTCTTTAACTCCTTTTTACCTCCTCTTTTACCCCTCTTTACTTCCTATTTATCTCCTCTTTTACCTCCTCTTTTAAGCCTTTTTACCTCCTATTTACCCCCTCTTTTACTTCTTTTTACCTCCTCTTTTACCTCCTCTTTTACTCCTCTTTTACTCCTCTTTAACTCCTATTTACCTCCTCTTTTACCTCCTCTTTTACTCCTTTTTACCTCCTATTTTACCCCCTCTTTTACTCCTCTTTAACTCCTATTTACCTCCTCTTTTACCTCCTCTTTTACTCCTTTTTACCTCCTCTTTTACCTCCTCTTTTACTCCTATTTACCTCCTATTTTACCCCCTCTTTTACTCCTCTTTAACTCCTATTTACCCCCTCTTTTACTCCTCTTTTATCCCTCTTCAGTTCCTCTTTTACTCCTCTTTTATCCCTCTTCAACTCCTCTTTTACTCCTCTTTACCTCCTATTTAACTCCTATTCACCTCCTCTTTTATGTCTCTTTAAGTCCTATTTACCTCCTCTTTTATCCCTCTTTTCCCCTCTTTAACTCCTATTTTATCCTTCTTTACCTCTTCGTTTATCCCTCTTTATCTCCTATTTTCCTCCTCTTTTCACCCCTCTTTAAATCCTCTTTACCTCCTCATTTATCTCTCTTTAATCCCTCTTTACCTCCTTTTTATCTCCACTGTAACTCCTATTTAACCTCTCCTTACCTCCTCTTTTATCCTTCTTTTACCTCCTCTTTTTCTCCTTTTACCTCCTATTTTCCTCTTATTTTACTCCTCTTTAATCCCTCTTTACCTCCTTTTTACCTCCACTTTCTAAATCTACCCCATTTACCTTCTCTTTTATCCCTCCTTAACTCCTCTTTACTTCCAATTTTTCTCCTCTTCACCTCCTTTTTTACTCCTCTTTTATACTTCACTTTGTCTTTAAACTCTCCTTACCACCTGTTTTACTCCTTTTTTACCTTCTCTTTTACTTCTCTTTACCTCCTCTTTTTCTCCTCTTTAACCTTTCCTTACCTCCTCTTTTACCTCCTCTTTTACTCCTCCTTACCTCCTCTTTTGCTTCTCTTCCTCCGTCACTCTCGAGTCTCCTGTGTGTTCGGGAGGGACAACAGCTCAACAATTCACCGCTAATTCAATTAAGTCGATTCTATTTGGTTAATGAAGGTGTCTGGAGGAAGGGGTGAGGAAGAGGAGGAAGGGAGAGTGAAGAGGAGGAGGAGAGGAAGAGGAGGAGGAGAGGAGGGGTGATGGAGGGTGCCCTTTGAGCTGCTGCAGGCGAACACTCACATTGAGGCACAGGGAGAAGGACACAGCGAGACTCTCTTTAAATTACCTTCTAAAAACACCTTAAAAAATCCTACAAAAATCCTATATTACACAAAACTGACTCTTGTGAGCTTCAGATTATGTTATAATGTTGTTTCCTCCTCAAAAAATAACCCAGAGTTGTGTTTTCTGCCCTGTAAAGGCAAAAGACCTGAACTCGCCGCAGTGTGAAACTGAGAAAAATGACTTGAAAGTTTCTGTTTTGACAAAAGTACAACAGGTCAGGCTCCCAAAATTGGAAAACCACTTGCCTATAACAAGAAGAAGAAATATTTGTATGCAAAAATTCTGAGCTTAAAGTTGCCCTTTGACTCAGTTTCTGCCTTTTGCCTTTGCACGACTCATTATTTGTGGCCCATGATGCAAAGGCAGAGAACAGGAGCTGCCAAATAAAGCTCCAAGGTCCATTTTGAGCTCAATATTTTTCACGATTTTTAGTCACATGATAAAGGACGTCTTAAATACCCCTAAAAAGACATTAAATTGTTGCTGTTCTGCCTTTGTAGGACGGGTTTGTTTTATTCACTGTTGGGTTTTTTTACTTCTTCCCACTCCTTTTCGGGCATGTAAACAGATTTGATCCTCCTTTTTTTATTTTAGTTTCTTGTATTTGGAGTTTGCATGTCTGTACATATGATTTTGTGTCCTATATGCTCGAAAATAAACCATAAAAAAAAATGAAAAAAGGTTAGTCTGTTTACGTCTCCAAAAGACAAAATGCGAAAACAGAGTTTAAAAACATAGTGCAGCACTTCCTGTACTACCACGTGACATCACAAGGTGGAACGGAGTGTTTTCATT
Source organism: Odontamblyopus rebecca (assembly GCA_030686955.1). Taxonomy (NCBI): domain Eukaryota; kingdom Metazoa; phylum Chordata; class Actinopteri; order Gobiiformes; family Gobiidae; genus Odontamblyopus; species Odontamblyopus rebecca. Next base: position 5,870,807 of record CM060667.1, read on the forward strand.
TTCAGAAAAGAGCATAAATGTGAAGAAATAAATATAAATGTGCAGGATTTTTGTGTTAAATGTGTGAATGAAACAAAACGTGACAAAACACAGGGGCGGCGCTACCATTAGGCAAAAGTAGGTGTCTGCCTGGGGCCCCCAAACCTGGAGGGGCCCCTGACTAACAGCCCTCAGTGCCAGAGCGTCAGAGCAATTTGATTTTCTCTTAATACAACATTAAATGAGAGTAATTTACTCTTCACATCAAATCAAATGTATTTGTTTACACATTTAAAACAGCCAAAGCTTTTCAAAGAGCTGAACATTTACAGTGAAATTAAACATACAATAAGCAAATCAGCAAAAAATATAATGATAAAAATGATGATGACAGCAGCACGGTGTCAATAATCATATGAAAAATAATGATAATCATGTGTAATGGATGTAAACAAAAATGTAATTGTGCTAGCAAAAAAAACTTTCAGTTCTTAACTAATAATTTCCAATCCACCATAATTCACATAAATAAAAATGTGCATTTCTCAAGAACAATGGGGAAAAACAGAATAATAAATAATAATTAAAAAACAAAACAAAACTGTGCATTATAGTGAGGGCCCCAGAAGTTCGCCTACAGCCCCCAAATTGCTAACTCCGCCACTGAGGAAACACCATTATAACAGATCAAAATAATGAAATCAAATGAAAAGAGCGTAATATGGACCCTTTAAACATCACATTTTATGCAAAAAGTTGTTAAACCCATTGAAATGTGTATATAACTATATACACAGAATAAAAAACAAAACGGAAATTATTTTTTAGAGATTTAGATAAAAAACACAAAGATAAATCATGAATAAGCTTTTTGATTCTCAAATATAATTCTCACAGGCAACACACACGACAGAAACTATTTACATTTTTACATTTTTCCTCCGCTCGTTTTTGCGCACCAAATTCGGACCATAGTGTAGTTTGCAGAGCCTGTGCGTAATGTTTGTGTATATATCATTGTGCAGGTTGCATGTGGAGGTTTATTTCTTTATGTTTTTGTTATCTGGCATTATTATTCCTTGATTATTCCCACTGTTGTTTTCATCACATGTAACTGGCTCTTTGCTCTCGCTGGATGTTACGGTCATTTGCGCATCTGATTGGCCGAGAGCCCGACTCTGTCACAGGACGTCGTCATTATTGACATCAGAAATCAAAATGGAGGTCCGCGATGAAAAGTTACTCTTTGTTTTATCATAAACTGTAAAAATAATCACGTTGCTGCACACCTACCGCGGCGAGAATGGATTCAACCTCACCGGAAATGATGCTGGTCGTAGATTTGAACATGTTTGCTTCATATTTGGATGTTGCAATTTGAAAAGGCACCAATCTGCACCATCACGCTCCCTGATTATCTCTGAGGTGTGTTGCCCAAGGACACAACACGCTGGAGTGGAACCGCAGACCTTTGCGTTGGCGCTTTGTCGATTCGCGGTTTAGTCCTTTTTGCATTCGCCGTCGTGCGACTGAAATCTCATCGACATGTTCTCTGCCGTCTGAGGTCCCGGTTTAATCTGAGCTCAGACGCCCACGGCTCCTGCAGCTCCACCAGGGGAGATCTGCTCCCGGTCTGCCCCACTCCCTGCACTCGCTCCCGGGCACGTCCTCGGGCCTTCCCCTGGTGCTGGAGCCAAACTAGAACCACAAACCAGAGGCGTCCGGGAGCTCTGGGAGAGGAAACTGCCAATCAGAGCTCATGAATACTGTCGAGTTTATTTATTTAAAGACATTTTTACTGTGTGTTTTTATTATCACCAAGATTATCTGGTCCATGTTTGTCCAGTATAATTTATCTTTTTCTATTGTTTATAATAAAAAGATAAAAAAGAATACAAAAGTGTGAGCAGTACCGCCCTCTAGACAACTTGAATGGAACAATAACAATAAAATTTGCTATGCACATTTGTGACATGGTTTCGATTAAAAAACTACACCCCATTTACATTGTGTTGCCATGAAAAATTTGTCGCCAGTGGGACATCCTCACCGAAACTATGGCGCAAACCAAACTGAATGTGAAGTCAGATGCATCGCGGCAATAGGAACAAAAATGTATATTGTGACTATGTCCCTTTCCAAACTGGAAGTATATCTTGGATTTTTAGTTTAAATTGAAAAAAAAAATTGAAAAATGGCAGGATTAGGAGTTAGGGTTAGGTTTAAGCTTAGAGTTACGTTTAGGTTTAGTCCTAGTGTTAAATTTGGGGCCAGGGGGTGAATCGTGGTCTGGTTTTGTAGTTATTAGGGTTAGTGTGGGGAACGGTGTTTGCGTTTTATTCTTATGCCTAAACTTAACGTAATTCTGACCCCTACACCTAAACTTAACCTGACTCTGGCTCCCCGCCCAACCCTAACCCCAACCCTTCTTTCTTTTTGTTTCTTGTATTTGGAGTTTGCATGTCTGTACATATGATTTTGTGCACTATGCTTGGAATAAACCATAAACCAACCAACCTTAACCTGTCTCTGACCCCTGCTTCTAACCCTAACCTCACACTTATAGGGATAAGGTGGCGCCGGTCATTGCCAATTGCGGTTATATTTATTATTATTATCTTATTTACAGTCACCTTTCGCAGCCTCACTGTTTCGCAGATTTTTTTGGGTACAATTTTGGATGTTTTTTTTTTATGTTTCTACAGCATATGAACGTGCATTGTGTTCTGCGCCCTGATTGGCTGTTCTGCGTAATCGATTGTGACATGTCTGTGTCTGTTTATAAGAATCTTCACGTCCAGAAAAGAAAAAAAAAAACAGCCCCAACAACTCCCCATAACTATGTCCTTTACTCACTCCTCAGTTTAGATTGCGGAGTCTGTCTGAGAAAAGTGTATAAAGTGTGTGGTGACGGGTTTTACAGCCTTTAACCCTCGTATACGTCATATACGATTCTGAGGAATATGTTTCTATAACCGCGCAGAACTTTCTCACCGTAAAAGACAGAAACTTCCTTTTCCCCTCTGAAAGTGCAGACATAGAGGTTTCCGTACATTTCTGCGGCTTTATCCTACGTCACACTCACGCTGTGTGATGACGTGAGCAAAACGAGTGTCCAATAGGAACTTTGTTTTCCCCAAACTCATGCGCTCCGTCCATTTTGATCGAGCCAAACTTTGCCAAAGAGTGAAGTGAGTCAAGATGGTCGACTCCTCTGACTGTGTGTGTTTATAACGAGGGAAAAAGTCGCTCTAAGTGGAGTTAATTCTCACACACATGGAAAATTACACATCTTGGTGTGTGTAATTGTGCATCTCTTTCTATTTTTATTTAAATGTTTATTTCACTCAAATCCAAATGTAATAAACACCTGGAAATGCAGAAGTGCTGTGGCTCTGGCCCTGGACCTGACAGGAGCTGTTTCCAGGACTGGACCAGGAAAGTCATGGAGCGATTACACTTTTTTTTTTGTTTTTAGGGCAATAAGGAGATTTTTAATTTACTTACAGACTTGATATTTTGCATTTTTGTAGCTAAGGCCCTAAATTAAGCATTTTTATGTCCAAAAAGTTGTTTCTACATGTTTGCTGTGTGTTTTGTATAAAAGAGTGTGAATTTTATTTTCTTTTTCTTTTTTTTCATCTCTATTTCTGGTCCTGTAGCTTTTATCACAGCCTCATGACACAACTACAGCAGCAGATTGTGAAATAACAGGTTGGACTGAACAAAAGGAGGCAGAACACTTCATTATGGGGTAAAAGGGGCAGTTTTAAAAGCAAAATTAAGAAAAAAAATCCAGGCGAGGAGAAATGTACTAAAATTCCCCTTAGGTTTTCAGGGGTTAAACATATAGAATACTAAAAAATAAAGCTGACTACTTCGCAGATTTCGCCTATTGTGGGTTATTTTTAGAACGTAACCCCCGCAATAAACGAGGGACCACTGTATTTCTTTTTTTAACAAACTTAAACCATAAAAAAACAGCCTCTGCTTTTTACTTGTCAAGATCAGGTGAGTTTTTGCGAAGCATTTTTAACATGTTCTCGTCTTTTTTGCCCCTCTAATCCCTTGATATCTGTTTTTCCTGTCACCGAAATTACAGCTTTCCCACCACAATTTTATTTCTGCGCTTGAAGTGGACAAAAATATATTAAAAAAAGTTTCAAACCAGTGAGTCAAAAGCAGCAGAATCCACATACGGCTGCGCTTGGACACTGAAGGCTGCTGTTCGTCGCTGAAGATAAATTGGATTCCAGCCATTTAATCTTTTAGTGTCCGGCTCTTATGTGATCTGTACATAACACGGAGTCTTTTTATTCTCTGTGAGCCTCAGAACGACTCGAACTCAAGATGAGATATTGACAATAGCTTCACTGCATTCAGAGCTCGGAGTTTGATTGACGCGAGGGCCGGAAAAACGTCAAGAATCTGCAGTATTTTCAGAGCGATGAGGTTTCAGCGGTTTTGTACAGATAAGTTCCATAATCCTGGGATCAGTTTGTGACGAGTTATTTATCTTGAAAAAGAAAGAAATATCAGCTTTTACTCACTTCAGTGGGTTTGGGTAGTAAATCCAGAATGAAATCCCCATGACTCTCCATACTTACGGGTCAGTTGACTCTGTTTTTTAAGTATTTATGAACTAAAAATAATAATAATACAAGTTTTTGTCAGACTGCTCTCACGGTAACAGAGTGAACTTCTTGTTTTTTGTCTGAGATGTGGAAATGATCGATCTTTAACAGCTGAAGTGCAGGTAAATGCGAAGCTCTAGCACCTTTACATCATATTGTCCCAGATTTGTCCCAGTTTTAAACAAGAACTGTCCCAGGTGTCCCTATTTTTCAGCAATGGATGGATAAATACCTGCCAATAGTAAAGAGGGGAATATATTGTGATTTGTGTCGCTAAAATACAGAAAACCGAGCTTGAAAATGACCATGAGACAAAGAAATGCACCGACTGAAGTCCCTCCGGTAGATCCTGTACACAGACCCACAGGTTTCACGCTCATGTTTATTTAAAGCTCAGGAGCTAAAAGTATTTGGTGGGTGTCTCAGCTTATTTCTTCTATTATATACTGTGTGTAAATGTACCACGTATATGTCTGTATACGTGTATGTCTGTACTGGAGGGTTTTAATCTCATTGTGCATGTGTATAGAGTGAATTGTACATATGTATAGTGACAATAAAAGGCATTCTGTTCTGTTCGGTTCTATTCTAGTTCTCCGTCTCCTTCCAAGTAACTCAAGGGGATTTCTGAATTCTACGTATTGTGGATAAGTCAAATTTGCTGAATTTCCGTTGTACACGTGTCATGTTGATGCTTAACTTGGTGCAGCAATAAGTGGATAATGGTTTATGTTTATAAGCATCTGACTGTTCCCCGTCTAAGGGTTTCCATTGCTGGGTGAAATCGAGTTTAACATTGACTCACAAAAGCTATAGTTACAGCAGGATCTTCTCTTGGCAAATCACTGTCTAGACCAGTGGTTCTTAACCTGGTTCGATTGAACCCCAGGGGTTCAGTGAGTCAGTCTCAGGGTTCTGCAGGGGTCAGACTCACATCCAACTCATATGATTCATGATGACTCGCCCCGTTTGGCCGTTATTGGCTGCAGGAAATTTTGTGTGTGCAATAATCTTGAGACTGTAGTGATGTTACGTGTAATTTCTTACTTAATATTTTCCCTTCATACTAACTATGTCGAGCAAAAAATGAAAATGGTGGACAAGTGGAAATGTGTGCACCAATAAAATATATATACCTATGTTTTGAATTTGAAAAAAATACATATTTTATTTTTCCAATTAAGAAGGTTCGGTGAATATGCATATGAAACTAGTCGGGTTCAGTACCTCCAACATGTTAAGAACTACTGATCTAAACTGTGGCATATTCCTGTCTACCTGGAGTCTTCTGGCCTTCATAGTCTCCCCACACTTGCTTTATAAACCTCCTCCTTTGGAAGCAGAGTCGAGGGGCTTGAACCCTCAAAGATCAGGCTGTGTTCACTTTTGGAATCACACTAAGTTGACTTTTCAAGTCCCCAGGGCCGTATCCAACCTTTTACTTCCGCCCTTTCTTGGACAAGCTGAAACCTCCTACAGCAGACTCCAGCCTGGTTACTAAACAGTGCCCCGAGTGTAGAATAGTGTGGACATTCAGACACAGCCTCTGTATATTTTAAACAGGGATTTCAGTCTGGTCACTGCTCCTTCTGTCGCATCAAGCCAGAACCAAACACAATCGTCCAGTCAGATTTGTTTATGTCAGTGACGCGTGTGAAACGAAGGAGCTCATTGGCCACACTGCAGATTTCTCTGATCTGGCCAAGATTTTAAAACTTATATCAGGTTCTTCATCTTGTTTTCACATTCATTATCGACTTACTAGTCCTGAGACGGCTTCATTCTAGTCTAGAGGTCGTTTATTTTAACATAACTCGCCATGTGAAATGATCTTGCTGCATGGACTGATAATAGTTTCACTACTTTTAAGTCATTTTCTGATAGATTTAAGTGTTTATGTCTCATTGATTCTGCAAAAATCTGCTTTTTTCAGTCCCCCGTGATATATATATATTTTTTTTCTTTCTTTTTTTCCCTCATAAGCCGCCGTATTTGTTTTGATACGGAGGAACCATGGATGTCCCTGATTGGCTAATCCACCTGTCAATCACATCTTCACTCAGTGCTATAGTAATAAATATCAGTTCATATCAGGTAGGGTTTATTTTTTCTTGAGTTTCAGACTATTTCGAAACTTTTGAGACTGTGTTTGCTAATGCGTGCATCGAGTCACCCCGGTAACCGCTGCACATTCCTCCACAGACATACATGCAGAACCCCCCCCCCACACACACACACAAGTATCAATAGTTCCACCATTACCGCCTGATTTGCTCCTGTCCTGTCTGCTTTTCTTTCATCCTGTGTGTGTTTTATGAATGAGAGATTTCCTGTCGGACGAAAAAGAAGAAGAAGAGGAGGAGGTGGAGGAAGAGTAGAAGAAGGAGAGGGGGGGGGGTCCAGTGGCGCCGGTCGATCCCTGTCACGGCTCATCGTTGTGGGCTCGAGTCTGTCACCTCTGCTCCCTCTTACCTTCCTGCGCTGCGTCTCTCCTCCTCTCTCTATCTATCCGTCAACCCCTCCGTCCTCGCAAACTCCCGCCGACCGCACACGGACCACCTCTCCTCTCCTCTCTCCTCCGCTCGTTCTTTCGCTCCATCCTCTTCCTCTCCGCCGTGGTCGCCAGTCTCTTCTCTCCACTCTTTTCTCTCCAAACCGCTGGAAAACGCCCGGCTCGCATCTGTCCGTTTTACTCCACGGGGGTAACAACGCCGACAAGGGATTTCCACCCCTCCTTCTTCTCCTCCTCCTTCTTCGTCTCTCGTTTTATCCGTCCTTTTTGGGGAGAAATAGTCGGCGCTACGAAGGCTCAAACTCGGCGCAGTGAGTATTGCATTTCTGCCTCTCTCACGCTACGCCTGTCTCTCTCTCTCTCTCTTTTCCCTCGCTTCTGCACACGTGCTTTTCTTGTCGTCCGCCGCCTCGACTTCAAAAGTGCACGGTCTCTCCATCCGCCAAACGAAGCCGCCGTTCTTATCTTTCGCTCAAAACTATCGGAAGCTTGTGCGGTTTTTCCTGGTGCATAAATAGACCCGTTTTCGGAGATTTCGCCACGTTGTGTTTCTGTTCTTCAGATCGATTCCTTGACATTTCGGTTCTGAATTAAGTCTGTGGCGAAAAGTGTAAACAGCCGTACGTTGGGTTGATTCAAAAGCTGCACTGCGTAACTTTTCTGGTGGAGTGTACGCACCTTCTTGTCTCCATGGAGATGCTAATGTGTCGCCTGGAAACTTCCACACTTTGGCATTAAACACATCTATCCTGCGTTTGTTTTCGTAGCCAAAAATGACTTAGAAAAACACGCATTCTTATAGTGAGCTTAGACGCCTCTCCGCGGATCTGACGTGTAACTTGGCCTGGTTGCGTTGTTATTTTTGTTTTTTTGCTCTAAGTTTAACGCCATAGTGTGGAGCATACAGTCCCATCCAGAAATGTTACGTAGTGCTGCTTTGGGATGATGTAAATTGGTTTGACTGAAGTAGTAAAGGAAAAATAACACGTCTGGAGCATTATTTGGTTGCCATGGCATTTTAACATGGTCATAGTTTCATGTTTTTTTTTAAAAACATAAATATATACGAACATCTGTGCTACAGAAAAAGAAGTGTACAGTTAATGCAAGAGTGAAAAGAAAGCTGTAATTCTGTTTTGAACGCAGGTTTCATGTGTAAAAATAGACTGGAAAACGTTACGTCGCAAAGCATTGTGGGATTGTTTTGGGTTTTTATTATTAGGATCCCGGAGTGTGCAACGGCGGATTCAAAATACTGGATTTGGTGGTAACTTTCTCATATAAGAAGAAGATACGTTAAGTCGACAAAAACTGTATTGAAATTAAAATAATGTTACTTAAAAATAACACGAATCAAGTAGACGTACGAAGTGATTCAAGTAAGATTAACTTAAGGAGCAAATATCGAGACGCAACATCTGATTTATAATTTGAAGTTAGTGCAATTTGAAAGATCTTAAATAATTTTCAAAGTACAGAAAGAAAAATGAGACAAACTAACTCCGGTCTGAAGGAGCTGAAACACAAACGTTCACATCATTTCCTATTGTCACATGAAGCTTTTGTCGGACTTTTGTTAAACTCACAGTGGGAACAGGAAGCACAACTTTTACTCAAGTAAGAGTTACTGTTACTTCAGTACAAATATTACTCAAGTATTAGTACAAGTATGCAGCTAGAAAAGTACAGTTTCTTTCAAATGTTACTCAAGTAAATGTTACTGGAGTAAAGTGTAACTTTCACCTCTGGTACCACAGAAGTCATGAATTTTCTTTGGGGTAGAAGTATTATCCATCTCTCTATCTCGCTCTCTCTTTTGCTTTCTTTCTCTATCTCCATCTAAGTATCTATCCATCTCTCTCTCTCTATCGCTCTTTGTCTGTCTCTCTATCTCGCTCTATCGCTCTTTCTGTCTTTCTATGTCTTTCTCTCTATCTCTATTGCTTTTTCTATCTCTCGCTCTCTGTCTCTCTCTCTCTGTCTTTCTATCTCTATCTTTCTGTCTCTCTCTCTGTCTTTCTCTCTATCTCTATCACTCTTTCTGTCTCTCTCTCTCTGTCTTTCTCTCTATCTCTATTGCTCTTTCTGTCTCTATCTCTGTCTTTCTGTCTCTCTCTCTCTCTGTCTCCCTCTCTGTGTGTCTCTCTATCTCTTTCTCTGTCTTTCTATCGCTCTTTCTTTGTCTCTCTCTCTCTCTCTCTGTCTCCCTCTCTGTGTGTCTCTCTATCTCTTTCTCTGCCTTTCTATCTCTCTCTCTTTGTCTCTTTCTCTCTCTCTGTCTCCCTCTCTGTGTGTCTCTCTATCTCTTTCTCTGTCTTTCTATCGCTCTCTCTTTGTCTCTCTCTCTCTCTCTCTCTGTGTCTCTCTATCTCTTTCTCTGTCGTTCCATCTCTCTCTCTGTCTGTCTCTATCTTGGTCTATCGCTCTTTCTGTCTTTCTCCCTGTCTCTATTGCTCTTTCTGTCTCTATCTTTGTCTTTCTGTCTCTTTGTCTTTCTCTTTATCTCTTTCGCTCTTTCTGTCTCTATCTCTGTCTTTCTCTCTCTCTATCTCTTTCTATCTCTCTCTTTCTCTGTACGTTGCCGTTTGCTCATCTAAAACGTGACTAATTTAACCCCGGTGTTAAGACGCACTTTCGCAACCTTTCTGAACAAATTGCGTTGTTTTCTTTTTCATTTTGCGTTTGCGTGTTTACGTCTGTCCTTCTCACCGCGAGATCCGCCGTGACGCAACGAGACAAGTTTGTCAAACAGTAGCAAAGAACCACGACTTGATGCAGTGAAGATATTTACTGATGAATGAGGTGGAGGGGGCTGGGTCGAGACTCAGGGTGGGGGATCCGTCTCAATCAGAGGTGGTCCTTCTCCTCAGTCTCAGTCGATCATATTAACTCCACATACTAATCGATACGAAACCTAGTATCAAAACTAAGATACTCATTTTTCACAACTATCGATACTAGAAAAGACCCATTAACTTGACAGAAATGAACCTTTCCTGAACAGTTTTAGAATAATCTCGAGTCGTATCAGAACAAGTATAAGAGAAAGAGGGTTTTTATTATCATCGTAGTATCAGAATCGGTTTCAAGTATGGAGTCTATTCCTCAGTATCGAACTGAACACTACAAAGAGGTTTTATCCGTCTGTAGGATTCACATAAGCTCCAGTGTGAACAGCAGATTTCTGTGGGAGTCATGTTATTGTTACCGACTTAATCTGGAAGTATTTTTAACCACGAATGTTTGTCTTTTTGCATTAGAGGCGTGAGGATTGTGTGGGCGGCTGTTTTCTTTAGGCCTGTTTTATTATAGATGGATTCTCACAGTTATAATCAAATAAATAAACCAAAAATATAATGTTCATGAGGAATCTGGCATTATTATGTTATATATTAAACATACATACACAAAACAAATACGGCTGCTAACTTAGACTTAGACTTTATTGATCCTCAAGGGAAATGACTTGGACACATCACAATATATTACATAAACACAGAGTAAAAACTATATTAAAATGGTCATAAACGTCTAAATAAAAAGCAACAAAAGAACAGGGACAGAAAAATATGTCCGGTTTCTGCAGAATTAATGAGCGACGCACTCAAGTCTGTTTATCTGAGGTGAGAGAAACATGATTGTGTCTGTAAATAATAGATGACCAATGAGCTCCTTGGTTTCTCATGAGTGTCTGCAATAAACAAATCTGATTGGATCTGACTGGATCGTGTTTGGTTCTGGGTCGAGACTAGGGGTGGGCGATATCTCGATATTTAAAATATATCGAGATATTTTTGAAACTTGATATGAATTCTGACATATCGATATATCGCTATAATGCTTATGTTTACTTCTGGTTTCGCCGCTTCGCTTGTTTTGCCTTCTCTGTGCCGTGCTCGCCTGCTCTCGCCTCCACCTCCTCACTTTTGTCCCCCGAGCTCCTCTGCGGAGCCAAGAGCTGGCCGCGGACTAAACCAGGACTAAACATGGCCGCAGACCCCGGGGCTTGGCCGCGGACTAAACCAAGACTAGGACCAGGGCTCTGCAGTGCGCCCATTTCACTCGCATTTGTGAGCAAATATTTTGTCGTGCGAATGGGGAAAACAAACAGGCACCTGTACCAATGCTTCTGCAGCCACAATAAGGAGCTGCGCACAGACGTAACGTGACGAGTTAAACTTTCTAAATGCACGTTTCCCAGCGAGAGACCAACCACACGACACCTCCGACCGCGCACAACTCCAGCGTACGAGCTCCGCGTGTGGCTCATATCACTCATACGAACAAACTCCGCTTCAAAACCCCGCGCCCCCTTAAATGAGGAGCGCCCCGCAGCAGGACCCACACCTGCCCCACCACTCATTAGACACCCCCCACGCTGCTGGACTTCCTTCTCTAAAGCGAGAGCTTTGTCTTGGTCTTGTCACGGACTCGAGGTCTGAATACTGAGGATCATATTTGTCACAATGTGCATTTGGTTTGGTAAATGTGCAGAGACTAAACATCACTTTAAAACCAGAGAATGTTACTCCAGTTTGGAATTTCAAAATACAGGTTTAAAAATCCTACACACTTTTTTCACTTTGAAGCAGTTTTGTGTAAAGTGCCAGTGGAAGTTCTCTTAAATAAGAGGCTCTTAAACTGTGGGTGAGGGTCCAAAAAGGGCTGCAGAGTGTTTAAGTGCAGTACTAAATGAATATTAATCAGATAAAATTAGTTTTTTGTTTTTGCAGTAGTTTGGGAGGGGGTTATTTTTCCTGTAAAGATATCGAGATATATATCGTATATCGAGATATAGCAAAATATATCGAGATGTATTTTTTGGTCCATATCGCCCAGCCCTAGTCGAGACCATGGATCTATAATAAAAAGTGGATAAGGACTGGGGCGGGGCGGGATAGTGGGTAAAATGTAACTGATATTCTGTACACGTGTGCACTTATTCATTTTTTGGACCCTTTTCACCCACGGATACCAAAATCAAATAAAATATTGATCACAAAAAAAGGGGATAAGGTGTTCCCCCTCTGTGCCCAAACATGACCGACTAGTGGCCGCTCCAGGTACTGCAGCTCCCGGGAGCTTAGGCCCAGAAAATATTCTCCCACAGAGCGAAATGCATTTTGGGAATTCAAACTGCCCATGTTCGTCTGACAGGGCATCCACGACTTTCACGCAGGTTGGATTTTGTAGGGATTTTTCCTCTTCAATGCTCTAAAATACTCTGTTAATAATGCTCTGTAAAGCGACTTTGGGGATATGCGTCTATGAAAAGAGCTATAGAAATAAAGTTACCATATGTTACCTTATTCTCACAACATAAACTTTAAAAAATGTAAATCCTCAAAGCGCCTAAAAGAGTTCTTTGTAAGAATTAGCCTCGCGCCGCTCTAGCAACTCTCGCTCTGATTGGTCCAAACGCTCCGCGCTGTACACGTTGCACTGTAGGTGTGAAAGTGCTGTGAGTGTGAGTGATGATGGTGGACGGAGGGACTGTTGGCGCTGGTTGGTTTGGCGGCAGCGCTTCCGTCAGTCTGTCCCAGGGCAGCTGTGGCTACACCGAAGAATACTCTGTTAATAATACTCTGTTAATAATACTCTGTAAAGCGTCTTTGGGGACATGTGTCTGTGAAAAGCGCTATAGCTGTTGCTCTAAGGCGACCTTGGGTGTCCAGAAAGGCGCCTAATAAATAAAATGTATTATTATTATTGTTACCGACGTCGCACGGGCGGGAGGAGCTCGTACTGAGGAAGTAAATGTGGAAGAGGAAGTTATTTTGGGGCCTATGCAGCAATGAGCACAGACCACTGGAAACAACACGACACCATCGTGCGTTTACCTTCAGACTTTATTATAGTTCTGTGTTTGAGACACAGTGGAGGGAGAAACAGACGGATGTCTCTATGTTTAAAAAACATAGAGAGAGAAATCATCCTGACAAGTTCTACATGTTGATGAATCTTGTACTTTAAATACTTGTAGATAAACGACAAAAACTTTTGCCTGGAAAATGTGGAAAATCACATTCTATTGTCTAAGTAAAGCGTTTTTATTGTCGCTGTATGAGAATTGTATTAAGAATCGCGTCTCTTTTTTCTCTTTTCTCTGAGCCAAACCTTAACCACAGCCCATTTCCCGACTTTAAAAATAACCGTTCCTAAACTTTGCTTTAAAAAAAACAAACAACCTGACTCAACATTCTCACTTTATCTGTTTTTATAAGGTGTTTGTGCACTTGTGAAGGCACTAAACCCAGTGTATTTACTCACCTCGTCCAATACTATAAAACCTGCTCCAATATCTGGAGCGTTCGGCCGTCACACGTGTCTGAAACGGCCGCTGCAGGCGCCGCCGTTCGGGTTCAGACGGGGTTTTTCTGTCGCTCACGTGCAGATTCCGGCGTCCGTCTCTTATTGTTTAAAGCGTGGGTAATAGCGGCGGCCGAGGCCGATCCCGCTCCTCCATATTCTGTGATTAGGGCCCGTCTCCGGTCATTTCCTTTTCCGTCGGGCTCCTCGCGCCGGTGCCACGGCGCATTTCCCCCGGGGGCCCCGACCACCAACCACCGACCACACTGTATGAAAGCCACTGCAGGGGCCGAGACGCACATGTCATCGGATAAATAAAAGAGGGAGGGAAGGAGGAGAGGGGGAAGGAGGTAGGAGAGGAGAGAAAGAGAGGAAAGGAGAGAGGAGGCAAGGGAAGGAGAGAGGAGAGAACGAGAGGAGACAGGAAAGGAGGGAAGGAGAGAGGGAGCTGTGCAGAGGAAAGGAGCGAGGGAGGAGAGGACAGAACAGAGAAAAGGAGGGAGGAGAGGAGAGAGAGGAGACAAGGGAAGGAGAGAGGAGAGGAGACAGGAAAGGAGGGAAGGAGAGAGGGAGCTGTGCAGAGGAAAGGAGCGAGGGAGGAGAGGACAGAACAGAGAAAAGGAGGGAGGAGAGGAGAGAGAGGAGACAAGGGAAGGAGAGAGGAGAGGAGACAGGAAAGGAGGGAAGGAGAGAGGGAGCTATGCAGAGGAAAGGAGTGAGCAAGGGAGGGAGGATAGGAAGGAAAAAGAGAGCTGAGCAGCCGAAAGGAGGAGGGCAGTGAGGAGAGAAGGAGGGTGGAGAGGACAGAACAGAGGAAAGAAGGGGAGAAAAGGAGAGAGGAGAGAAGGAGACGAGACAGGAAAGGAGGGAAGGAGAGAGGGAGCTGTGCAGAGGAAAGGAGCAAGGGAGGAGAGAAGGAGGGGGAGATGACAGAACAGAGGAAAGAAGGGGAGAAAAGGAGGGAGGAGAGGAGAGAGAGGAAAGGAGAGAGGAGACAAGGGAAGGAGAATGGAGAGAGTGAGGAAGGGAGAGAGGGGAGAAGGAGAGGAAGCTGAGCAGCAGAAAGGAGAGAGGGAGGGAAGGAGAGCGAAGGAGAGAAGAGGATATGGAAGGAGACGAGGGAATGAGAAGCAAGAGAAGGAGAGAAGAGAAAGAAGAGGAGGGAAGGAATGAAGGAATGAAGGGGAGAGGAAACAGCAGAGAAAAGGAGGGAGGAGGAAAGGAGAGTGAGTGACAAGGAAATGAGAAAGAAGAGAGAAGAGACAAGATGAGAGGAAAGGAGACAGGAGATAGGGTAAGGGAAGGAGACAGAGAAGGAGAGGAGATGGGAGAAGGAGAGAAGGGGAAAGGGAAGAAGAAAGGAACGAGATAAGGGAATGAGAGGCAAAAGGAGAGAAGAGAGAGAGGAGAGGAAGGAAGGAACGAAGGAAGGAGGGAAGGGGAGAGGAAAAGAGGAAAGAGGACAGCGCAGAGGAAAGGAGAGAGGAGATAAAGGAAGGAGAGTGACGAGGAAATGAGAGAGCGAAAGTAGGGAAGGAGAGAAAAAACAAGGAGAGAGGAGATGAGAGGAGGAAAGGGAAGGAGAAACGGAAGGAGACGAGGGAATGAGAGACAAGAGAAGGAGAGAAGAGAGGAGGGAAGGAGAGAGGAGATGAGATGAGGAACGGGAAGGAGACGAGAAAATGAGAGACAAGAGAAGGAGAGAAGAGAGGAGGGAAGGAGAGAGGAGATGAGAGGAGGAAAGGGAAGGAGAAACGGAAGGAGATGAGGGAATGAGAGACAAGAAAAGGAGAGAGGAGATGAGAGGAGGAAAGGGAAGGAGAAATGGAAGGAGACAAGGGAATGAGAGACAAGAGAAGGAGAGAAGAGAGGAGATGAGAGGAGGAAAGGGAAGGAGAAACGGAAGGAGACGAGGGAATGAGAGACAAGAAAAGGAGAGAGGAGATGAGAGGAGGAAAGGGAAGGAGAAACGGAAGGAGACGAGGAAATGAGAGACAAGAGAAGGAGAGAAGAGAGGAGGGAAGGAGAGAGGAGATGAGATGAGGAACGGGAAGGAGACGAGGGAATGAGAGACAAGAGAAGGAGAGAAGAGAGGAGGGAAGGAGAGAGGAGATGAGAGGAGGAAAGGGAAGGAGACGAGGGAATGAGAGACAAGAGAAGGAGAGAAGAGAGGAGGGAAGGAGAGAGGAGATGAGAGGAGGAAAGGGAAGGAGAAACGGAAGGAGACGAGGGAATGAGAGACAAGAAAAGGAGAGAGGAGATGAGAGGAGGAAAGGGAAGGAGATGAGGGAATGAGAGACAAGAAAAGGAGAGAGGAGATGAGAGGAGGAAAGGGAAGGAGAAACGGAAGGAGACGAGGAAATGAGAGACAAGAGAAGGAGAGAAGAGAGGAGATGAGAGGAGGAAAGGGAAGGAGAAACGGAAGGAGATGAGGGAATGAGAGACAAGAAAAGGAGAGAGGAGATGAGAGGAGGAAAGGGAAGGAGAAATGGAAGGAGACAAGGGAATGAGAGACAAGAGAAGGAGAGAGGAGATGAGAGGAGGAAAGGGAAGGAGACAAGGGAATGAGAGACAAGAGAAGAGAGGAGGGAAGGAGAGAGGAGATGAGGGGAGGAAAGGGAAGGAGAAATGGAAGGAGATGAGGGAATGAGAGACAAGAGAAGGAGAGAAGAGAGGAGAGGAGGAAAGGGAAGGAGATGAGGGAATGAGAGACAAGAAAAGGAGAGAGGAGATGAGAGGAGGAAAGGGAAGGAGAAACGGAAGGAGACGAGGGAATGAGAGACAAGAGAAGGAGAGAGGAGATGAGGGGAGGAAAGGGAAGGAGAAATGGAAGGAGATGAGGGAATGAGAGACACGAGAAGGAGAGAGGAGATGAGAGGAGGAAAGGGAAGGAGACGAGGGAATGAGAGACAAGAGAAGGAGAGAAGAGAGGAGGGAAGGAGAGAGGAGATGAGAGGAGGAAAGGGAAGGAGACGAGGGAATGAGAGACAAGAGAAGGAGAGAAGAGAGGAGGGAAGGAGAGAGGAGATGAGGGGAGGAAAGGGAAGGAGAAATGGAAGGAGATGAGGGAATGAGAGACACGAGAAGGAGAGAGGAGATGAGAGGAGGAAAGGGAAGGAGAAACGGAAGGAGACAAGAGAAAGAGAGAAGAAGGGAGGGAAGGAGAGAGGAGATGTCTAGACATTTACTCATTTACCTTTGGCCCTCGTCCCCCAGGTCTAAATAACACAGCACAAGAACAGTGTCATTTTGGCCTTTTAAAGCAGTAAACCTGAGGTGCAGCTCCTTTAAACCTCATTAGAGCTTCTCGTATTTGTGCCGCGCCGCAGAGAAGCCGTGAATTAGCATTTTGATGGCGTAAAGTTGGCGCAGACGTCACGCACGGCCGAGCGAACGCAAACCCGATCAGAACGACTCCTGTTTTTACTTTGTTTTGTTTCGTACCGAAGCGTTTGTCAGATTTCGTATTTTGCTGCTTGTTTAAATCGCTGAGGTGAGTCGTCTGGTGCCTCTAATCTCCCACAGAGTTATTATTTACCCGGCTCAGGAGTGAACGTCAGTGTGGGAAATACCTGGAAGAGGAGGTGGGTTTGACGCCCGTGTGTCTGAGCAGGTCTCTTCTCAGCTGGAGGTTGTGGGTAAAGGCTGCTGCACACTACAGGATTTTCTGGTCTTACACGATATTTAACCCCTGAAGACCTAAGAGCAATTTTAGTACATTTCTCCTCGCCTGGATTTTTTTCTTCATTTTGCTTTTAAAACTGCCCCTTTTACCCCATAATGAAGTGTTCTACCTCCTTTTGTTCAGTCCAACCTGTTATTTCACAATCTGCTGCTGTAGTTGTGTCATGAGGCTGTGATAAAAGCTACAGGACCAGAAATAGAGATGAAAAAAAAAATAAATAAATAAAATTCACACTTTTTTATACAAAACACACAGCAAACATGTAGAAACAACTTTTTGGACATAAAAAAATGCTTAATTTAGGGCCTTAGCTACAAAAATGCAAAATATCAAGTCTGTAAGTAAATTAAAAATCTCATAAAATGCCTTAAAAACAAAAAAAGTGTAATCGCTCCATGACTTTTCTGGTCCAGTCCTGGAAACAGCTCCTGTCAGGTCCAGGGCCAGAGCCACAGCACTTCTGCATTTCCAGGTGTTTATTACATTTGGATTTGTTCATTTTGAGTAAAATAAACATTTCAAATAAAAATAGAAAGTGATGCACAATTACACACACCAAGATGTGTAATTTTCCATGTGTGTGAGAATTAACTCCACTTAGAGCGACTTTTTCCCTCGTTATAAACACACACAGTCAGAGGAGTCGACCATCTTGACTCACTTCACTCTTTGGCAAAGTTTGGCTCGATCAAAATGGACGGAGCGCATGAGTTTGGGGAAAACAAAGTTCCTGTTGGACACTCGTTTTGCTCACGTCATCACACAGCGTGAGTGTGACGTAGGATAAAGCCGCAGAAATGTACAGAAACCTCTATGTCTGCACTTTCAGAGGGGAAAAGGAAGTTTCTGTCTTTTACGGTTAGAAAGTTCTGCGCGGTTATAGAAAACATATTCCTCTGTATCGTATACGATAACGTAGGTCTTCGAGGGTTAAATGTGCAACAAAGAGCACAACATAGACACAAGGAGAAACTTATAAGAATTTAATTTATTTATTAGTTTACTTGTCAGGGACTGTACAAAAAAACCCTGCCACCAAATAGGTAAATGATGTAATGTGCATAAGGCTTCTGCCACAGGCTCATTTACAGCCCCCGTCCCTGGTTAGGCTTTTACAAATAGTAATAAAAGTACAAAAATAAAATAAAAAAAAACTGTGAAATTTGTAAAATACACAGTCTAAAGAACAATAAGAGGATATGAGACAAATCTGGTCACTTTACACCATGAGTCCATCTGCAGTTTCGTGCTGCACTGTTGATCGTTCTTGATCCAGAGCTTCAGCTTTAATGAGAAAAGTCTCGGGTTCGACTGAAACTTTAGATCCAGAGGTAAAGATTTCCACGCTACAAAAAAGGATTTTCTAGCATAGTTAAACTGATTTGAATTAAGCAGATTCATCTTAAAAGATCAATTTTAAGATTTTTTTACTTAATAAGATGAGATTTTTTTAAACTTGTTTCAAGATCTTCCATCCTGGTTTATCTTATCTCGATATTACAACTTATTCTCAGCACTTTTTATATTAAATCAAACCAGGTTAAGCCTCTTCAACTTCCTTCTCAAACCAATAAGGTGAAAAATCTTGCCATAAATACTTGAAACTAGTGTTTTCTGCTAAAACAAGATTTGTATTTCGTCCTGGTTTAAGAAAACTTAAGTGAAAATTTCTTCCTGCTGTGGCGGACTGAACCCAGAGCAGTTCTGCATCTGTTCACTGCAGTTCCCACAGCTCTGATCCTCACTCCTTCATTTGTATATTTTTGTACTGTCACATTACAGCGGCAGCAAGACCATTAAGACACCTGAATATGTTTTTTTAATAAAAGAGAAACTGATAAAATTATCCAATGTCATCAATTTATATTTTTCAATGATTTTCAGTGATGCCACTTTATGCACCTTCAGTGTTTGTTTATACAGAGACATCAGAGGCTTTAGGACTGATTTTGTGGCCTGGCCCCAAACGACAGATTAAAATTTCCAATCACAAAGACTGGAGCGGGAAATGTCTGCGTAAAACAGGACATAAAGCTGTGAGTGCGATCGAGTCTCAAACCACTGAGACTCTGAAGTGTTCGAAGATCAGAGCTCTGCACGTCCAGTTTAGACACAAGTCAGAACTGTGTTGTTATTATGTGTGAAGTGCGGAGCAATAGTTTAGTTTAGTGATGTTTAAAGTGCAAAATCACACCGAAGCGTCTCAGTGCACCTGTGAAATGAAAGTATACAAATATTTACAACAATATGCAGCAATATACAGTGGTAAAAATGACAGAAAACAGTGTGCAGTGTGCAAAACTCAACGTTACACCATAGTACAAACGTGTACATTTACTCATCTACACATCATACATACACACACAGACCTACATACATGCCTGCATACATACATACATACACACATACACATACATACACACACACACACACACACACACATACATACACATACACACACACACACACACACACACACACACACACACACACACACACACACATACATACACACACACACACACACACACACACACACATACATACATACATACATACATACATACTTACATACATACATACATACATACATACATACATACATACATACATACATACATACATACATACATACATACATACTTACATATACATACATACATACATACATACATACATACATACATACATACATACATACTTACATATACATACATACATACATACATACTTACATACATACTTACATACATACATACATACATACATACATACATACTTACATATACATACATACATACATACTTACATATACATACATACATACATACATACATACATACATACATACATACATACTTACATATACATACATACATACATACTTACATACATACATACATACATACATACATACATACTTACATATACATACATACATACATACTTACATATACATACATACATACATACATACTTACATACATCCATACATACATACATACATACATGCCTGCATACATACATACATACTTACATACATACATACATACAGGCCTGGAAGTCTTACCTGCAAAGTGGTTTATTGAGTGGATGTGTAATATTTAGAAATAGTTCAGATACAGGATTTTTAAAGCATAAAAAGATTGGAGATAAAGTCCACAGGAAGCAGAGTCACTGTCGTTAATCTGCAGCTTTACGATCCGTGTGTGGACATAAACAAACACAGGCGAGGAACAACTTTCGTCTTTTTACTTTCAAAGAACTCTTCAAACTGGATTAACAGTGCGGTTTTGTGGACTGGGGTCATTATTTGCGGAGGATAATGTGGACGTGACGCTGCACTGTAAATGTACCACTTTATGGGAGGTGAGGAATAAAGTTTTTATTTCACTGTATCCTGAGTTTGTTTGTTGCGTCTCTGTGTCCGTCGCTCCTCTGCCCCTGACGCTCGGTTTTTTCAGCTGTTTCCGTCGCGTTGTTGATGTTCGGTGGTTCTGATCTGACACCGACTCCGCACACGAGGAGTTCAGCGGCTTCAAAATCGCACACGGAGACAAAAAGTCGGGCAAATTCTCCTGTAGCGTGTGGAGGTCTTTAGACTCCTGACGTGCTTCCTCTCAGTCTGATGCTGTGGGTTAAACTCCTCCCTGCGTTACTGTAGGTTCCTAAACGCCTCGCAGTGAATAAAGTATTAAAGAGGAGAGAGTGTTATTTGTTTGTCTGTACAAACTCGTGTGGAACAGCTTCTGGGCCGAGCTCCAACTCACTTTGTAAAAGAATCAATTGTAGATGGAGTTGCCCACAGGAAGCAGATCGTCTGTGAGGCTCAGAGCAGCGGGGGGAGGGTTTTCTTCAGCCGCGCTTGACCTGAGCTTTACTCAGTGCACCAGCAGAGGGCGCCAGGACTCATACTGTTATATCTTCTGCAAAATGGGGCTAAATAAGTTTCCAATAATACAGTGTGTCCCAAAAATTGACATCAAAATAAAATCTAGTCAAGTTAAGATGACTTGCGTTAAGAAAGTTTTACCACGATTTGAGTAAATTTCACTTGACAAAGTAAAATGATCTGCCAGCGGAATAAGACTTTTTGTGCTTAAAATATGAAAATACATCTTGCTACACTTAAAATAAGAAAAACAACCACTTTTTGCGCTTAAAATAAGAAACAAAATCAAATGTTGCTTAAGAAAAAAACACTTATTCCACTGGCAGATCATTTTACTTGTCAAGTTGAATTGACTCAAATAAAGTAAAATGTTCTCAATTTAAGTCATTTTAACTTGAACTTAACTTACCGAGATATTGTTTTTTCCCAGGGTTTTAAGAGCAATTAAACCTACTAAGTTTAGCTCAGTGAAATCGAACAGTTTCTTATGGGACTTTGTTTTCCAGTTTTTCCACATTTTGCATTGAAACTGCACAGTCTCGGGTATGTGCACGAGCAAATTCCAAGACACAAAACAGCTTCTCTTTGGGAGTAAATGAACCAACCTGAAAACAGAACAAAAACAAAACATTACATATAAAATCTTGATCTGTTTCTGTACATTCTGTGAAAATTTGAGGTTATTTCAACAAGAACTGCCCAAGTTATTGGCCTGCGAAATGGTGTTTTTTGGGACACCGTGTACATTCACAAGTCGGGTCTTGGGGGCAGCCGTCTCAGCAGGACCTCCCAGACTTCCTTCACCCCAGACACTTCCTCAAGACCCCGAGGCGCTCCCAGTCCACTGTCCCTCCAGCCTGTTTTTTTTTTTCATTTATTTATATTCTAAACAACTTCAAACACGTTTAATCACGTTAGACTGAATTTCTCGTTTGAAATCGTCTCATCTTCTGCTCTCTGTCTGTGCAGGTTAATTAGCTGTAAACAACATGTCATAAACACAACGCAAATATTTAACTGTCGACACAGACCTTCATGTACAAGGGTGAAAATGGCAGAAATGATGGAGTTTGTCAGTGTGTGTTGACGTGTCTGTGTCTGGTTAAGTTTAGGCACAAATCTGTAATAGGTTTGGAAAAGGGGGTTGGGCTTGTTTTTAGCGTAAAAGATGTCAACTTTTGTAACATTACATTGAAATCAGTGTCCAGGAAACACTGGACCTTTGGCGTATTCTTGCACGGCCGCTGTTTGTTTCCTTTAAGCCAGATTAGGGTGAGCAGACGTCCCTGTTTACCCGGGACAGTCCCAGTTTAGGCCCCGGTGTCCCCTGTCCCAACAGATTTATCCAAAACCACTGATTTGTCCCAGTTTTATACAAGAAATGTCCCAGATGTCGCTATTTTTGACCAATTTGACCCCAGCGAACAGTAAAAAGAGGCATAAACTGTCAGAAAAATACAGAGAAACTGCTTAAAAATCACCAAAACACAAAGAAATGCGACTCATGTTAGTCCTGAATAAATCACAAAGGGGCTGAGTGCAAAACAGTTTTCCTTAATTCCGCACTCGTTTCACAGTTTTATAATTACGCTGGAAAAAAAACAATATCTAGTTAAGTTAAAATGACTTCAATTAAAACATTTTACTTCATTTATTATTCAGATAGCAATTTATTATATATAGAATTTTATTTTATAATCCTTATCTTTATAGAGTTTGTGTTTGTCTAAGTAATTATGTACTGCTATTGCTGCTACTGTTTCCTGCTGTTCTCTTAACTGTGCGTTGCAACATTGAAATTTCCCCAATGTGGGACAAATAAAGGATCTCTTATCTTATTTGAGTCGATTCAACTTGACAAGTAAAATGATCTGCCAGTGGAATAAGTGTTTTTTTTCTTAATCCAATTCAAGAAACATTTGATTTTATTTCTTATTTTAAGTGCAGCAAGATGTATTTTCATATTTTAAGTACAAAAAGTCTTGTTCCACTGACAGATCATTTTACTTGTCAAGTGAAATTGACTGAAATCATGATAAAACTGAATTAATTGATGATTTTCACAACGGCAGGAAGTGTCGCGATGTTGAGTCGCGCAACTTCCGGCCGACGCTTTTCTACGGCAAAATCCCTGTGGAAAAGCGTCGCGCATTTTTGAGCAGCTTCATAAATCTGCCCCAACACCAAATCTTCATCCAACAAGGCCGACAAAGAACAGATTCTGTCCGTGAAAAATTTATCCACAACGATCGAGGGAAGAAAGACGAAAACTTAAAGGAAACGACGACGAGCATCAGCGAAACGACTGAGCGACACTAACGTTCTGGTCCTGAAGAAAACAGAAATAACTTGTTCACTCAGACTGACTCTAGAATTAAAATGAAAAATCGATTTCATGATGTCAATATTTTATTTTTTATTATTTTATTCAAACTTTATTTAACCAGGAAACACCCATTGAGATTGAGATCTCTTTTTCAAGGGGGACCTGGCCAAGAGGTCAGCAGCACACGTCAAGAATATGACAAAACTCAAAATACTTTACAAAATGCACACAACTGGAGCAAATAATTTAAATCTAAAACGGGCCTAAAATGCAACAATACTTCATAAAATTGTCAAATATTGTAAAGTGCATAGATTAACAACAGTTGGACACTACTGCAAACCAAGTTCCCCCTCGGCCGAAGGACTGTGATTGGAAAATTCAGGTTACTTGCACTGTTTTTTTTTTTGTTAACACTTATTTAGTTGTTTTATTTTCAACATTGGAGGAAATAATGGCGAGTGATCATCAGAGCTACACCCCGTCACTTCAACCATCTTGAAATCTACAAAATGGTTTCATACTGACACATTGGCCGCATCCTGTTTCTGTTTTCTCTTCTCCAGTTTCGAAGTCTGCTATAGAAGAACATTTTCCATTCACTAATGTCCGTAACGCTGGTGTTTTGAGTCCAAAAAGCACATTTAAAACGCAAAAAGGTTTAATAACTTGGTGGTTGATAAAGTTTCAGATTTGTGTAACTTTTCTGCATAGATTAACAACAACTGTTACATTAAAAGCACTGAGTAATTGAATCCCTCTGCCTTTGTAGTAAAAAAAAAGATTTAAAAATATTCAAAGAAACTAGATCAGGCCATTTAGTTTCTGTCTGGAGAGTTTCCACGAGGAAGGAGCAGAAAAACCAAAAGCCTCTTACCCGTCTCTGTGCATGAGGGACAAAACACTGAGAAACATTACCAGAACGCAGACTGTAGTGGCTGGTGCTTCTTTGGAGAAGAGAAGACAAATAGAGCGGCACCAAACCTAAGAGAGCTTCATAAACCAGAAGCATCCAGTGGGTTTAACGTCTGACTGTTCGTGAAGGCCACCGGCATAGAGCTCACAGTGACGGGTGAGGCCACTACACCCAGTCACAAACCTCAAAGCGCAGTGATAAACAGTGTTCAGTGACCGCAAACCAGAGGATGAAGCTGACGTATAAATAACGTCCCCATAATCGATCAGAGGTTAAAAAACAAAACAAATCGTAGTGATATCAGCACAGACTGAGATATTTGTGCAGTTTAAATGGTCGACACTGAATCTGTGAACATCTGTAGCTTTTAAACTGCACAAACCTCTCAGTCTGTGCCAATATCGACATCACAAAA
Organism: Odontamblyopus rebecca; assembly: GCA_030686955.1. Taxonomy (NCBI): domain Eukaryota; kingdom Metazoa; phylum Chordata; class Actinopteri; order Gobiiformes; family Gobiidae; genus Odontamblyopus; species Odontamblyopus rebecca. Next base: position 5,895,475 of record CM060667.1, read on the forward strand.
CTTCCTTCCGTCGTGATAATATCCCATTCAAGTCATTTTAACTGGACTAGTCGCGATCTAAAGTTGACTTGTCGCTGGAGAGAAGTGAACTTGAGCGGAGGAACTATGACCTGCTGTTAGATTGCGACTGAGCTACCTTAACACATAAAGGCGTTGGCGTTAGTTTTGTACATGTGAACTTCTCCCTGAACCCACCTGAGCGACTCCTCCCAGCTCACAGACCCATTCCAGCTCTTATAACCTCGTCCCTCTTCACCGCAGCCTTCTCAGAGACTCCTAAACCCCGGCGGCTTCACTCTGCCCGGTAACACATCTCCAAATCAAGGTAAACAAGACAATCATCTCGTCTCTCCGCTCCCCGTGCGCGCTCGGATTATCGAAAAATTCTCTGAAAGTTGAGCGCGGACTGTCCTATATTCCACTATCGAAACCTGCCCGATTACAAAAGATACATCACAAAAAGTAATTCCAAGTTCGCCAATTAACACACGTCTCATTTCGGATTGGCCCGAGGCGTCCATTGAAAATTCAGATGATTTGAATTGGAGAAAGCGGCGGGTCTTTCTCGGGCCGCTGACCGTTCCCTCTCTCCGCTCTGCTGAGACGCCGTGCGCTTATACCGTTTTTTTATGTTTAGAAATTCGTTTAATTAATCATTTTTCGCAGTCAAACTTGCTCCGAGCTGAAATTAATGTCAGTAAATAAAGGTTATACGCCTTCAAAGATGATGTAACTGTCTTATGGTGTTACCTAACGCCCGGGTTTTCTAATGAATGTTTTGATGCAGAGCTAAATGTCACTGAATGCTTTTAATGGGTTGAAATTAAAGAAAGTTATAATGCATTTAAAGGTCCTTTATTACGCAAAACTGACTCTCGTGAGCTTTAAGTCATGTTATAAAGCTCAAAAACAGACCTGGAGCTGTGTTTTGTTTCATTCGCGCATGTTTCAGTGTTGTTTTCTTATTCTATTTATGATTATTTTACATCTCTGAAGCTCAAAATGCTCTGTTCCACCTTGTGATGTCATCAAGCTGCATTTACATTTCTTTTTTTAAGTTAACAGCTGTCTTTTGACTTTTGTTCAGTAAAAACGAGCAATTCCAGGACTGAAATCATCCAAATGGTTCTAAATTTAAGATATAAACACTTAAATCTATCAGAAAATGACATAAAAGTAGTGAAATGATCTAATGGTCCATACTAGAAGATCATTTTACTTGACAAGTTCTCTTAAGATAAACGACCTCTAGACTAGAATGAAGCGTCTCAGAACTAGTAAGTCGATAATAAATCTGAAAACAAGATGAAGAACCTGGTAGAAGTTTGAAAATCCTGATAAATACAATTGTAATATGGAAATTCCCACCACACCTCTGTGTTACTTGCAGCAAATTCGCGCGGGATAAGCGAAGTCCGTAATGACTCTATTTCACGATCGGATATGTCGTAATCCAGGCCAACATCCTGCAAAAACTGCCTCTTTTCTTTGATCTCTTGCCGTTTTTGCAGATCGGTTTCCACGCAGTGCACCACAAGAAAGGCCTATCGAAAATAAGAGGGAAAAAAAATCAATTTTGAGGTAAAATTGCCCTATGTAAATAAAATTCTCTGTCAGTGCAGTAAGAAATTTTCACTTACCAAGTTTTCTTAAAACAAGACGAAATACGAATCTTGTTCTAAGCAGAAAACACGAGTTTCAAGTATTTTTCACCTTATTGGTTTGAGAAGGAAGTTAAAGAGGCTTAACCTGGACTGATTTAATAGAAAAAGTGCTTAGAATAAGTTGTAATATCTAAATAAGACATATCAGGATGGAATATCTCAAAAATCTCATCTTATTAAGTAAAAAAAATCTTTAAATTGATCTTTTAAGATGAATCTGCTTAATTCAAGTCATTTTAACTATGCGAGAAAATCCTTTTTTGTAGTGTGGGCTACGGAGTCATGTTAGAATTTGCCTCTAAAAAAACCTACTAATCAAAATTTCTACCACAGCCTCCGTTACTCAAGCCGGAAAGAGACATAAAAGGGACATGAAGAGATAGAACACATGGGTCAAACAGGCGGCCCGTGGGCCAGATCCGGCGCGCCTAGACCTTTAATCTGGCCCTCGGCTGATTTTTCTATTAAAATACTTAAAATTTTCTGATTTTTCTGGTAATTTTTTGCACCATTTAGCATAGCAGCGTCTCCGGCGTTTCTGTACGTTGCGACTCCCACCAGAGCAGCACAAATGAAGACTTTCCTCTTTCCAAACGCTCTTAAAGGACGATCGTTTTGACTGCCGACCGTGACCCTCATCAGCAAAATGTCAAAAAATGAGAAAAGCAGATGCTGATTTCAGGATTTCCCAAGAAAAATAGTCTAATTCTTATTTGTTGACAGAGGTGAATGGGAAATCTGTGCTCAGTGTGTTTGGAACAAGTGGCGTTGCTCGAGGAATATAATCTTAAACACCACTACGAGACACGGAGAAAAATACAATAACTTGAAGAGAGAACTGAGTTTTCTGATCCGGCCCTTTTGGGATCAAAGTAGGTTGCATACGGCCCCCGGACCAAAATGAGTTTGACACCCCTGGTATAGAAGAGATTGAAAGCGAAAAGAACGCGGGAAGAGATAGAAAAGACGCAGTTACAGCAACAAACACTGAGATGCAGATTCGTACGGGACTCGTATTATCGCCGGACGTCTGCGTTTGGCGAAATATAGTTGGGAATTTGCGGCGGAATTTTGACTTTACAAATTACAGACTCGTTTGCATTTGGATTAAGATCTCATTCATCGTCTGAGTTACTACAAATCAGAAAAGGTCCACAGGTAAAACCAAACCCATGTGAATAAAGCTTTGGCCAGATCAGAGAAATTTGCGTTGTGAAGGTGTGTGGAGTTTAAAAACACAGTGGAGCACTTGTTTCCTGGATCACCACGTGACGTCACAAGGTGGAACAGAGCGTTTTAACATTTGAAAGAAGAACTCAGCGTAAATCTGCAGGGCTGAGTGTGGTTTTTCTTTCTCTTTATTTAAAACGGTGTAATCGAGCTTTCATTAATGAGACCTGATGCTGATGCCCCGGGGCCTCCCGCTAAACACCTCCTCCACACCTTTTCCTCTCCTCCGTCTCTGTCTCCTCATCTCTCCATCCACCCCTCCACCCCTCCATCCCTCCGCGATCGATCTCTAAACCGAGCCTCCATCATCAATACAGATCGGAACAAGACCAAGGCCACAGCTCCAGTTTCTTCCCCTCCTTTCTTCTTCTTTCTCTCTCCTTTTTCCATCACTCCCTACCTCCTTCTCTATGTGTCCCTTCCCTCTCTCTTTTCCTCGCTCCTCCTCATTATTTCTTCCTCTATTTCATTATCCCTCTTTCTTCCCCGGCCTTTTCTCTCTTCTTCGCTCTCTCCCATCCTTCATTTTCCCGCTATCTCTTTCTATTTCCTCGCGCCCTTCCCTCTCTCTTTCCCTCTCATGCTCGTTTTCTCTTTTTCAATCTTTCCCCTCCCTCTCTTTCACTCCCTTTTCTCTCTCTCCTTCCCTGATCCCCTCCTTTCTCTCCTTTGCTCCCCTTTCCTCCTCGCTGTTACCTTCCTCCCTCAGTCCTTCCTTCTTTCTCCCTCCCTCTCTCTATCTCTTTCTCCCTAAAGGCTCAATTATCCCTCTCTCTCTCCCCCTTTTTCTCTCTCTCGGGTCTCTTAAAGTGGGGGAGGAGATGTGACGAGGTCCAAACCTGTGGACAGAATTTGTTTTCAAAAATTCTCTCAGTTTTATTTGATGAGATGATTGTGATGGAGCCGAGTTCTTCTGCTGTTCCTTCACTTCACACAGAGATAAACAGGGGCCGGGTTCAGGTCACTGCACGACTCCAGTGTGTGAAAGAAACTGGCTGATGTGTAGTTGAAATGTTCTTGTGACGGTTAAAGAACAATGAGTCTTAATGTGTTTTGGATGAGCTGTGCCCAGTGTTTTTAAGAAGACTTTGGTGCAGGTTAATACTTGATTTCTGACCTTTGAAGTTGAACTCCGGCACGTTAAAGCTAAACCTAAAGTCCGTCGCTAGAGGAGGTGGAATTCTGTCAGAAGCCAAAAAAACGGCACAGATCAGTGTTTCCTTGGTGGAGATCTCGCTGTGGCAGTGAGTCAAACCAGTGTAGTGATGGGGGCAAGTTCTTAACCTCCACGTAAAACAGCCACGAGTCTAACAAACAAAACGCTCTGCCTGGTTCACTCATTAGTGTCTGGAAACGTTAGAAAACAACTTTATAAGCACCTCACACTTCCCTCTGTTGATTTCCCACTGCACAGGCCAAAGCCCAAAAGACTCGATCGCCGATGTCGTTTCTAATCCCATTTATTTACGAGTGAATTATATTTTTTGAAACACGCTAAAAAATACATTCTCAAACCGTTTTCTTTCAGCAACTTTCAGTTTCTCTTCTTCTTCACCGTCAGTAGTCGATCTTCACTTGTTGCTTCTGGAGTCGGCAATCGAGTCTTTTGGGTTTTCGCATGCACAGTGGTAAATCAACAGAGGGAAGTGTGAGGTGCTTATAAAGTTGTTTTCTAACGTTTCCAGACACTAATGAGTGAACCAGGCAGAGCGTTTGGTTTGTTAGACTCGTGGCTGTTGTAAAATGGGTTAAAGTGGAGTTAACTTGCCCCCATCACTACACTAGTTCAGAACTTGCCCCCATCACTACAATAGTTCAGAACTTGCCCCCATCACTACACTAGTTAAAAACTTGCCCCCATCACTACACTAGTTAAGAACTTGCCCCCATCACTACACTAGTTAAAACTTGCCCCATCACTACACTAGTTAAAAACTTGCCCCCATCACTAAACTTTTTAAGAACTTGCCCCATAACTACAATAGTTAATAACTTGCCCCCATCACTACACTAGTTAATAACTTGCCCCCATCACTACACTAGTTAAGAACTTGCCCCCATCACTACACTAGTTAAGAACTTGCCCCCATCACTACACTAGTTCAGAACTTGCCCCATCACTACACTAGTTAAGAACTTGCCCCATCACTACACTAGTTAAGAACTTGCCCCCATCACTACACTAGTTCAGAACTTGCCCCATCACTACACTAGTTAAGAACTTGCCCCCATCACTACACTAGTTAAGAACTTGCCCCCATCACTACACTAGTTAAAAACTTGCCCCCATCACTACACTAGTTCAAAACTTGCCCCATCACTACACTAGCTCAGAACTTGCCCCCATCACTGCACTAGTTAATAACTTGCCCCCATCACTACACTATTTAAGAACTTGCCCCATCACTACACTAGTTAAAAACTTGCCCCCATCACTACACTAGTTCAGAACTTGCCCCATCACTACACTAGCTCAGAACTTGCCCCCATCACTACACTAGTTAAAAACTTGCCCCCATCACTACACTAGTTAAAAACTTGCCCCCATCACTACACTAGTTCAAAACTTGCCCCATCACTACACTAGCTCAGAACTTGCCCCCCATCACTACACTAGTTAAAAACTTGCCCCCACCACTACACTAGTTAAAAACTTGCCCCCATCACTACACTAGTTCAGAACTTGCCCCATCACTACACTAGCTCAGAACTTGCCCCCATCACTACACTAGTACAGAACTTGCCCCCATCACTACACTAGTTAAAAACTTGCCCCCACCACTACACTAGTTAAAAACTTGCCCCCATCACTACACTAGTTAAGAACTTGCCCCCATCACTACACTAGTTAAAAACTTGCCCCCACCACTACACTAGTTAAAAACTTGCCCCCATCACTACACTAGTTAAAAACTTGCCCCCATCACTACACTAGTTTGTTGCCTTGACAGACTCACTGCCACAGTGAGATCTCCACCGAGGAAACACTGATCTGTGCCGTTTTTTGGCTTCGGACAGAATTCCACCTCCTCTAGAAACGGACTTTAGCTTCAGACGTGCCGGAGTTCCTTTGTTCTGTTTTCTCTCCTTCACCGACTTTGGGATGATATAAGTTGCTGCTAATCGCTCACGTAAATAAAAGCGATGGTCCAGTTTATTTCGCCGCGACTGGTCGGCTGGAGAGATGGATCGGACGGAGAGATGGATCGGACGGAGAGATACAAATGGAGGCGGCGGAGAGAGAGAGGCTAATTGGGCTTTTTGTGCCGTGAGAGGAACAAAGCAGCGCGACGTCTTTTCAAACGCAACGGAAGAGAAAGAATCCACCAAAACTCAGCACGGCATCTGCACTGAAGGGAGGAGAGAAGAAAGAGGGAAGAGGGAAGGGCGAGAGAGGAGAAGGAGTGACGGAGGAAGGAGGGATAGGAGCCAGAAGAAGGAGAGAGGAGAGGTGGCGAAAGGAGAGAGGAGGGACAGATGAGGAGAGAGGAGGTACTGGAGGCAAGAAGAGAGAGAAAGAAAAAGGAGGAGAGAGAAGGAATGGGAGCCAGAAGAGGAGGAGAAGTGGAGAAAGGAGGGAGGAGGTAGTGGAGCCAAGACGAGAGAGAAGAAAGGAGGAGAAAGGATGTGGTCCTCCTCTGTTCCTCCTCTTCTCCTCCTCTTCTCTATTCCTCCTCTAATCCTCATCTGTTTCTACTCTTCTCCTCCTCTGTCCCTCCTCTATTCTTTCGCTGTTCCCTTTCTGCTCCTCCTCTGTTCCTCCTCTGTTCCTCCTCTGTTTCTTCTCTATTCCTTCTCTGTTCCTCCTCTATTCCTCCTCTGTTCTCCTCTGTTCCTCCTCTGTTTCTTCTCTATTCCTCCTCTCTTCCTCCTCCATTCCTCCTCTGTCCCTCTATTCCTCCTCTGTTTCTTCTCTGTTCCTCCTCATCTCCTCCTCTGTACCTCCTCTGTTCTTCCTCTGTTGTCACTCTGTTCCTCCTCTGATCTTCTTCAGCTCCTCCTCTCTTCCTCCTCTGTTCCTCCTCTTCTCCTCCTCTGATCTTCTTCAGCTCCTCCTCTGTTCCTCCTCTGTTCCTCCTCTTTTTCTCCTCTGCTCCTCCTTTGTTCCTCCTCTGATCTTCTTCAGCTCCTCCTCTGTTCCTCCTCTGCTCCTCCTCTGTTCTTCTTCAGCTCCTCCTCTGTTCCTCCTCTGTTCCTCTTCAGCCCCTCCTCTGTTCCTCCTCTTTTTCTCCTCTTCTCTCACTCCTCTGCAGCTCCGCTCTTGTTTTTATCGTCTTTATCCTGGTCTGACTCGTGGTTTGGTGAACACTTTTCATCTTCTCCCTTTGGGCGTCACAGTTTTTCTGACGCAGAATCACTGGACCTGCTTCTTTTATGAAGTCGTTTTAGATCAATATTGTGATTTTAAACACTCACATTTTTATACACACACACACACAGAGCACACACACACACACACACACACACACACACAGAGCACACACACTCACACACACACACAGAGCACACACAGACCACACACACAGAGCACACACACACTCACACACAGAGAGTACACACACACACACACACACAGAGCACACACACACACAGAGCACACACACACACACACACACACACACAGAGCACACACACACACACACACAGAGAGCACACACACACACACACACAGAGCACACACACACACACAGAGCACACACACACACACACAGAGCACACGCACACACTCATACACACAGAGCACACACACACAGAGCACACACACACAGAGCACACTCACACACACACTCACACACACACACACACAGAGCACACACACACTCACACACACACTCACACACAGAGCACACACACACACACAGAGCACACACACACACACAGAGCACACACACAGAGAGAGCAAACACACACACACACACACACAGAGCACACACACACACAGAGCACACACACACTCACACACAGAGAGTACACACACACACAGAGCACACACACACACACACACAGAGAGTACACACACACACACACAGAGCACACACACACACACAGAGCACACACACACACACACAGAGCACACGCACACACTCATACACACAGAGCACACACACACAGAGCACACACACAAATAGCACACTCACACACACACTCACACACACACACACACAGAGCACACACACACTCACACACACACTCACACACAGAGCACACACTCACACACAGAGCACACACACACACTCACACACACAAGAGCACACACACAAGAGCACACAAAGCACACACAGAGCACACACATACTCACACACAGAGCACACACACACACTCACACACAGAGCACACACATACTCACACACAGAGCACACACACACACTCACACACAGAGCACACACACACTCACACACAGAGCACACACACACTCACACACAGAGCACACACTCACACACACACTCACACACAGAGCACACACTCACACACACACTCACACACAGAGCACACACACACACTCACACACACAAGAGCACACACACAAGAGCACACAAAGCACACACAGAGCACACACATACTCACACACAGAGCACACACACACACTCACACACAGAGCACACACACACTCACACACACACTCACACACAGAGCACACACACACACAGAGCACACACACACACACTCACACAAGAGCACACACAGAGCACACACACACTCACACACTCACACACACACTCATACACACAGAGCACACACACACTCACACACACTCACACACAAAGCACACACACACTCACACAGAGCACACACACTCACACACACTCATACACACAAAGCACACACACACTCACACAGAGCACACACACTCACACACACACTCACACACAAAGCACACACACACTCACACACCAGAGCACACACACACTCACACACTCACACACTCACACTCACACACAGAGCACACACACACTCACACACAGAGCACACACTCACACACACACTCACACACACACTCACACACAGAGCACACACACACTCACACACAGAGCACACACTCACACACAGAGCACACACACACTCACACACACACTCACACACAGAGCACACACACACACTCACACACACAGAGCACACACTCACACACAGAGCACACACACACTCACACACACACTCACACACAGAGCACACACACTCACACACACACAGAGCACACACACGCACACTCACACACAGAGCACACACACACTTACACACAGAGCACACACACACTCACTCACACACAGAGCACACACACACTCACACAAGAGCACACACACACACTCACACACCAGAGCATACACACACTCACACTCACACACACACACACACGCAGAGCACACACTCATACACAGAGCACACACACACTCACACACCAGAGCATACACACACTCACACTCACACACACACACACACGCAGAGCACACACTCATACACAGAGCACACACACACTCACACACATTGGGTGAGGTGGGTTAAGGCCCCGTCCACACTAGTGCGTATGTGAGTCGTATGTGAGTCGTATGTGAGTCGTATGTGAGTCGTATGTAAGTCGTATGTGAGTCGTTTTCCTTGTGGATACAGTGTTCCTTCAGACTAATCTGATGGAAAACGGCTCCGGACACAGAACAATCTGGATACACCAGGTCCCACCTATTCACCCGAGTACGGCTCTGATCTGGTGCTGTGTGGGTGAGTGAAAACGCTGATGTAGTTGCCGTAGTTGTTCTAGTTCTTGTTCCGTTCTTATTGGACCACGTCACTGTGACTTGCTCCTTCCTGATTCGCTGGTCGGGCATGTGACGCTATTGCGTTTAACAGTTTATCCCCTGAAGACCTGAGGGCAATTTTAGTACATTTCTCCTCGCCTGGATTTTTGTTCTTAATTTTGCGTTTAAAACTGCCCCTTTTACCCTGTTTATCACATTTGGATTTGGACATTTTGACTGAAATAAATCCTTCAAATAAAAATAGCAAAAGATGCACACAATAACACACACCAAGATGCATAATTTGCCATTAATTTGGAAATAACTGCACTTAGAGCAGCTTTTTCAATTGTTACAAACACAGACGCTCAGAGCATCGACCATCTTCACTCACTACACTCTTTGGCAAAGTTTGGGCCAATGAAAATGGACGGAGCTTGTAATGCATTTCCCTGGTGTTTATTACATTTGCATTTGTTCATTTTGAGTGAAATAAACCTTTCAAATAAAAATAGAAAGGAATGTGCAATTACGCACACCAAGATGCGTAATTTCCCGTGTGTGAGAATTAACTCCACTTAGAGCGACTTTTTCACTCGTTATAAACACACACAGTCAGAGGAGTCGACCATCTTGACTCACTTCACTCTTTGGCAAAGTTTGGGTCGATCAAAATGGACGGAGCGCATGAGTTTGGGGAAAACAAAGTTCCTATTGGACACTCGTTTTGCGCACGTCATCACACAGCGTGAGTGTGACGTAGGATAATGATGCAGATATATACGGAAACCGCTATGTCTGCACTTTCAGAGGGGAAAAAAGTACGTTTCTATCTTTTATGGTACAAAAGTTATGCACGGTTATATAAAACATATTCCTCATTATCATATACGATAACGTAGGTCTTCGAGGGTTAAACCAAAAACCGTATATATGAGTGGACATAGCTATCCTGTTAGCCGCCGCGTGCTAAACAGGAAGTGCTCCAGGAGGCCCTTCCGGCTCCTTCTCTCCCTTTTTCCCATTGACTTACACTGAGATCTTATCGCTCGTCTCTCTGGACCTGTTGCACTGAGCCTCGCCATTTTGGTCTTAAAACGTTCCTATGAACTCTACATGGTCCTGAATTTTTTTTTCGCTATTTTGTTCGCCAAAAAAAATCCTTTTCATAACATAGAGCCTGGCTCCAGGTTCGCTCCTGTAGCCGTTAGCATCGCGAGCCTCATTTGAGCGCCGCTAAACGCTATGGGTGACGTCACGCTCATTCAGTCCACTTCTTTTATACAGTCTATGGGTCAAACAAACCCTAGACAAACGGGAAACAGCGCCAGTCCACGAAAAGACTGTTTTCACGCTTTGCCGTCTTCCTCGGCTCGAAATCGGCCGCTGCAACTTCCACAGAACTACGGCACCTTCAGACACGGCGCTCCACTTCCTTGTTTTTACCGTCCACGTGGTGTCGGGATGTCGTGACTCCAGCCTGGTCGTGTGATTCGCGTTTCTGGAGCTCCAAACGTATCGACGTATCGGGACGCAAATAGTTTCCTGTACGGTGTTTTGTTTCAGTGTAAACGTGACCCGAGCGTCTCGCCCAAGGACACAACAGCGGCTTTCATCTGTGGGGCTGGAATCGCACCGTCAAACCTGTGGGTCGGTGGAGAAACGCTCCACCCGAGCTCCTGTCGCCCCATAAATGTCCAGAACAGAATGGATCATAAATACACATCAGACACAATACGTCTTCTATCAGTTCCTTTATTTAAGTGTCTTTATTTTAGTATAAATCTGATTCTGTTTCTTATAAAAACAATGATTTTATTTTCTTAATATAAACAACTTTCAATCAAGACCAAATTAAATTCGCCTCTATAATAATTTTCTCTTTTCATGTGCAAAAGACGTATTTCTAATTCTGTAAGAGTCGCAGTGAACCTGGAGGCCCCGAGGGGAAGTGGCCCCGTATGCTCTCCTCTCTCTTTCTCTCTTTCTCTCTTTTTCTCTCTCTCTGTCACCTCCTCTCTAACTCTTTTTCTGTTTCTCTCTCTCTTTTCTCTTTCCTCCTCCATTACCTCCACATTTCTCTCCCTCTTCCTCTCTCGCTGGCCCCTTTTGCTCTCTTTCTCTCTCACATTCTTTGTCTCCTTATTTCTTTCTCTTTCTCTGTCCCGTTCTTCCTCTCTAACTCTCTGTGTTTCTTGGTCTCTCTCACTCTCTCCTCGGTCTCTCCACCCTTTCTCTGTCTCCTTCTTTCTCCCTCTCCCTCTTTCACTCTGTCTCTTTCTTTCTCTCTCTCCCTTTCTTTCTCCCTCTTTCTTTGTATCTCTCTCTCCCTTTCTCTACCTCTCTTTCTCCCTCCCTCTCCCTCCTACTTTCTCCCTCTCTCTTTGTCTTCCTTTCTCTCTCTGCCGCTCTCTGTTCCTGTGCTCGGTGTAAATCAGATTTCCTCTCTCTTTCTCTCCTTCTCTCTTTCTGTTCTGAGTAAATCACATTTCCTGTCTCTTTCTCTCCTTCTCTCTTTCTGTTCTGAGTAAATCACATTTCCTGTCTCTTTCTCTCCTTCTCTCTTTCTGTTCTGAGTAAATCACATTTCCTGTCTCTTTCTCTCCCTCTCTCTTTCTCTCAGTGTAAATCACATTTCGTCTCTCTTTCTGTCCCTCTCTTTCTCTCCCTCTCTTTCTTTCTTGGTGTAAATCACATTTCCTCTCTTTCTCTCCCTCTCTTTCTCTTCCTCTCTTTCTCTCCCTCTTTCACTTCCTTTCTTTCTTTCTCGGCGTAAATCACATTTGCTCTCTTTCTCTTCCTCTCTTTCTCTCGGTGTAAATCACATTTTCTCTCTTTCTCTTCCTCTTTTTCTTTCTCTCGGTGTAAATCACATTTCCTCTCTTTCTCTTCCTCTCTTTCTTTCTCTCGGTGTAAATCACATTTCCTCTCTTTCTCTTCCTCTCTTTCTTTCTCTCGGTGTAAATCACATTTCCTCTCTCTTTCTCTTCCTCTCTTTCTCTCGGTGTAAATCACATTTCCTCTCTTTCTCTTCCTCTCTTTCTTTCTCTCGGTGTAAATCACATTTCCTCTCTCTCTCTTTCTCTTCCTCTCTTTCTCGGTGTGAATCACATTTCCTCTCTCTTTCTCTTCCTCTCTTTCTCTCGGTGTAAATCACATTTCCTCTCTCTCTCTTTCTCTTCCTCTCTTTCTCGGTGTAAATCGCATTTCCTCTCTTTCTCTTCCTTTCTTTCTTAGTGTAAATCACATTTCCTTTCTTTCTCTTTCTCTTCCTCTCTTTCTCTCGGTGTAAATCACATTTCCTCTCTTTCTCTTCCTCTCTTTCTTTCTTGGTGTAAATCACATTTCCTCTCTTTCTTCCTCTCTTTCTCTCAGTGTAAATCACATTTCCTCTCTTTCTCTTCCTCTCTTTCTTTCTTGGTGTAAATCACATTTCCTCTCTTTCTCTTACTCTCCCTCTCTTTCTCTTCCTCTCTTTCTCTCGGTGTAAATCTCATTTTCTCTCTTTCTCTTCCTTTCTTTCTTTGTGTTAATCACATTTACTTTCTTTCTCTTTCACTTACTCTCTTTCTCTCGGTGTAAATCACATTTCCTCTCTTTCTCTTTCTCTTCCTCTCTTTCTCTCATTGTAAATCACTTTTCCTCTCTTTCTCTTCCTTTCATTTTCTCTCGGTGTAAATCACATTTCCTCTCTTTCTTCCTCTCTTTCTCTCAGTGTAAATCACATTTCCTCTCTTTCTCTTTCTCTTCCTCTCTTTCTCTCGGTGTAAATCACATTTCCTCTCTTTCTCTTCCTCTCTTTCTCAGTGTAAATCACATTTCCTCTCTTTCTTCCTCTCTTTCTCTCGGTGTAAATCACATTTCCTCTCTTTCTTCCTCTCTTTCTCTCAGTGTAAATCACATTTCCTCTCTTTCTCTTCCTCTCTTTCTTTCTTGGTGTAAATCACATTTCCTCTCTTTCTTCCTCTCTTTCTCTCAGTGTAAATCACATTTCCTCTCTTTCTCTTCCTTTCTTTTTCTCTCAGTGTAAATCACATTTCCTCTCTTTCTCTTTCTCTTCCTCTCTTTCTCTCAGTGTAAATCACATTTCCTCTCTTTCTCTTCCTCTCTTTCTTTCTCTCGGTGTAAATCACATTTCCTCTCTTTCTCTTCCTCTCTTTCTCTCGGTGTAAATCACATTTCCTCGCTGGCTGCCCTCTGATGAATCATTTCACATTTCAGTTACTTACCTTTTTAAAAGTTCATCTACACCTGAACCCTGAAGGTACAAATGAGCGCTTTTCGCCCGTTCGGAGCCTCGCCTCCGCATCGCCATGACGACACGCCGGTCTGTCTCACTGCACACGGACCTGACTCGTAAAGAAAGGACACAATCAAATATGCCTGATTTTTAATTGAGCAGAAAGAGGAGAGGGGAGTGGAGCTGAACGGCTTCAGGCGCTCACAGAGAAGCTCTTTTTGGTTTTATTGGTCTTTTCTGAGACTCGGTGAGGCTCGGTTTGGGAGGACGGACGAAATGATGCAGAGAACGATAAAGGACGGACACTTTTACACCTGATGCCCAACCAGGTCCGCACAAACTCACATTTAAGGTCTTATAGTGCACAAAACTGACTCTTGTGAGCTTTACACTGTGTTCTAATATTATCTTGTCAAAAACAGACCTGGGGTTGTGTTTTGGTTCATTCACATGTTTGAGTAACTCTGTATTTTTAGTCTGTCTACATCTCCAACGCTCCAAATGCTCTGTTCCACCTTGTGATGTCACGAAGTGGTAGTTTCTAAGTGAACAGCTCCACTGAGAAAAACAAAATCTAGCCAAGTTAAAGGGACAGTTTGGAATTTTGGACATAGGGGCTCATTTCTCAGTGAGCCATTAAGAAGGTTGTGGGTTCGATCCCCGGGTCGCCCAGGCCTGTCTGTGTGGAGTTTGCATGTTCTCCCTGTGTCTGGATGGGTTTCCTCTGGACACTCCGGTTTCCTCCAGTTAATGCTCTGTTAATAATGCTCTGGAAAGTGTCCTTGGGGACCTGTGTCTGTGAAAAGCACTTATATAAAGTTACTTTACCTATGTCCAAAATTCCCAACTGTCCCTTTAACTTGACTAGTTTTGTATTGTAGATGCATATCGTAATAATATCGTACCATAATATTGTACCATCCATCCATCCATCCATCTTCTCCCGCTTAATCCGGCTGGGTCGCGGGGGCAGCTTGCTGCCCAATACTCATAGCACCTGACCCCCCCTATGAACCCCTCTGCAGGTGGTGAGCCCACAGGAGGGTGGACAACATGGTCCTTGATGTTAGTTCATAGGTGTGCGGGCATGTTTTGGGTTGAAACCGGAGCACCCGGAGGAAACCCATCCAGACACGGGGAACATGCAAACTCCACACAGAAAGGCCCGGGCGACCCGGGGATCGAACCCGCAACCTTCTTGCTGTGAGGTCTGACTGAGTGTTGCCACCGCCAATATTGTACCGTGAAATGCATATCGTAATATCCTACTGTAATAATATTGTACTGTACCATGAGATGCATATTGTAATAATATTGTACTGTAATAATATCGTACTGTAATAATATCATACTGTAAAAGTATTGTACCGTAATAATATTGTACCGTTATAATATCGTGCCGTAATAATATCGTGCCATAATAAAATCGTACCATAATAATATCGTACCGTAATAATATCGTACTGTACCGTGAGTTGCATATCGTAATAATATTGTACTGTAATAATATCGTACGGTGAGACTTGGATATCATAATAATATCGTACCATGAGATTTGGATATCGTAATAATCTCGTACGGTGATATTTGGATATCGTAATAATATCGTATATCGTACCATTTGGATATCGTTCCTTCGATATCAGGTCCAGTTTGTCTCCACACTGCGGGAAACACTGGGCCGCTCACTCGGCCTGTTTAACATGGAGCACGAACCTCCTGCCGCCGCTTTAATTATCTGTTTTTCACCACAGCCCGGTGACACTGATTAGAATTGGAGAGTTTTTTCTTTCTTTCCTTTTTTTCTTTTTCCTAGAAAGATTTTTCTCAGAAAACACACGAGTCTAACAAGGAGGACTGGTCCTGCTCTGGAGAGACGGAGGGAGGAAAGAGGAGAAAGAGGAGAGAGAGGAAGGAGAGAGACAGGAGGAGGAGAGCAAAAGGCGGGAGAGAGAGGAGGAGGAACACTGGAACGAGAGAAAGAGGGAAGGGAGAGGGTCAAAGGAAAGGGAGGAGAAGAAAGAGGATTGAGAGAGAGAGTAGGGAGGAGAGACAGGGCAAGAAAGGAGGGGAAGGAAGAGGGATAAAGAGGGAGAGAGAAGGACGAGGGAGAAAGCGAGGGAGAGAAGGAGGGAGAGACAAAGAGAGAAGGAGGGAGAGACAGAAAGAGAAGGAGGGAGAGACAGAAAGAGAAGGAGGAGGGAGAAAGAGAGAGAGAAGAAGGAGGCGGAGATAAAGAGAGAGAAGGAGGAGGGGGAGATAAAGAGAGAGAAGGAGGAGGGGGAGATAAAGAGAGAGAAGGAGGAGGGGGAGACAAAGAGAGAGAAGGAGGAGGGGGAGACAAAGAGAGGGGGGAGATAAAGAGAGAGAAGGAGGAGGGGGAATAAAGGGAGAGAAGGAGGAGGGGGAGATAAAGAGAGAAGGAGCGGGAGATAAGGGGAGGACAAAGAGAGAAGGAGGAGGGGGATACAAAGAGAGAGAAGGAAGAGGGGAGATAGAGAGAGAAGGAGGAGGTGGAGATAAAGAGAGAGAAGGAGGAGGGGGAGATAAAGCGACAGAAGGAGGAGATAAAGAGAGAGAAGGAGGAGGGGGAGACAAAGAGAGAGAAGGAGGGGGGATAAAGAGAGAGAAGGAAGAGGGGGAGACAGAGAGAGAAGGAGGAGGGGGAGATAAGGGAGGACAAAGAGAGAAGGAGGAGGGAGAGACAAAGAGAGAGAAGGAGGAGGTGGAGATAAAGAGAGAGAAGGAGGAGGGGGAGATAAAGCGACAGAAGGAGGAGATAAAGAGAGAGAAGGAGGAGGGGGAGACAAAGAGAGAGAAGGAGGAGGTGGAGATAGAGAGAAGGAGATGTGGGAGAGAGAGAGGAGGAGGAACAGGGGAAGGAGAGAAAGAGGGGACGGAGAGGGAAAAAGAGGAAAGAGTTGAGGAGAAAGAGGACAGAGGAAGAGTAGAGAGGGAAAGCGAAGAAAGGGGAAAGAGGGAGGAAAAGCGTAGAGAGAGAGAGATCAGAGAGGACTGAGAGAGGGTGCGAGAGAGTAGGAAGGAGAGACAAACAGAGGACAAGAAAGAGACGAGAAGACGGGGAGAGAGAGAGGGAACAGGGGAAGGAGAGAAGGGAGAGAAAGACGTCGCTGAACCTGGAGCCTGTTTATGAACGATTTCGACAAAAAAAAAAAGAAAAAACGGGGATAAATGAAGACAAAAAAGTAATAATTTTACACAGGAATTTCCTTGAGTTGAGGTCAGGTTCAGGAGAAGAGGAGGAGGAGAAGAGGATGAAGAGGAGAAGAGGAGAGGATCATCATCACATCACAGGAGTCTGAAGCACAAACTCTTCACAGACAGACAGGCGACCCACTGAGCGCACTTGAGTTCAATTTCACCGTTTCTGTACAACTTTATTTATATTGAGCGTTTGTGACTTTGCCGACAGCAGGTCACAAACACAGATCAATGAAGCCGAGAAAAATACACACACTTCGTACACGGCAAAAGATCTGAGCCAAAATGCAAGATATAAAAACACCAAGTCTCACAGTACGATATCGTCACCGTACGATATTTACTGCGGTATTTTCACCATATACATCTCACCGTACCATATTTATTGTAATATTTTGTGGGGGCATTTGGAGCTGAGGCGGCAGGAGCTCAGTCGGTGGAGCGTTTGTTCACTAAATCAGAAGGTTGGTGGTTCAAATCCCGCTCTCGGCATCAAAAAACACATCGTCGGTTGAGCGTTCGGATCCGCTGAGCTGAGGGTTGGTGGCGCGATTCCAGCTCCCACAGACGAATGCTGCTGTTGTGTCCTTGGGCAAGACACTTAACCCACCTCGCCCCCAGTGTCTGCGTGCACTGGTGTGTGAATGTGTGTGTGTGAATGGTTCCTTCACGTGCCTTGAAGGTGGAAAAGGTGCTAAAATTCAGTAAACAACTAGATACAATATTTACTTCATTATTTCATCACATCAGTGCAGTTAATTATGACAATATTTTATATATTTTACTTAATTTATGTACATAAATATGACTTGAAATCCATGACTGTTAATCATGGTGGTGAGTACATTTTACGTAATACTGACGAGTGAATTGTACCTGATATGACAGCAGTAAGATCTACTGAAAAAGTTACAAGGATTTTTTTTCGAGTAAATCTTACATGTTCTTTTTTCTGTGTGTACCATATACTCACATTTAAAGGGACAGTTCAGAATTTTGGACACAGGGCCTCATTTCCTCGTGATCCAGAGTGTTGGAGACGTGTGGAGACACTTTTAAAAAAATCTTCCATCCAGTCCTTGTATTTGCAGAGGTTGCTGGTGCTAGGCTAGTGCATGTCAATGGCCACAGTCGTCCTGCCACTAAAAACAGTCTGACCCACTCCACAGACCCGAGGCAAAACTGTTGGAACTCCAGACTGTCCATGTGAACGTCTGTGTCCAGAGAATCATTTTAGAAGTAAAACCAAACGTTGCATTTGAAGGATTTCTGTCTGAGCAGCAGCAGCGAGTTGTACTTCCTGATAGAAGCTCGGCAGCAGCGGACTGATATATGAGAAAATAGTCCCTCAACATGCGACGATTCATGTGACGCAAGGTTAGTTTTACTCCAGACATTATTCTCTGGACGCAGACGTTCACATGGACAGTCTGGAGTTCTAATAGTTTTGCTTCGGGTGCTTTGAAAACTGATTGATAAAAAGACTGTTTTTAGTGGCAGGATGACTGTGGCCATTGACATGCACTAGCCTAGCACCAGCAACCTCTGCAAATACAAGGACTGGAGGAAGAGTAAAAAAAAAAAAAAGTGTCTCCACACATCTCCAACACTCTGAAGGAAATTAGGCCCTATGTCCAAAATTCCCAACTGTCCCTTTAAAGACTCTCTCCCTATCTTTTCTCCTCTCCTCCTCCTCTCTTTTCCTAATCTCTCCTCTTCTATCCCCTCCTCTCCTCTCATCAAATGGACGCTCTAATCTGCACTTGTCCTTTATTTATGTTCCTTTTTCCTGCTAAAGGCGGTTATTAATATCATAAATATTAGATGACCGAGAGTTTGACCCTGTGGACGGAGAGAAGGGGAAGAGGAGGAGAGAGAAAGAAGAGGAGGAGCAGAGTGAAGGTCAGGGCTGAGGGGGGCACGTGCTTAAATGTCCCAAATCACAGGAACTTTCAAACATGCATGAGCGTGATTAGAGGAGAGCGCCGGAAAAAGAATCATTTTGGATTAAAATTCGGAATATCTGTGTCCGTCTGATTCGTGTAGGCACTGTTTTAAAGACGCATTACGTAACTTTTCCTGTGGAGGGTCCATCGCCTGCTTCTCGTCTCCGTGGAGATGTTACTGCCTTACCCAGAATGGCATTAAACTCGTCTGTTTCCATGGAGACAGGCGGGCGGGGACATCATTTCTGTTACGTAGCAGATCTGTGGAAAGACAACACAATCACAAAAATAAAATAAAAATAAAACGACTTTGATTGAATGAATATGAGATAAATTGGTTTAATAATAAAAAGTCAGGAAATCACAACATCTCCATGGAAACAATTAAATGTCAGACTCGGACAGTACAATAGTTCAGTGGTTTTGCGTTTTATTTATTTGTATTATTCACCGATGTCATTGGTTATCTCTTTTTGTCTTTTTCTTCATGGTAAATGGTCACTTTTTTCCATTTCTTTTATCATTTATTTCTTGTGTTCTTTATTTTAACCTCTTGAGACCCTGTGGCCCCATACGAGGACCTTACATTTTTGCCTCTTAGCACCATGATTTTCAATTATTTTAAACTTTCACCTGTAATCAACTAAAAACCTTTACAGTAGCTCCCGAAAGTTTAGATGCAAAATTTATGAATAAATCCAATGTATTTATGTACAATAATGTCTCTTCATGTATCTTCATGTATCTTCATTTGGCATTAAAATTTGACACATTTTATTGAGCACAGCAGACGAGAGCATCAGGAAATGTCATGTCCTCGTTTGAAGACATTGGGACTATGTTATATTATTGATTGTACATGTTGTTAGGTAAACTTGGGAATATTTAGATGAGTTTACAGTTATAAATTGCTGGACGTTTCTGCTGCTATAGGGAAACTGCTGCCTGTCTCCACTTTTTGCACCTCTACTTTTTTTTGTAACGATTGAAAACCAGAAAAAATTAAAACTGTGGACCACATTTTCAGGCCTTTTGTGTGTTTTTAACCTCACTCACTGAACCCCAACCCGCTCACGGTCGACTCCACGTCACATTTGGCAGGTTTAGGGCTTGAAATAAACAGCTAATTGCTGTTTGTTTGTTTTTTGTAATTTATTTATACATTTTAATGTTTTTACATTTTTTAACCAATGGTGTCATACAGAAGACTTACTTAGTAGGTCCTACTTATCCCAAATAGCAAGAAGAAATGAAAAAATGCACACCAGACAAAAGCTCGGGTCTCAGGAGGTTAATATGCTCTGAGCCCTTAGTTGAGTTGCTCATGCCTTTTTAGTTTTTATTTTGTGCAGATTTACCCAAAACCAGTGATTTATACAAGAAAGGCCTGTTATTTTTAGTTTTTCATTTGTGTTTTTTTATCTTCTTTTTGTTGTTTTTATTGTGTTACTGTATTATTATTCCTAATTCTTTCCTTATTGATCTGTATTAAGTATGAGTGGGTGTGGATGTGATGTGTGAGGTGTGTTTGGTTGAGTTTGGGTTTGTCAATAACAAACAAATAATAAAAAAATAGAAAAAAGGACACTTTTTTTTACCGCACTTTTCCTCCTTCAAGGCTAAAGTGCTTTTACAAGTAACGGCTCACCCATTCACTCACACATTCATACACCAGTGCACGCAGACACGGGGGACGAGGCGGGTTAAGTGTCTTGCCCAAGGACACGACAGCGTTCATGTGTGGGTCAGTGAATGTGACCGCTCAAACAATGACGCTTCAATCAATCAATTCATCCACTGCTGCATCACTGTGCACCGTTTTTGGAAACTTGTTCACACATCTGCTTGAACTTTCTATTATAATATCAATAATATTTTTAAAAAAATATACCAATGTGCTTGCTAAAAATGTGTTTTCCAAATCTGTTCAAATATGACTTAGGCAACTACTGTATGCTACTAGGCTAACGATATTGGACTGAGATCGTATTGCACTGAATCTCAAATCTGTGAGTGACATTATTTCATTGTGTGTTATTTCGTATATTCTTCAGTCTGCATAAAACTGTACATTAAAGTTCTTATCTTGCAGAGTTGTTCAGTCGTGCAGTAACAAACGTCTCGGGGGCCATTTACACGACAACGTAACGGGTGAAAAACGCAAAACATTAATCGTTTAGACGGCAACAACATTTTGGGGGGTAGAAAACACAAAAAATCTGAATAATGGTTGAAAACGGAAGACTGCGTTTTCATGGGCCGTGGCGTAGAGATTATAAGAGTGAGAACAAAAACGCACTTTTGCTTCAGACTCTTGTTCCTGTGTAAACGTAGCCTAAGTCGCACTCGTCCACCGTGGCCTCTTCAAAAGCACCTGCGAAGCGTCAGTGCAGCACCTCCGGGCTTTGCAAACAGTGTTTTTTGGTAATTAATCTAGAGATGGGCTGTGTACAACGTTGTACAATATGATTTAAACAAATAACAACTTTACGTCATCTGTACAAGAGCCAAAACCTTACGTCGAGAGCGGGATTCGAACTGCCAACCTTCAGCTCAGTGGACAAAAGCTCTACCAACTGAACTACTGATGCTTTTTTTATTTGTTTTTTTACCTTTTTTATTGAAGTTAAAAACCTCTAAATTAAAAAGTGGTTTTGCGTAGAGTAATACCTATCTGAAAATGTCTGTTGCGGATTGTTGGCGGTCACTGTTCAGTCCGTCTGTGGCTCTAAGGCAGCGTACGACCACTGCACGTGCAAAGACGATGACAAAAGCGTTAAATCGCGGCTAAACTGCATCCTGGCGTTGTTTTCGCAGCGAGTCGAAAGCTCCTGCAGCCGATCGCGAGGAGCTGGTGTGACTTTGAGGGTGTGCGAGGGGCTGCTGGAGGGCAGGGTCATTTGAAAACGCAGGTGATTGATTGGCCAATTAACGCCCAGGACAAGTTTCCCAAATTTAGACGGAGCTCCTTGGACTGGCCGTGTGTGGACTTATCTGAGAGGGAGGTCAGCGGAGGACGCGGAGGACTCAGCGCCGGAGCTTTTAAGAGTCACTGAAAAAACGGCACTTCTGCTCATTAGGCTCGATTTGCTTTGTAAAACTGCCCGATGTCTGTGCAATATTCAGGACTTGGACACCGCTGCAGAAAAATGTCTAAAGAAAAGTTTTTTTTAGGGTAGATTTTCTGTAGATTTTCGTTTTGTTCAGTGTTGTTCCGATTCTTTTGGGATCCGATTTGATTATGATACTTGATACTGTAATTTTGGTCTTAAAATGATCCTGTTGTTTTTTTAAATTTGCTATTTTGATAGATATGAACATGAATGACAGCGCCCTCTCCCTTCAACAGCCTCGCTCCTGATTGGCTCATTGGTTGCTATGATTCTTGTGATTTCCAAATATGGAACTTGTCTCCAAATTCGCCCCTAAAACTGCTATCATTGATGAGCTTCATTTGTCTAAAGCTGAACCCAGACTCCCTAAAGTCCGTCACACACTACAGGAGAATTTGCCCGATTTTGGCTGCGATTTGCTTCTCCCCGAGTTCGAGGAGGTATGGCCCGACTTTTTGTCTTTGTGTGCGATTTCGAAGCCGCTGCGCTCCTCAAGACGAGACACAAAATCGGGATATTGCGAAAATAAAAAGTACAGTGGTAAATTTAAAGTGCAGCGTCTCATCAACATTATCCATAGAAATTGACCTCCACAAATAATGACCCCAGTCCACAAAACCGCGCTATTAATCCAGTTTGAGGCGTTCTTTAGAAGTAAAAAGGCGAGATAGTTCATCATGTGTGTTTGTTTACATCCACACAGCGCATGGATCGAGGTGAAGCTGCAGGTCAGCGACAGTGACTCTACTTCCTAAGAACTTTACCTCCTCTTTTATGCTTTAAAAATCCTGTATCTGAAGTGTTGCACCACATTTCACAAATAATAATAACACAGTTTTGACTTGAGCTCTGATCTTTGAACACTTCAGAGTCTCAGAGCGAGTGGTTTTACTATAGACAGGAAACAGCTGACGCCATTATCATTACACTGATACCGATACTTCCATAATATACTCGGACTTGTTAAACATTTGCCGATACCGCTGTTACACACTTTCTGCAGTATCCTGGTTTCAGTATCCTGAATAAGCCGGTATCCCAGTTATGAGAAACCAGAGCAACATAAATAAATCGACTGTAGTGACATCAGTGAAAGAGCCGCTGCACTCGTGCGATCTCTGAAAAGTTTAACATGAACCATCTCCAACGCGACATACGCACAGAACAGACTCACCATCAGCAGAACATCCTGTCACAGAGAGAACACTCATATTCTACTGAGTCGTGTCCTTTAGTCCGACAGAAGCTGAACACATCAGCGCTTATACTGTATGCAAATGAGCTGTATGCAAATGAGCCTTGGGGTTTTAAGTTTTCTTTCATTAAATGTGCGCAAAGCTGGATTATAATCAACGCATTATAATCAAGATTCAAAGGTTCAAAAAGTTTACTGTCAAATCTTCATATTCACATGTTTTTTTTCTGGCTGTCAGACTTCTGAACAGTGCACACTTCCGGCTCAGTCGGCCTCTCCATCTTGCCACATGTTTAACTTGTACTTTTCTATTGGAACTGCTAAATGCTCTTGATGTACTTTTAATATTACTTATTTAGGAACTTAGGAGTACATTTCGTTCAGTCTTTTACATGTTTGAATGACAAATAAAGAACCTTAAACCTTGAAAAAATTTAATTACGTTTCTCACTCTCAATCAAAGCTAAATAAAATAATAATAATAATAATAATAATAATAATAATAATAATAATAATAATAATAATAATAACATGAAAGTTCAAAGTTCTTCTTAGGGACAGAGCCTGGGGTGTAGAGGTCATATGGTTGTATTTTTTCCCGGTTTATTAAATATATAGTTTTTACGCTTGTGCATTTGTAAGATTGGTAAAGTATCTCTTACTTGTATCGGCTTTCAAATGAGGCCATTGCGCTCTTAACTTTATATCCTGTGGTCTGCAGACAGATCCCGCTTTGGTCTTTGTGATCAGAGATTTTAAGCCTCGTAAGATTCTCCTCGTGTCTGTGGTGTTTGCGCTTTTTGTCGCACGTTTAAAAATCGTTTAAGACCGAAAAATCCTGTAGTGTGTAGCGGCCTTTAGTCCACTTTCTTATACAGTCTATGCAAACAATACACTACAACTAATTAAAACATGTTTTTGACAAATAGAACATTGTCAAAACGATAAAAGATCTTGGTCTTGATCTAAATATGTTATGTGTTCGCAGTTAATCCCCGCAGAAGTGTTTTATCTCCTCCCATAAAACCGAGCTTACACTGTGAGTCTCTGTATTGTTGCTTCAGACACTCGAGTCAGAATCCCGGGGCCCGTTTTGGAGCTCACATCTCAAGCCCGGAGGCAGCGTTGGACATAAATTCTTGCCGTTGTCAGCTCGTGTTTGTGGAGTGGCGTCGTGTCTCGGCTCCCCTGTTCGCCGCGCTTTATTTAGACCAAATGTCACCCTCCATAAATCGCGGAGAAGAGGGGGTCCGTCAGCGCTGCCAGGCCCAGAGAGGAGCACCTGCACCGGGGCAGAGACAGTCGGGACGCCCCTTCAAAACCCCGCACGCTCACAGGTTTGGAGGAACGCGCTCCGGCTTGTTCTAAATCAGAAATAATAAAGGAAAGTGTCAGTTGTGTTTGTGAGTGGAGCAGGTGCCAACTCCAAACTTGCACCAACTATAAACTGGGGACTTGGATTTGACTGTTACAAGTGAATTTAAAGCTACTACATTACACAAAAATGGATTCTTGTGAGTTTTACGCCATTTTATAATGTCGTTACCTCCTCAGAAACAGACCTGGAGTTGTGTTTTGTTTCATTCACATGTTTGAGTAACTCTTTATTGTTAGTCTGTACATTTCCAAAGCTCAAAATGCTCCATTCGACATGAAATTTAGTGTTAGTTTTCAAAATGACAGCATTTTTTTTACTTTAACCCCTGAAGACCTAAGGGCAATTTTAGTACATTTCTCCTCGCCTGGATTTTTTTCTTAATTTTGCTTTTAAAACTGCCCCTTTTACCCTATAATGAAGTGTTCTACCTCCTTTTGTTCAGTCCAACCTGTTATTTCACAATCTGCTGCTGTAGTTGTGTCATGAGGCTGTGATAAAAGCTACAGGACCAGAAATAGAGATGAAAAAAAAAAAACAGAAAATAAAATTCCCACTCTTTTATACAAAACACACAGCAAACATGTAGAAACAACTTTTTGGACATAAAAAATGCTTAATTTAGGGCCTTAGCTACAAAAATGCAAAATATCAAGTCTGTAAGTAAATAAAAAATCTCCTTATTGCCCTAAAAACAAAAAAAAGTGCAATCGCTCCATTACTTTTCTGGTCCAGTCCTGGAAACAGCTCCTGTCAGGTCCAGGGCCAGAGCCACAGCACTTCTGCATTTCCAGGTGTTTATTACATTTGGATTTGTTCATTTTGAGTGAAATAAACCTTTAAATAAAAATAGAAAGAGATGCACAATTACACACACCAAGATGTGTAATTTTCCATGTGTGTGAGAATTAACTCCACTTAGAGCGACTTTTTCACTCGTTATAAACACACACAGTCAGAGGAGTCGACCATCTTGACTCACTTCACTCTTTGGCAAAGTTTGGCTCGATCAAAATGGACGGAGCGCATGAGTTTGGGGAAAACAAAGTTCCTACTGGACACTCGTTTTGCTCACGTCATCACACAGCGTGAGTGTGACGTAGGATAAAGCCGCAGAAATGTACGGAAACCTCTATGTCTGCACTTTCAGAGGGGAAAAGGAAGTTTCTGTCTTTTACTGTGAGAACGTTCTGCGCGGTTATAGAAACATATTCCTCTGTAACGTGTACGATAACGTAGGTCTTCGAGGGTTAAGTGCAATAGAAATGGGCAATTCCAGGTCTGAAATGAACCAAATGATTCTAATGAAAGTGTTTGGCGTTGAAAGAGCCATTAAACCCCCTCCTGAAGCTCGCGTGATGATTGACAGCCGACCGACAGCCACAACAATCCAACACGGCGTGGACCGGCGCGCTCCGGAGTTTCAAACAGAGCGGCCATTTGTGCTCGGATCACGACGTTTCCCTTTTCTCCAGCCACGCCGGGACATGGCGTAATAACCTGGGTCTGACTCACTGCAGTACAAAAAGCTAAATCTCGTCAAGTTAAGATGACTTGAATTCAGAAAGTTTTATGATGATCTGAGTAAATTTCACTTGATAAAATGATCTGCCAGTAGAACATACATACAAATATGAAAATACATTTTAAAATAGGAAAAACAACAACTTTTTACACTTAAAATAAGAAACAAAATCAAACGTTGCTTGAAATAAGAAAAACATGCTTATTGCACTTCAGATCATTTTACTTGTCAAGTTGAATCGACTCAAATAAAGTAAAATGTTCTTAATTTAAGTCATTTTAACTCACCTACAGTGTGGCGGTCGTTAGTCCAACCCGGAAACTCAAATGTTCTGGCCGTAGTTGATCCTAAAGAGGCCGTTACAGACACGACTTTCACCCAAAAATCTGATTTTTTTAACAAATATGCACTAAAATGCCAAAATAAGGCAAAATAAACTGTGGATGAAGGATAACGAGGTCTGTGAGCACTTTTAACTAGACTTTTATTTCTCTATTTTGTTTTGTAATGTGTTGTCGTGTTTTTTGTGTCACTTGCCGAGGGACAACAGATGGAAATTAGCATCTTTGCTATAACCTGACATATTTACACTGTTATTTACATGTGTTCATTAATATGCACTGTCCCTATCAAATAAAATAAATAATAATCATAACATTTTTTATTTATATATATATTTTTAATTTTCTGTAGTAACAAAGTAAACATAAAACATAATACATATACAAAACAAAAAAACAACAAAAAAGAAGGGATGGGGGTTGTGTGTTGTACAGCGGTTGCAGTGTTTGCATGACATTTTAGGGTCAAATTTGCATTTAGATATTTTTTGTTCCCTTATCTGTTTGTTTTCTGTTTTAATTAAGTTCATAATTCATCAATTTATATAAATATATATACCTTTTTTAGGTATACATTTCTATTTTAGACCCCTTTACTCAACTCAACGTTATTTCTAGAGCACTTTAAAAACAATACAGTCGCCCGAAGTGCTGGACACAAACAGCGACAAATACAGTGACAGGTACAACACAAATACTGGGAAAAAGTCGACCCTCAAACTGAGGTAAAAGACAAGGAGAAAAAGTGAGGTTTTAGGAGGGACTTAAAAACAGGCAGTGAGTCGGTCAGTCTGATGTGCAGAAGGAGCTGATTCCACAAAAAGCCTGATCCCCTCTCTGTTTTCTCCTGGTGTCTGGGACGTGAAGGAAAGCCTGATCTGCGGACCTGAGAGCACGAGAGGACGAGTGAGGGACGAGCAGGTCAGACGGACACTGAGGGGGCCACGCCATGGAGGCATTTAAGAGCAAATAAACACATTTTACACAGCTAATCAGTAGAAACAAGGAATTTGGGTGTTTAGTGTCCCTTTAAAAGCACTGTGGAGCACTTCCTGTATTACTAGGGATTGTGTGAATGAAACTAAACACAACTCCAGGTCTGTTTGTGACGAGAACATGATACCGTAGATTAAAAAATAGCGTAATATGGTCCCTTTAACATTACCTAACAACGTTTTTGCAATAAATAAATATAAACGTACCTTTAAAATGTATTTATTTCCTGCCAAACTAAATACAACACGCTCCTTTTGCATTTCTGGCACTCTTGCAGTCTCCCAGTGCCAGTGTTTGTTACAGCAGCAAAGGCGCCGCGCTCTGAATGTCCCGGAGTCGAACATTATCGTCATTCATCACGTCGCGCTCGTAACAGTTTCATTACGATCTTTTTCACACGTCACTTACGCACGCAGCTCTGTAAATGGACACGTCTCCTGTGTCGGTGGGTTTATTTATTCATTTGTGTATCAGATGCAGCTGTCGGCGCTCGCGCTCCGTCATCCACACCTCAGGAAATTAGACGCGGGAAAAGTGACAAAACAATCTCACAAAACCAAGGCCGTGCGTTCACCGTCTCCTCTGACATCACAAAAGGAAGATCTGAGGAGTTCAGTAGTAAATCACTTCAGTTCGGAGTATCGGCTCTATTCACCGGAAGACGTTTGGAAACAGGTGGATGACGACTTCCGATGTAGTTCCCGGCTCTGGGCATGGGAAAAACCCGTGGATTCAGCAGCAGCGTCTTCACAACCTGACAAAGCTTTTCATGGGGGACGGGACTCTGATCGTGTCTTCAGTGTTACTTACAGGGTTATTAAGTTAGACAAATTAAAAAACATAATAAATTAACACGCACCTTATAAATACGGTGATGAAGAAAGCTTCTAGATGAAGAAAACCGGGACATTTTCTCAGTTTTCCAGATTTTGTCAGCGTTCCTGTTGTGGATTGAAGAATAAAACTGAAGAAAAGTGGTCTTGAATCAAAGAGTCTGGACTTATTCAAGCAACTGTGCACACAATTACAGAGAAATGATGAAAACAAAACCTTCTGTCCCTCACGCCAGGTCCGTCTCTCCCTAATTTTAACGGTAAAACAAAAACAGGCTTCTTATACCGTTCAACATGAGGTAATACTTACGATAGGATTGATCTAAACAGTTCTCAAAAGGAGACGACTTGTCCGGGTCAGCTGGGGCCTCGATCAGATTGAACCCAAGGTACCGATATATTTCTAAATGATGAGAATGAACAAAGCAACAACTTGTGGTTTGACAATGATGGATAAAAACAGAGCAGAGTGACCCCAGGAACAGCAGATCACCACTGCACGAGAGCAGGGATACAGAAATACTTTAGCAGTTGGGAGTTACCGGTTATCTAAAGCCATAAAATACTCTTTTAGCTTAATAACTACTCACTGTTTGTTCTCCAGCAGAAAGCCGTAAGGATCATTCATGGGGCAGGTCACAGGGACCACACCAATTCATTACTTTTACAGTCAAAATTATTAAAATTGAAAGACATTAGACGATACAAATTTTATTTAAGGCAAAACACAGACTATTGTATTGGCTGTTCACAGAGAGGGAAGCGGGTGATCGTTTGTGAGGGAAATTTGATAATAAAGTTACAAGGGTGAAAACCAGAAGGAGGTTTCTGTATTTCTGTTCGTAGAGGAAGATTGTGGAATAAGTTAAATGTGGAGCTCAAGGAAGGTCCAAATTTAAAACAGTTTAAAAAAATGTTTAAAGAAATTACTTTGTCACACTACACTAATGAAGAAGCTTCTTTTTGAGACACTTATTGTTACTGTTGGTGTGAAAGGAACGATCTAATGTTTACTGTACTGTTATAATTTAAATGTGAGCGATGACTTAGGTCTGTAAAGTTGCTCGGTTAAGTCCTAATGAAAGATGGCGCCAGCGTGTACCGGCAGCCGTCTACCTGCTCTACTAAAATTGATGTTTGTTGTGTCATTACTCTGTATTTTGTGCCAAGATATCTCTGGTCTACTAGTCTTTGATCGCCAGGCACTTTTTGACCTAAAACGCTCTCACGAACTATTTCTTGATCACAATTTTGAGGATCATGCATCCAGACTCCCTCCTCACTTGGCATCAGTCCCGGCCTACCTGCTGCGCTCACCTGTCTCCACACGGAGGAAGCGTCCCAGGAAGCGAGGAAAACGTGGAGGCATATTAGTGAGTGAGGGCTTACAGGAGAGCTATTTCTGGATTTGTTCCTCTCCATGTCACGCCTGGAGGCCCAGCATTTTGGAGATCACGCGGATTGCGGTGGATCCAACCTGTGACTCCAGTGCGCCTGGACACCGGCCTGCGTCACCTGCCGCTAGTAGCGCCGCTCCTCACGCGACTGGCCAAACGCCGCGGCGTGGAGTTGGGATGCCTTCGGTCGCTGCGCCGCTGCTCTACGCGGAGTCCCGAGGATGTGACTCTCCGCTTGGGCCTTTTGAATGCTAGATCGCTAACTAATAAAACCTTCCTCCTGAATAATCTCTTCACTTCACGGAATCTGGATTTTATGTTGCTCACAGAGACATGGCTCCAAGCCGGTGAGTCTTTCCCATTTTCAGAACTTTTACCACCTGACTGTCTCTTTCTGAACTCTCCTCGGACTTCTGGTAGAGGTGGGGGATTAGCAACAGTGTACAAATCCAGGTACATCTGTCAGCAGGTTCCGATAAACCATTTTGAGTTTTGAGCTTCAGACTTTCACATTAAGCCTTGACTTCCGGTTTTATGCGCTTTGGTATATCGCCCTCCAAAGTTCAATAAAAGATTTTATCCAGGACTTCACAGCTCTTTTGACTGACCTACTTTTGCGCTATGACCAGTTTTTAATTGTCAGGGATTTTAATATTCATGTCTGCTGTGAATCCAGACCTCTGGCGAAAGACTTTTAAATTTGATCGATTCGTTTAACTTAACTCAGTCGGTGTTGGGCTCAACACACGAAAAGGACACACACTGGACTTGGTATTGTCTTTTGGTCTTAATGTCAATCTAATGGAGATTTGCGAAACGCATTTTTCGGATCACTTTGCCGTGATGTTCTGTATAACACTGCCTCAAAGTGTGGTTAGTCCGTGCGCCCCAAGCGCGCCAAATGCGCACAGTGAACTCTATGACTGCCTCTTTGTTTTCTGGCATGTTCAGTGCATCGGTAACTATAAACCAAGATGACTGGCAAAACACCACGCCGGATGGCTTGATCTCTCATTTCAACACCGTTTGTACAGAGTTGTTGGATGTAGTGGCTCCATTAAAGCTAAAGCGCGCAAAGCCCATGGCACAGCCTTGGCTAAATGAGAATACGCGTGAGGCTAGACGCGCATGTAGACGCGCTGAGAGGAAATGGAAAAAAGAACGTCTACAGGTCTCTCTGCAAATATCAGAGACAGTCTGGTCGAATATCAGAGGGTAGTTAAAGCTGCTAAATGTTGTTTTATATCAAACATGGTGTCAACAAACTGTCACAAACCCCAGATGCTTTTCTGTACTTTGAAGTCTCTGTTAACTCCATGTATAACAAATGTTGCTGTGCCCTCATCTACACTCTGTGAAAATTTTCTATCATTCTTTAGGGATAAAGTTTCTGCTCTTAGACTGTCACTGCCTTCTGCTGTGGACCCTGTAGCTTCAGCAGTCTGTAATTCAGTATTTGACTGTTTTGAGCTAGTGTCTTTTTCAGACTTGAAAAAAATTGTTCAACAGCTAAAACCTTCCTTATGTCCTCTAGATATTATTCCAAGTCGTCTGTTCAAGGATGTTTTTGATTCTATTGGACCTTATATTGTTAATGTTGTGAACGTGTCTCTTATGTCTGGTTGCTTTCCTACTTCCCTGAAACATGCTGTGGTCCAACCCCTCATCAAAAAGCCTAATCTCGACCTAATGTTCTGTCTAACTTCAGACCTATCTCTAAATTGCCCTTTCTGTCTAAGATTTTAGAGAAGGTTGCTTATGACCAACTGCAGGCTTTACCTTGATTTTAATGACATTGGTGAAAAAATTCCAATCTGGGTTTAAATCTCAGCACAGCACCGAAACAGCTCTTTTTAAAAGTTTTTAATGACCTGCTTTTAACTGTTGACTCTGGGAAATCTGCAGTTCTTTTGCTTTTAGACCTATCAGCCGCCTTTGACACGGTGAATCACAGGATCCTTCTGTCCCGCCTGGAGACACATGTGGGCATTAAGGGTACAGCACTCTGCTGGTTTCAATCTTATCTGTCAGATAGGACTTTCTCTGTAAACTTAGGACAGTCCTCCTCCTCTGTGTCTCCCTTAGAGTACGGCGTGCCTCAGGGTTCTACATTAGCGCCAGCCCTCTTTGCACTGTATATGCTCCCTCTGGGGGATGTTTTTAGAAAGCACAATGTCACTTTTCACTGTTTTGCTGATGATATTCAAATATATCTGCCAGTGACTGCAAATAACAACCAGAGCACGAGCAAAGCTCTGCAGGACTGCCTCAGGGATGTACGGACTTGGCTGAATGCAAACTTCCTAAACTTAAATCAAAGTAAAACTGAAATTGTTGTGTTTGGGCAAACTAACCCACTGATTGGACAGGACAGTGTGATTGGCCCCCTGTCCTCCTACTGTCTCCCTGCAGTGAGGAATCTTGGGGTGATCATGGACTCAGGTTTAAACTGGACAAGCACATAAGCTCTGTGATAAAGTCCAGCTTCTTTCATTTTGAGGCTCCTTTCTAAAAATAAAGCCCTACCTCTCTCGGGCAGATTTTGAAAAAGGCTGTTCATGCTTTTATAACTTCGCGGCTGGACTACTGCAATTCTCTGTATGTGGGGCTAGACCAGAGCTCCCTGCAGCGCCTACAACACGTCCAGAACTCTGCAGCTCGTCTGCTCACTAATACTAAGAGACGTGAGCACATCACACCTGTGCTGTGTGACCTGCACTGGCTCCCTGTCTTCTATCGGTGCAATTTAAAATGTTGTTAATTGTGTTTAAATGTCTACACTCTTTAGGTCCAGTATATTTGAGAGAATTACTGGAGCCCTACACTCCACCCAGAGGCCTGAGGTCAGCCGACCAGCTCTGTTGGTCGTGCCCAAAACTCGGCTCAAGACGAGGGAGACAGAGCCTTTTCTGTGGCAGCGCCCAGACTGTGGAATAACCTTCCTCTTCCTGTCAGATCCTCTCAGTCCGTAACGCAGTTCAAGACTAGATTGAAAACTCATTTCTTTTCCTGGCATTTAATACTAGTTAGTCAGTTTATCTTGTTTTATTAGGTTATTCTTTTTTCTCTTTTGTCCTCATATGGTGTTGTATATGCATATGTTTGTTATCCTTTATGTGAAGCACTTTGGTCAACTGAAGTTGTTTTTAAATGTGCTATAGAAATAAACTTGACTTGACTTGACTTGAAAGACTAACAGGAAGTGAAAAAGGACTAACTTTCTAAATTTGGAGAAGGGGCGGGATTTAATATGGTTTTTTTACTTCCTCCCACTCCTTTTCAGGCATGTAAACAAATTTGATCGTCCGTGTTTACATTTTCTTTCCTTTTGCTTCTTGTATTTGGAGTTTGCAGGTCTGTACATATGGTTTTGTGCCCTATGCTCGAAATAAACCAACCATATATAACAAAGTAAGAAGTTCCCGTCACAGTGACTATCGCCAGCAGAGCCCAAACGAAGTCGTCATCCGCATGTTTCCAAACGTCTTCCGGTTTGTGACGTAAACGTGAATAGAGCCCATTGAAGGAACATAACCTGAGCGCTTAAAGTTTTTTGAAAAGTACTAAATTCACAACTGAACATGTGTTTCCAGAGCCGTCACCTGCAGATAGAGACACATACAAGTTTGTCTTACTTTCAGTTTATGGACAGGCCTCGTGTGAAAGCTCAGAACCTCCAGAATTCCCTCGCTGTATGATCCTCACGGTACGATATTGATTGTAAAGAAACTTGTGATTCGATATATTGTGATGGTTGTGAGACCTTTGACGATACGATATCACCACATTTACGTTATTGTTACATCCTTAGTAAAAGCTATATTTGATTTGAACATTTTTATCTCATGGGGGGGACGCAGTGTGGTTTAGATCCCCAATCCAGGATCTTACCTTCTCTAGTAGCCACGTTTTCCCCAGATGCTTCACAGAAGGGCAGAGAAATGATTTAACGACAACTCTAGTAAATGTCCATCCATCCATCCATCTTCTTCCGCTTATCCGGGGCCGGGTCGCGGGGGCAGCAGTCTAAGCAGGGGCTCCCAAGCTTCCTTCTCCCCAGCCACTTCCACCAGCTCCTCCGGACGGACCCCGAGGTGTTCCCAGGCCGAGAGACATAGTCCCTCCAGCGTGTCCTGGGTCTTCCCCGGGGCCTCCTACCGGTGGGACATGCCCGGAACACCTCCCGAGGGAGGCGTCCAGGAGGCATCCGGACCAGATGCCCGAGCCACCTCAACTGGCTCCTCTCGACGTGGAGGAGCAGCGACTCTACTCCGAGCTCCTCCCGTGTGACCGAGCTCCTCACCCTATCTCTAAGGGAGCGCCCGGCCACTCTGCGGAGGAAACTCATTTCGGCCGCTTGTATCCGCGATCTCGTTCTTTCGGTCATTACCCAGAGCTCATGACCATAGGTGAGGGTAGGAACGTAGATTGACCGGTAAATCGAGAGCTTCTAGTAAATGTAAATATGATTTATTTTACAGATAATAGAGTCGGCCAATTAACAGACAGTTTAAGTCTGGATCCTCTTAAAAGCCCAATGCAAGAAAGACCCAGAAGAACGTGTTTGAGTTACATTTATAGCTTCTATAGGACATCCCACTCTTATACATCTGGAATTTCTCAAACATGTTTTGCACAGAACACTTCTCCATTTATTACCCAATTATGATTAATTTGCACCATCGTACCGCTTGCCAGACGTCTTTAGTTTGCACTTCCTCCTAACCTCTGACCCCTTAATGCTCCAAACTGGTGGTCCCAAAGATAAGGAAATAATCATCCTGGGGAAGGCCATGAAGTATAATACAGTAGTGTAGCAGATACCACAGCAGTAAAGTCAGGTTTGTGGGATTTTAAATGAAAATCTTGTTTACTTCGATGTTTTTAGATGATGTTTTAACAGTTTTCAAGGTAAACGTGACTTTGACCATGTTTTTTCGGCAAATTTCAAGAAAGAGCGACAGTGGAGCGAACATTTTTTAGCTATTTTAACTAGACAAGGTTAAAAATCTCCGTGGATCAATGTGGAAAAGCTTGAAACTAGAAAAATAAAATGAAATGAAAATTCTGGACCTACAATCAAAATAAATAGAAATGCAAAACAAAACCTACCCAAATCAAAGATCCACATTCTGAACTCAAGTCATATTTTTGTCCATTTTGATGATTTGTTTCCATGTTTCTGCTCCTTCAGAGGCAGACCGGGCATTCGTGGGGCAGGTGCTCGCAGAGGCAGGTGTAATTCATCCCCCGCTCGCCGTGTTCGCCTGTCACATGACACGGGGAGGCCATGTTAGGTTAAACGTGGGAGCGCTGGATCAGATTAGAGGAACGACGAGAGGCAGATGGGCCAAACTCCAGGCTCCACTGTACAGGACGGAGAGGACGAGGCCGGTGTTCGCGGGGAACGGGATCATGTCCGTGTCTAAAGGTCCGTTATTCTGCGTCGTGCGTCAAACGGGGCCTCAAATCTAAAAGAAAAGCCGATGTTTCCGTGCGACCTCCTCGTCTTTATGACTTTGATGTTACGTAATATGACATTTAAGGTATTTTCGACCAACAAAACGACTGTAACTGGATAAAACTGACATTATTGGCTAAGAAATCACCCATTAGTTCTGGACATGCCCTTTACTGGATTAATTCACTTTTAAATTTACTGAAAATTCGTAAATCTGTAACCCAAAAATGTTGAATTCAGATTTTCTTGTTTTTGAACATTTGTAATTCCAGAAAACTCCATATTAACATGCTCCCCAGGCTAAATCACACCCCCTTCAGAGCGCTGTCACAACACAATCAGCGTGAATAGTGAAACTACAGAAATTGTGCTGTATTTTTTCAGATTGTGCTTTTGTATCTTCATGGAAAACCTCTTCAGGTATGGTTTTTGAGGGAAAGCTCCAAAAAACATCATTTGGTTTAATTGATACTGTACTGTGATGACGCTGGGTGTGTTCTACGTGTGTCTCTATGGTGAAACATTCAGCAGTTGCCACGGAGACACAATGCACACATTAACAAACACTGCCACAAAAGTTTTAACAGTCTGAAAAAAGAAAAACACCACAAAATGTACTTAAACCACACATTTTCAGAAGCCTGCACAGCAAAATCTGAAGTGTTAAAATTTCAGGGTAAAATTTTCAGAGTTGTTTTTAACCCCTTAACGCCTGAATTTATATAAATGTATAGAAAAAAAAAAAGTTTGGTGTGTGCTTTTTGCCTTTAAGTAGATAGTAAATTAAATTGGGATTATTCGGTTTATTGCATATTTGTGACACTCGTCATAAGGGGTTAACACAAAAAGTGTTATTTTAAGTATTTGAAAGTTAACTGGGGGTTCGAGTTGGGGTTATTTGCCCATATTAGTGTTAATTCAACTTCCCTTTGTGTTAATTTGGCACCTCCCGCCCACCACTTCAAACACCTGCCAGACAAGACCAGTTTCAACCAGTTTTGTACAGACTTTCATCATAAGACAACTCTACAAAGTGTTACCCGTTTACTCTTAAAACGTTAATATAACTCTTGATTTTGGGGTTGAACGGGAACTTTGGTCCAGTGTGACTTAATTAACATTTCCAAAAAATGCTAAATTAACTCTTGAACAGACTGGACTCATATAAACCCTGAGAAAATGTTAAAATTGATTCTGGGAGAGTTGATTTTAACATTCCACTTTCAGCTGTGTGGTCAGTCCGAGTAGTCATGGTCCTTTTTTAGGAGGAATTTCAGCCAAAAAGTTGAAAATGACTAACTGAAAAACTATTGACTAATGCTAGTAAGTAAGTTTTTATTACAGCACTGTTCACAGACATAAGTCACAAAGAGGATTATTCATTCACTCCAGACCTGGTGGTGGTAAATCACTATTGTAGCCACATCACATCTCATGGTACCGTATTTATTACAATATTTTGTGGAGGAATCTGCCACTTTTTTCCTCTAAAAATGCTTCACACGACTTAATCCAAAGAATGAAGATGTAAAAGTGCTTAGAACAGTTATTTCTGCATGTCGTTTGCACTGAAACGGAGCAAAGGATCATGGTCTATGTAGTTCCCTCTGTTCTTTTTAGCTATTTCTGCATCAGAACTGTTCATTTAAGCAAAGAGACTTGGGATTCGATATATTGTGATGCTCCACGATATTATTGTGAGACCTTTGACGATACGACACCACCAGATTTACGCTATTGTTACTGTTACTGCAGCTGGTCGCTTGTCACTGCTCAACTAAATCAACTCTTTCTAGTCAGATTGTGTTCAAATAAACCTCATATTATAATCCTTTAGGAAAACCTTTAGGAAATATGGATGACTTCAGCTTCAAAGTATCAATACGTCCTCTTTAAAGACAAGTTATTCTCAAAGTTGCCTCCACAGTCTCTTCCACCACTCGTTTTCACAGTATATTTCTTTAAACTTTTGCTGATTCGAGTCATTGATCCGCGGCCCGTCCACGTGTCGTACAGTACTTGACCTCCACAGCGCCGCTCAAACCCCGGCCGCAGTCTGTACAAAGCCCCGGACTCTTGATTTGGTCGGTCAGCGCGACGGCTGCTTATCTCGCCCACATCGATTGGTCGACGGTCACTGGCGACTGGAGGCTGCAGCCAATCAATGAGGGCGTCCCCGTCTCCTTGACCGTCTGCGATTAAAGCTGCCGTCTGATTGGCCGGGCCGGACGCGCTGAGGAGTTTGGGAAA
This sequence comes from Odontamblyopus rebecca, assembly GCA_030686955.1. Taxonomy (NCBI): domain Eukaryota; kingdom Metazoa; phylum Chordata; class Actinopteri; order Gobiiformes; family Gobiidae; genus Odontamblyopus; species Odontamblyopus rebecca. Next base: position 5,932,991 of record CM060667.1, read on the forward strand.
GTATCAGTGTTTTTCAAGTTAAGGAGAAGGATCTGAGATATGTCAAAGATTGTTACCGCAGTTACAATACTCGAATAACTAGAAGAGCTACACTGAATCAGCAAATCTGCAGTTTCTTCTCCTTTGTTTTGTTTTTACCTTTCAAGAAACTATTATTAAAGGTCCTATATTACACAAAATGGACTCTTGTGAGCTTTAAACCAAGTTAGAACGGTCTTGGTCTCAACACCGGCCTCTACACCATTTTTTCTTGATCTCGTCACTTTACTCCAGCGCATTTGGACTTGGACTTGGTTTTGAAGGCACTTGGACTTGTCTCGGACATGAAGGCGCTTGGACTCGGTCTTGTCTTGATCTCGAAGGCACTTAGACTAAATCTTGTCTCAGTTTAGAAGGCGCTTGGACTTGGCCTTGTCTCGGTCTTGAAGACATTTGGACTCGGTTTAGTCTCAGTCTTGAAGATGCTTGGACTCGATTTTGTCTCGGTCTTGAAGACGCATGGAGTCAGTTTTGTCTCGGTCTTGAAGGCACTTGGACTCGGTTTTGTCTCGGTCTTGAAGGCACTTGGACTCGGCTTTGTCTCGGTCTTGAAGACGCTTGGACTTGATCTTGTCTCGGTCTTGAAGACACTTGGACATGGTCTTGAAGATGCTTGGACTCGGTCTTGTCTCGGTCTTGAAGACGCTTGAACTCGGTTTTGTCTCGGTCTTGAAGAAGGTTGGACTCGGTCTTGTCTCGGTCTTGAAGACACTTGGACTCAGTCTTGTCTCGGTCTTGAAGCCACTTAAACTCGGTCTTGAAGACACTTGGACTCAGTCTTGTCTCGGTCTTGAAGCCACTTAAACTCGGTCTTGAAGACACTTGGACTCGGTCTTGTCTCAGTCTTGAAGCCACTTAAACTCGGCCTTGTCTCGGTCTTCAAGACGCTTGGACTCTTCGCTTGTCAAGTGCGATCATGTTTCAAAAAGTGCGACAAATACAATAAAAACGCCCACTTATTTAAATAAGTTTATGACTTAAATCCTCCCTCCCTGAGTGTGTTCATGTGAGTTTGGACTTTTGAAATCTCCGCTGAAGCTGTAACACAGTCATAGTCTGTAGATGCTCCATCTGACCTCGTTACTTTCACACGTGATAATGCCAAACCCACACTGGCCATATTTGGAAGTTCAAAGGGTGTTTTTAACCAAATACATATTCATTTTCTATGTAAATGAAATTGAAATGAGCGTGGAGGTGTTCGTCGCAGTGATGTTGGTAAATGTCACTTGAAGGACATTGTCTGTGTTAGAACGTTTGTGAATCTGGGGCAGAGTTCTCAGCATTTTCTTGTGGAAGTTATGGAAATTTTTTTATGAAAAGATTCATGAATGAGGCCCATTGTTTGTACAAAAAGAAGGAATCATAGGTTTTCAAAATGTTTTTATTTGTATTCCCTCTGTACTTTTTAACTTTTTAACTGCATTTATAGAACTATTGCTTTCAACTTTGTCAAGGTACAAACAGGAGCTCATCAGACTGTCTCTGTCTAAACCTGCCACCAGTGTCTCTCCATATCCTTATTTACTAACTAAACAAATGCATAGGAATAAAGAGCAGGTTCTGCTTTGTACAAAACGTTTTACACTTTGAGTAAATGTGACAGATGCAAAAAACAGACGACCAAGTTTGAAAAATCCTCCGGAGGGTTCAAAAACACACTCCATTTTCATTTGGCATCTGGTGTTTTCGAGAAAATCCCGAACTTTTCCTTTTCTTTTCTTTCCATTGTCGTCTTAAGTGGAGATCTGGAGCTCGTTTGGTTTTGTTTGTTTTTGTCTGTGGAGGTTCAGGCTCCGGTGTGTCTGCTGATGGACTTCCCGATCTCTCTTTAAAACAGATAAGACCCATCGTGACGGGGAGGAGTTTAAGACCGTTTTATCGTCTATTTACCGAACTTTAAAGGTGCACTGTGGAGTTTTTCCGGCGGAGGGTTCTTCAAACGCTTTTCTTCGTGGAGATGTTGTTGCTTTTCACCCCGAGACAGATCTTTAGGTTCAAAACTCTCTTATTTTTGCATCAATTTGTCCACAGAAATGGAATAAAAACAGAAAAATGGCCCCGCTTTCCTGTGAATCTGCATCTCCTCTTCTCCTCCTCCTCCTCCTCTTCCTCCCCTCTTCTTTCTCTCTTGGAGCGATGGAGGACCGTGGGCGTGTGACGCAGAGTTGGCAGTGCCTCTCTCTCCCCGCTCTTCTCTCTTTTCTATTTCCCCTCTTTCCTCCCTCTCTTCCGCTATCTCCCCCTTTTTTTCTCTCCTCTTTCCCTTCTCACCATCTGTCGTTTCTCTCCTCTCTCTTTCTCTCTCATCCCCCTTCTCTCCCCTCTTCATCCTTTCTCTTCACTTTCCCTATAACCTTTTCCACCCCACTCTCCTCTTTCTCTCTCATCTCTTCCTCTCTTCCCCTCCTCTCCTTCTCTCGCTTGCTTTTCTTCCATCTCTTCGCTCTCCTCTCTCTTTCCTCTCTTTCTGTTCTCCCACATCCCTCCCCTCCTCTCTCATTTCTCTCTCCCCCTCTCTCCTCTCTTCCTCTACTCCCTCTCTTTGCTCTCTCCTCTCTTCCTCTACTCCCTCTCTTTGCTCTCTCCTCTCTTTCCATTCTCCCTCTCTCTTCTCTCCCATCCCACATTCCTCTCTCCTCCCTCCTCTCTCTTCCTTCTCTCTTCTCTCCCTTCTCTTTCCACTCTCTCCTCCCTCATCTCCCTCTCTCTTCTCTCCGCTCTCTTCCTCCATCTCTCGCCCTCTCTCTTCTCCTATCTCTTCTCTCCTCTCCCACATCTCTCTCTTCTACCTCCTCTCCCTCTTCCTCGCTCCTTCTCTCTAACATATGTGCACTGATCCTGAAGTGTTCCCTCTCTCTGTTCCCTCTCTTCTCTCCCCTCTCTCCCCTCTTCCTCTCCCTCCATCCTTCCCTCTCTCATCTCCCCTCTCTCCTTCTATCCCTCCATCCCTCTCTCTAATATATGTGCACTGATCCTGAAGTGTTCCCTCTCTCTTCTCTCCTCTCTTTTCCTTCTCTTCCCTCTCTCTTCTCTCCATCCCTCTCTCTCTCTCTCTAACATATGCACGCTCATCCTGAAGTGTTCCCTCTCTTCTCTCTTCCCTCTCTCCATCCCTCCCTCTCTCTCTCTCTCTCTCTCTAACATACGCGCGCTCATCCTGAAGTGTTCCCTCTTTCTCTCTTCCCTCTCTCCATCCCTCCCTCTCTCTCTCTCTCTCTAACATACGCGCGCTCATCCTGAAGTGTTCCCTCTCTCTCTCCTCCCTCCCTCTCTCTCTCTAACATATGCGCGCTCATCCTGAAGTGTTCCCTCTCTCTGTTTCCTCTCTCTTCTCTCTCCTCTTTCTCCCTCTCTCTTCTCTCCCTCCCTCTCTCTCTCTCTAACATTTGCACGCTCATCCTGAAGTGTTCCCTCTCTCTCTCCTCCCTCTCTCCATCCCTCCCTCCCTCTCTCTCTCTAACATATGCGCGCTCATCCTGAAGTGTTCCCTCTCTCTGTTTCCTCTCTCCTCTCTCTCCTCTTTCTCCCTCTCTCTTCTCTCCCTCCCTCTCTCTCTCTCTAACATTTGCACGCTCATCCTGAAGTGTTCCCTCTCTCTCTCCTCCCTCTCTCCTCTCCATCCCTCCCTCCCTCTCTCTCTCTAACATATGCACACTCATCCTGAAGTGTTCCCTCTCTCTTCTCTCCCTCCCTCTCTCCCTCCCTCCCTCCCTCCCTCCCTCCCTCTCTCTCTCTAACATATGCACGCTCATCCTGAAGTGTTTCCTCTCTTCTCTCTTCCCTCTCTCCCTCCCTCTCTCCCTCCCTCTCTCTCTCTCTCTCTAACATATGCGCACTCATCCTGAAGTGTTCCCTCTCTCTCTCCCTCCCTCCCTCCCTCCCTCCCTCTCTCTCTAACATATGCGCTCTCATCCTGAAGTGTTCCCTCTCTCTGCCAGAAGAACCCCCTCCTCCGTCTCTTCGCGTTCAGAACATCTAATTCCCAAACAGAAGCGAGGCCCAAAAATACTCGTGTCCTCGGCTGTGGCTGGAGCGCCTCCCGGAGACGCCCGGGACTCGCTGTAATCCACCACCACGAGGACGACGCCGCCGCTTTGGAGGTTTTCACTAAATTACCGGGCTCTTCACGCCAGCGGAAAAACTGCAAGTCATTCAGAGCTATTTTCTGTCCCTGAAATCTGGAGGAAAAAACTGAAATCTGGAGGAAAAAAACAGACGAACAATGTAAACAGACGAAGAGGCTGCGACCAAAACTGCGTAAAGAAGTGCTACATTTTCATACTTAACGGTGTCCTACCCACCCACTTGTCTCCATGGATACGTCGTTGCTCCGTGGAGATGTCACTGCTTTGCCCGGAATATCCCTCAGTGTGGCTTTAAACTTTTGCACTTTGCCTTTATTCAGTTCCACGTTTTTATACTGCTCCGAAATACATATAAAAAGTGCATTCTTACTGTGAGTGCAGTCGCTTATGGACAGATCTGACCTGTGATCTGACCCGGTTTCCATGGATACGTTATTGCTTTGCGTGAAATGTCCCACAGTGCGGCATTTAACTTATCTGTCTTGCATTTATTCAATTGCACATTTTTATATTGCACAAAAATACTTACAAAAAAAAAAAAAACATTCAGTCTTATTGTGAGTCGAATCGCTTCTCCACAGATCTGACCTGGTACTGTCACGTGTTTGTCTCCATGGATACGTTATTGCTTTGCCTGAAATGTCCCTCAGTACAGCATTTAATGTATCTATCTTGTCACACATGTTTATTTTGCTCAGTATGTTATTAAAAGAGAAAATGCCTCTCCACTGATCTGACCTGTAACACGACCTGGTACTGTCACCTGTTTGTTTCCATGGATACATTATTGCGTTGCCTGAAATGTTCCGCAGTATGATATTAAACAGCTCTGTGTTACATTTATTCAGTTACAAGTGGTTTTATAGCTCAAAAATACGTAGAAAAACAGGCGAGCGGGGGTCACCTCTCCACAGATCTGGCCAGTAAATTGCTCTGGTTTGGTCTCCATGAAGGTAGAAAGGTTTGTAGGAAATATATTTAGTTACAATAAAAAAAACAAACTTTTTTTTTATTTATTTCAAAAATAACTCAAATGTGTTTAATATCAAAAAGGTTGAATTTGTCTTTTTTCAACTGAGAAAAACTCATTTAAAATCGTTACTGTAAAAATTCAGCCACTGAAATGCAAAATGAAAACAATAATTTTGATAATCATAAGTGTTTTTTTTGTGTGTTTTAGCTTAAAAATACAGAGAAAAACTCAAAAGTGTTTAATCAAAAAGGTGGAATTTTTCAACTGAGAGAATTCTTTTCTTAAAATTCAAAATTCAACCACTCAAATTCAAGCATGTTTTTTTTATTTTATTTTTATTTTATTTTATTTTTTAGTTCAACATAATTCTTCTGTATCACCAGTGCAGTAGGACCTACACTTCAGAATAGAAAAATTTAAAATTGACCAAAAGTTTGACTAAAATAAATTGGAAAGACATTTCTGTGACTAAAACTAAAGAATTATGACCTCTGTTACCTTACTTAAAGCAGCATTGTGTAACTTTTTTGGTGGAGGGTCTGCTACCTGCTTGTTTCTATGGAGATGCCATTGCTCTGCCTGGAATGTTCCACAGTGTGACATTAAACAGCTCTACTTTATATTTATTCAACTACAGGTGGTTTTACAGCTCAAAAACACCTTGAAAAACAGACGTTGTGACTGTGAGCTGGGTCGCCTCTCCACAGATCTGACCTGTAACGTGGCCTGGGTTGGTCTCCGTGAATATAAAAAGGTTTAATGCCACACTGTGAAACATTCCAGACAAAACAATAACGTATCCATGGAGAAAAAGCGTTTGACGGACCCTCTACCGGAAAAGTTACACAAACCACTGCAAAAAACAATCAAGTAAAATTAAGTAAAATTAAAAGTATCACATGAAAAAATCTACTTACGTAAAAGTATTAAAGTACCTGTTTAAAAATGTACTTAAAGAGTAAAAAGTAAAAGCATTTTAGACAGATTTTGAGCTCTTATTAGGCTTTAAATGAATTAATTTGGATAAGAATTTGTGCAGAAACAACTGAATCCACCATTTTGTCCTGTATATTTGTATTTGTATATTTGTGTTTGCTTAAATTATGAACATGTTAAAAATACATGACCTAAAAATAAACCCTCAGCCTTTGCAGCAGGTCTCAAACTATCATAAAAAATATACTTTTACTTTTTAGTCCAGTTCAGAAATGCTGTGGAGTAGAAAGTAAACCTGCTCCCGAATGTCGTGAAATAAACGTTTTGGAACAAATCTGCACGAAAACGCCAAAATGAGGACAGGCATAGGTGTGTATTTCTATTTTAGACCCATTTACACAGATAATCAGGAGGTAGAAAAGTGATTTTGGTGTTTAGTGGCTCTTTAAACACACACGAAACAAGAAGCAGAACTGAATCGTCGCTGAACTGAAGCGTATCACACTGAGAACAAACTATAAAGAAGCCAAAACGTTCTTCTATTTTGGATATTTGAAATAAAGAATAAAATAAAATACAAAAATATGGACAAAAACTTCTCAAAGTCTCAAAGTCAGAGTTATGAAAATGCTCGGTGCTGCTCAGGACACGTGTTTTTTATCCAGACGCCGTGCAGAGATCCTCACCCTGTGTTCTATTAAAGGGACGGAGGTCAAAAGTCTGAAATCTGCTCAGAGAAAAACATCTTTTCTTTTCAAACCCCAAACACAACGTGAAGAAACGACTGAACTTTGTGTTTATGGACACGAGGCCACACAAGGTTAAAAGTGTTAAAGGCTTTTCTGTTATGTCTCCTTTACACCGTCTGCACTGGAACAAAGTTATTCCACATTTACCTCATACATTCAGAACATCCCAATTATTACAGTTCTGCGAGCAACTAGCATGATAACTGCACGCTTCCTGATTTGCGTATCATTCAGAACCAAATGTATAACTTCTTTTACCTGAGATAAATAAAGGGACAGTTCAGAATTTTGGACATAGGGTTTCGTCATTTCCTCGTGATCCAGAGTGTTGGAGACGTGTGGAGACACTTTTTTAAATCTTCCTCCAGTCCTTGTATTTGCAGAGGTGCTGGTGCTGGGCTAGTGCAGGTCAATGGCCATAGTCGTCCTGCCACTAAAAACAGTCTGACCCACTCCACAGACCCGAGGCAAAACTATTAGAACTCCAGACTGTCCATGTGAACGTCTGTGTCCAGAGAATCATGTTTGAAATAAAACTAACCTTGCGTTGCATGAATCGTCGCTTGTTGAGGGACTATTTTCTCATATATCAGTCCGCCGCTGCCGAGCTTCTATCAGGAAGTACAACTCGCTCAAACGCAAGGCTGGTTTTACTTCTAAAATTCTTCTTTCGACGCAGTCTCTTTGCATTTGCACCTCTAAAAGAACTTTGGAGTGCGTTTTGTTTAGTGCTGTCAAACAATATTTCTTTTTTAAATCACATTAATCACACTTTAGAATTTTGATTAATCACGATTAATCACAGTTAATTATTCTTCAGGAAAAAAAAGACTGAAATATTTTGAGAAAAATGCTGTTTATTATCAAAAAGTTATATTATTGACATTTCTCTATTGCTGGTGGTTTTGTTGACATCATTGCCGCGGGTGCACGTTGTTTGTTGTTGGTACGAGTAGCGTCGTTGCTGCCGCTGAATCAAACCCGTGTTTTGCTTTAAAACTGTATTTTAAACTTGTTGTGCTTCTGAGGAAAGAAAGTTCATCGCTGCAATATCTGCAAACTACCTTAGTTTTATCTAAAGTCCCGTATGGACCTGATCACTGACCTAATAACCTGCGCCGCCTTTCAGGACCATCCGCACTTTCCACAGAGGAGCGTTCAGAATAGACTGTGGGATTAATCTGCGTTAAAAAAATAAAAAAACATTAGTGGGATATTTTTTGTGATTAATCGCATGCGGTAACGTTGCCAGCACTAGTTTTGTTTTGTTTGTAAAGAATTAAAGCTCCTAGAAGTTTGTGGAGCCAATTCCAAAGAAATAATGACAAAGTTCACGTCATATTTTTGGTGTTTTCTTTCCAAAGCTGAATCTCATAGAGTTAAAAAGGCCCCTGTGCTCCATCTGAAATTGTTACACCATCAGATCATAGAAACTTTATTTTCAGACCTTGAACCATCCTCTATAGCGATTTGTCTGGGTGTGATTGACATGTGGATGAACCAATCAGAGAGACGCACGGTTGATTTGTGTCAAAACAACATGGCTGCTTACAGAATTTAAAAGTGGAAAAAAAGCACACTCAGATGTCCAAAAGTTTTATTTTTATTTTTAAATAATGTTTTAGCAAAAAGTCTTCGTCAGATCATTTTTATTGCTTTGGACCACAGTGTACAAAATGGTTGTAGCCCAAGAGCTCGTATCCTCCTCCAATGAACGGGAGGTCACATGGTGAGATTAGCCCACTTTAAAACAAGATAAAACAGTTCGATATTTATATAAAAACATTCTCATGAAATACAAAAAGAGTACGGCCATATCACAAAAAGCGTCTTAGGTCAAAACTCACATTAAGTCCATGAGGAGGGAGAGTCTTATGTTGGTGAATCCAGAAGTGCTCCTCTTTTTGACAGGAGCATTTTCCAGATTCTCACCTCTAGAGGGCAGTTCTAAATGTTCAGTACCAGTATAAACCTAAAGATAAAGAGAGATTAAAGGCTAAACTCTACAAAATGAGCTTTAATTCCTTTGTCATGACCAAGACAATGCTGAACTTTGTGCCAGTTTTTGTCTCGTGTGTGAGAACATTTGAGATTGTCCCCATTGCCTTTTGTGTAATTGTGAACACGTTTACATGAACTTTAATTCCAAGTTAATTGTTTTGATTTAAGATATTCTCCTTCAAGTTTCCATGGAAAACATGTTAAATCATGTTTATTTAATTGGGCTCAGTGTCTGGGGGTGGGGGAGGTTCTGATTGGACAGCGACACAAACGTATTTACGTCTTTGGGAAGAAAACCCACACTTCAGCTGCTCCCGGCTTTTCTGTTGTCCCGGTTTGTCGTTTCGCCGCCGACACAAACACGATCCAAACTTTTTCCGCGGTCGTTCCGGTGATAATGAAGCAGCAGCTGGAGAATTCTCTCCTCACGCTTTACGTCTGTGAGCTGAGGAGGAGAAGGTAAGAGTGTCGGAGAAGGAGGAAGAAGACAAACTGAGTCTGAGGCTGCCACACCTCAGCCCACTCCCACATCCCGCTCACAAATCCAAAGAGACGAGGAGGAAAGTCCCAAGAGACGACTGGAGGAGCCGGATCGAAGGACGACAAAACGAGTACCAACCACCGGGATTATTTTGAAGAAGATGAAACGTTTACATGATCCAGGAATAAATTCATTCGGCTTTAAAATCAGAATAAACTCCCACTTACTTCGGAATTAAGTTGTATTCTGAATAATCATTAAGATTACAAATCAAGTGTTTACATGGTCTTTTTAAGGCGGAATTCATTTTTATTCAGAATTAAAGCTCTCATGTAAACCTGGAAAATGATTTCATGCACACTCGGTCTGAAATCTCCACAGACCTGGGCTCTTTTTCTCGGGCTGTAAACATGTTTGTGTCTCTGTCAAAGTCACTTTGGTCGGAGTGACTTTGTGCAGCGCTCACATTTTAATGACGCTCGATACGCAGGAAAGGCTCTTCAATAATGTCACTTTTATGCACTTATGTAAATGATCTGAGCTCAAACTAAAAGTGAGGGATGCTGCTTTCAAAATCTTTCACAACTTCCAGAGGTCAGAGCGGCGTTCTGCTCTCATGACACTGCCAACAACAACTAGCATGCTAACAGTGCGCCAGCCTTCCCGGTTCACTGAATAAATAATAGACATTCTTCCTACTAAACCAGGACGGAACCATAACTAAAACAGGATTGAACCAGGACTAAACCAAGACTAAGGCAGATCTAAACCAGGTCTAAACCAGGACTAAACCAGGACTAAACCAGGTCTAAACCAAGAATTAACCAGGACTAAACCAAGAGTAAACCAGGTCTAAACAAGGACTAAAAACCAGGACTAACACTGCTCTGTGGAAACACTGATTTCTCCTTGTTCCTCATTGACGTTCATTCATTTAAAGCAGTTTTACTCCTGTATCAGGATGGCGGGTTTATTGACGTGTTCATTCCAGTAGATCGTGGTCGTTCCAGGAGACCATGATTGTTCCAGTAGACCATGATTGTTCCAGGAGACCATGATTGTTCCAGGAGACCATGATTGTTCCAATAGACTACGGTCGTTCCTGTAGATCGTGGCCATTCCAGTAGACCGTGATTGTTCCAGGAGACCGTGATTGTTCCAGGAGACCGTGATTGTTCCAGTAGATCGTGATTGTTCCAGGAGATCGTGATTGTTCCAGTAGATCATGATTGTTCCAGTAGATCGTGATTGTTCCAGTAGACCGTGATTGTTCCAGGAGACCGTGATTGTTCCAGTAGATCGTGATTGTTCCAGGAGACCATGATTGTTCCAGTAGACTACGGTCGTTCCTGTAGATCGTGGCCATTCCAGTAGACCGTGATTGTTCCTGGAGACCATGATTGTTCCAGTACACCGTGATTGTTCCAGGAGACCATGATTGTTCCAGGAGACCGTGATTGTTCCAGTACACCGTGATTGTTCCAGGAGACCATGATTGTTCCAGTAGACCGTGATTGTTCCAGTAGACCATGATTGTTCCAGGAGACCATGATTGTTCCAGTAGACCATGATTGTTCCAGTAGACCATGATTGTTCCAGGAGACCATGATTGTTCCAGGAGACCATGATTGTTCCAGTAGACTACGGTCGTTCCTGTAGATCGTGGCCATTCCAGTAGACCGTGATTGTTCCTGGAGACCGTGATTGTTCCAGTAGATCGTGATTGTTCCAGTAGATCGTGATTGTTCCAGTAGACCATGATTGTTCCAGGAGACCATGATTGTTCCAGGAGACCATGATTGTTCCAATAGACTACGGTCGTTCCTGTAGATCGTGGCCATTCCAGTACACCGTGATTGTTCCAGGAGACCATGATTGTTCCAGTAGACCGTGATTGTTCCAGTAGACCATGATTGTTCCAGGAGACCATGATTGTTCCAGTAGACCATGATTGTTCCAGTAGACCATGATTGTTCCAGGAGACCATGATTGTTCCAGGAGACCATGATTGTTCCAATAGACTACGGTCGTTCCTGTAGATCGTGGCCATTCCAGTAGATCATGATTGTTCCAGTAGATCGTGATTGTTCCAGTAGACCGTGATTGTTCCAGGAGACCGTGATTGTTCCAGTAGATCGTGATTGTTCCAGTAGATCGTGATTGTTCCAGTAGATCGTGATTGTTCCAGTAGATCGTGATTGTTCCAGGAGATCGCGTTTGTTCCAGGAGACCGTGATTGTTCCAGTAGACCATGATTGTTCCAGTAGACCATGATTGTTCCAGGAGACCATGATTGTTCCAGGAGACCATGATTGTTCCAGTAGACTACGGTCGTTCCTGTAGATCGTGGCCATTCCAGTAGACCGTGATTGTTCCTGGAGACCATGATTGTTCCAGTAGACCGTGATTGTTCCAGGAGACCATGATTGTTCCAGGAGACCATGATTGTTCCAGTAGACTGCGGCCGTTCCTGTAGATCGTGGCCATTCCAGGAGACCGTGATTGTTCCAGGAGATTGAGGTCGTTCCAGTAGATCATGTTCTTTCCAGTAGATCGCGGTCGTTCCAGTAGATCACGGTCGTTCCCGTAGACCGCGGTCATTCCCGTAGACCGCAGTCGTCAGTGTGAGATCTACAGTTCTGTATCCATGGACTCTTAAACCCACAGACGTGGTTTAGCAGGAAAACAAAGTCGTGCTCCACTTTAAACTCATAATGTGCTGGAGCAGAATTGGTCCCATTGCCTCCGAGCGGCTTCATTGCGTTCTTCATTAGTTCCTTAAGCCTCAGAGACGCCGAAGCGGAGACAGTTTGCACTCGGCGCTCCTCCGTAATGTCCCGTAAGTGTCTGAGGACTCATTACCACATTTAAGACGGGAGTTTATCGCCATGGTGACGAGCATCACCGCTCCCTGAAACCTGCTCTAATGGCGGGACGCAGGCCAACAGCGAGGATTATTCTCACTTCAGAATTAGACCTGTGACGCAAGCTGGATCTAGACCAGAACTGGGCTGGGACTAAACCTGGATCTAGACCAGGACTGGACCGGGACTAAACCTGGATCTAGACCAGGGCTGGACTGGGACTAAAGATGGGACTAAAGCTGGGACTAGACCAGGACTGGACTGGGACTAAAGCTGGGTCTAAACCTGGATCTGAATCAGACCTAGGCCTGGACTAGAACAGGACTAAACCAAGACTAGAACAGGACTAAAACAAGGCTAAACAAGGACTAGAGCAGGACTAAATGAACTAGGATTAGACCAGGACTAGGCCAGTACTAGAGCAGGACTAGAACAGGACTAGAAAAGACTAAACCAAGACTAGACTAGGACTAAACCACTCCTAGACCAGGACTAGACCAGGACTAAACCAGGACTTGAACAGGGCTAAACTAGGACTAGAACAGATTAGAACTAGACCAGGACTAGACACCAACATTTAACTAGGACTAAACCAAGACTAAACTAGGACTAAAACAGGACTAGATCAGGACTAGAACTAGATTAGAACAGGACAAAACTAGGACTAGATCAGGCCTAAACCAGGACTAAAGTAGGACTAAACCAGGACTAGACCAAGATTTGACTAGGACAAAAACAGGATTAGATTAGGACTAAAACAAGATTAGAAAAGGACAAAACCAGGACTAGATCAGGTCTAAACCAGGACTTAACTAGGACTAAACCAGGACTAGACCCATACTAGACCATGACTAGAACAGACTAGAACTAGCCCAGGACTAGACCAAGATTTGACTAGGACAAAAACAGGATTAGATTAGGACTAAAACAAGATTAGAACAGAACAAAACCAGAACTAGATCAGGTCTAAACCAGGACTAGATCAGGACTAAACCAGGACTAGATCAGGACTAAACCAGGACTAGAGCAGGACTAAACTAAACGGCAAACATTCCATCAGAAAACGTACATTCTCTACCTTTTAATTTCAGATTATCTTTTTCGGTATTAACTCCAACACACTTCCTTATTCTTCTTTCCACTCCCTGTAAACCCGATACAGCTGGGGCGTGACTCTTGCGTCTCGTGCGCACGTGTTCACATTTATAAATCACGGTTCTTGGCCTCATAAAGCTGTGAAACTTCTCCTCGCTCTGCAGTGAAATGAGCGCCGGTCGGAGGCTGCCGTTAGCATAATACTCGCCTTAACCTTTGCAGAGACATTATTGACTTGGGGTAACCTTGCAGCGCGCGCCGGAGGACGGAGCCGCGATGGAGACGGCCCTGACCTCCGACCCCCCCGGTTGCCGTGGAGACGCCCACACGTGTTGACGAGACGGGAGCGAGGGGGGAAGAGTACAATGCGGCTCCGTGACTGCGCGAGGTGAAGGACGCACGGGGCAGCAGATATAATTAGACGATAATTGATATGAACTGTTATAGAAAAACTCCACCACCAAGACAAGTTTTATTTTCTGTTTTCCCGGTGATGAGTCTTATCCTGGTTTTGACAGTGTTCTGGATCTGGTGTTTACATTGTTTACCTGCGCTCGGAGAAACCAGGATCCTCATATCTCCGTTTACATGTACACGGATATTTTAAAAAACAGACAAGTTTCCCTTCGTTTTTACCCATCTTTTACACAGAAACGGAGAATTCGCCTGTGAAAACTAATCTTTCCAAAAACTAAAGCGGCTAAAGTGGAGATTTTGGAAAACTACGGTTTGGCGTTTGCGCGTAAAGTGACATAAACGGAGTTTTAGGCCGTAGGGTCATTTCTAAGGAGGGTTGTCAAAAGAATCGAAGGTCAGACATGAACTGAAACTGCCAAGCCCAAGACTGTTGGGCTGTGACGTCAGAAACGCTGTTCTGACCAATCAGAGCGCAAGCTGCTAGAGTGGAGCTAGCGCTGGCTCAGAGCGGGGCTAGGCTAACTCTTACAAAGTTGATTTTTAGGCGCTTTGACGATTACATTTTTTTTTAGTTCATATTATAAAAATACAGAAGAATCCCTACAAAAAAATCAAACCTTTATGAAAGCTGTGGATGCCCTGTCAGCCGAACGCGGGCAGTTTGATTTCTCCAGAAATACATTACTGTGGGCTGCAATATCTCGCTTGGCCACACATGCGGTCACGGATAGAGGGGGCGTGTCTTATCCAGCTCTTATTATACATCCGTGCGTCAAACTACTGAAAGTGAGGCCCCATTGGCTGCAGAGCGTTTTCCTTCTTCCTACACTGGCCCCTAGAGGCTCGGCATAGTTATGACGGCGCTCGACGGTGTATTTATGCGGGTTCATGTAAACGGAAACTTTTTTGAAAACAATGCTGTGTGCACGATGCTATTTCGGAAAACGGAGCCAGGGAAATATTAGTTTCTAAAAATATCCGTGTACGTGTAAACGGCAGCTCAGAGTATCCTGGATATTTACAGTGATTGCTATGGTAACTGTAGCACAGATATGACACATTAGGAGCTAAACGTGGAGCAACTTTGCTAATTTAAGGCTTTTTAACAGGTTTCTAACACTAAAAATAGACAGATTCAAGTAAGAACATGAGACTGTGGAGCTCTGTCACAGCTTCAGTGAAAGTCAAACAAAATACAGAGCCTGGTGTTAAAATGTGGTTATATTAAACAGTAAAATGGTTTATTTTGCGAGGTGGGTTATGTGTCTTGCTCAAGGACACAACAACACCGTTCATCTGTTGGAATCAGACCACAAACCTGTGGGTCAAACTGCTCAACCAGTGTTTTTATGTCAAAACCAGGACTAGACCAGGACTAGATCAGGACTAGACCAGGACTAGATCAGGACTAGATCAGGACTAGATCAGGACTAGACCAGAAATAAACTAGGATGAAACCAGGACTAGACCAGACAGAACTAGACCAGGACTAAACCAGGACTATACTAGGACTAAACCAGGACTAGACCAGAACGAAACCAGGACTAAACCAGGACTATACCAGGACTAAACCAGGACTAGACCAGGACTAAACCAGGATTATACCAGGACTAAAACCGAACTAGACCAGGACTACACCACGACTAAACCAGGCTTAAACAAGAACTAAACCAGAACTAAACAAGACCTAAACCAGAACTAAACTAGAACAAAACCAGGACTAGACCAGTACTAAACAAGGACTAAATCAGGACTAAACCACAACTAGACTAGGCCTAAACAAGAACTAAAGGAGAACAAACCCAGGACTAGACCAGAACTAAAACAGAACTAAACCAGGACTAAACCAGGACTAAACATGAACTAAAGCCGAACTAGACCAGGACTAAATCAGGACTAAAGCATAAGTAAACCAGGACTAGAACAGGACTAAATCAGGACTAAACCAGGACTAAACCAGGACTAGAACAGGACTAAATCAGGACTAAACCAGAACTAAAACAAAAAGAGCTAGACCAGGATTAAACCACAACTAAACCAGAACTAAATCAGGACTAGACCAGGACTAAACCCGGTCTAGACCAGGACTAAATCAGGACTAAACCACAACTAGACTAGGCCTAAACAAGAACTAAAGGAGAACAAACCCAGGACTAGACCAGAACTAAAACAGAACTAAACCAGGACTAAACCAGGACTAGACCAGGACTAAACAAGGACTAAACATGAACTAAAGCCGAACTAGACCAGGACTAAATCAGGACTAAACCAGGACTAAACCAGGACTAGAACAGGACTAAATCAGGACTAAATCAGAACTAAACCAGAACTAAAACAAAAAGAGCTAGACCAGGATTAAACCACAACTAAACCAGAACTAAATCAGGACTAGACCAGGACTAAACCCGGTCTAGACCAGGACTAAATCAGGATGAAACCAGGACGAAACCATGACTAGATCAGGACTAAACCACAACTAGACTAGGACTAAACAAGAACTAAATGAGAACAAACCCAGGACAAGACCAGAACTAAACCAGAACTAGGATTAAACATGAACTAAAGCCGAACTAGACCAGGACTAAATCAGGACTAAAGCATAAGTAAACCAGGACTAGAACAGGACTAAATCAGGACTAAACCAGGACTAAACCAGGACTAGAACAGGACTAAATCAGGACTAAACCAGAACTAAACCAGAACTAAAACAAAAAGAGCTAGACCAGGATTAAACCACAACTAAACCAGAACTAAATCAGGACTAGACCAGGACTAAACCCGGTCTAAACCAGGACTAAATCAGGACTAAACCAGGACGAAACCATGACTAGATCAGGACTAGACCAGGACTAAACCATAAAGAAATAGACCAGGATTAAACCATTACTAAACCAGGACTAAATCACAACTAAACCGGGACTAGATCAGGACTAGACCAGGACTAGACCCTCTGATCACTGGACAAACGCTCGCACCATCTGAACTCCTATCGTTTATACGCATCTCCATGGATACAAACATGTGACTCCACCAGGCCAGGTTACAGGTCAGATCTGCGGACAGTCGATCCACGCTCATCGCACGAATGCATGTTTTTAGGATACTTCTGAGCAATAAAAACACGCGTAATTCAACAAATATACGATCTAGAAACATCCAGACAAACTAATAACATCTCCATGGAGACAAGCTTTGGAGAAACAGCCGGGTTTGGATCAGGCCGGATTACGAAAGGCATCAAATCACAATTCCTACTTCGCCGTTTGTGGTCATCTGTGGTCAGGCGCATTAGCATCGCCCCGTCTCTGCCTGGAGCCGGCGCTAAGTGAATCGCAAAGCAAATCGCTCCCTCCAATTTGGCTTCCACGGCGACTAATCTTCCAGGGAACTCGTTTTTGCCCACTTCACCAAAAAGTCTATTTAAACCTCTCCTCGGGTCCCTCTGGCTTCGCCGCCGCGCCAAACCTGCCACATCCACACGGTTATTGTGCGCGAATAATGGGGTTTTCAGCGGCGCTCCGGTCGGACATGTTTAATAAAAAGAAACATAACCTTTAAGAGTGGAGGCCAGGACTGAGCCAAGGCGTACCTGCGTCGAGCTTTTTCTTTCAGCTCTTTCACAGCAGAAAAAAATAAATAAATAAAAACAGAACTAAAATATAATCACCTAAAGGTCGGCCGGAGCTCACAGGGAAATGCAGGAGTCGTTTGAGCAACTGACGTTCAATCAGGAATATGTACAGTGTGTTCTGCTGGGTGTTTTTATGGACATGGGAAAATTCTGGTATTGGTATCTGGTATTTTTTTTTGTCAGTGATTGAAACTATGACTAGAAGTAGATTTTTTGCAGGTAAAAGTTCAGTTTTTTTGTTGATAAATGAAAAACATGCTTAAAAGAGACTTGTGCCCATGCCACAGCCCCTGACAACTACATTTGACATTTTTGTAGACTTAAAACTACCTAAAAATAGTAATTTCACTAAATCTCTGTAATCTTCTCTAAAATTCTTGTATCCAAAATACTAAAACTCCTGAATTTTGGTATGTTTAAAGTTTGATTTCTAAACCATACAAACAGCAACACTCCATACTGTGTTTTGACCCTTTTAGCGTCATTGAAATCCTCTTAAAGATCCAATATTACACATAATTTCCTCTTGTGAGCTTTCAGTCAAGTGAGAATTTTGTTACCTTCTCAAAAACGTACCTGGAGTTGTGTTTTGTTTCATTTTCACATGTTTGAGTAACACTTTATTATGAGTCTGTTTACATCTCCATCTCCAGCTCCTTTTACCTTTTGTTTAGACATTGGTTATTCCGGGGCTGAAATCACCCAAATGATTCTATTGAAAACAGAGTGGAGCACTTTCCGTATCCCCACATGACGTCACATGAACTTAAACATGCAGGACGTGTGAATGAAACAAAACGAGGGTGACGAGATTTTCAAAATCAGAAACTGGGACTAACCCGGTTTGTGGTGGTTGGTAATAATAAAATTGTGAAACGAGTGCGTAAGTAAGGAAAATTGTTCTACACTAGACACATTCATGACAAACATGAGTCAGTAGAGTCACATATTTTTTGTGTTTTGGTAATTTTTTTATGCAGCTTTTCTGTATTTTACCGAAACAAATGACAATTTATGCCTCTGTTTACTGTTGGCAGGGATCAGATTGGTCAAAAATAGGGACATCTGGGATATTTCTTATATAAAACTGGGACAAATCAATGCTTTTAGATAATGAAATGTCTGGTCACCCTAAACAAAACACAACTCCAGGTATTTTTTTGATGAGGAAACAACAGTATAACATAGATCAGAAAATAGTTTAATTTGAAACCATCCATCCATTTTCTTCCGCTTATCCGGGGCCAGGTCGCGGGGGCAGCAGTCTAAGCAGGGACTCCCAGACTTCCTTCACCCCCAGACACTTCCTCCAGCTCCTCTGGGGGGATCCTGAGGCGTTCCCAGGCCAGTCGAGAGCCATAGTCCCTTCAGCGTGTCCTGGGTCTTCCCCGGGGCCTCCTTCTGCTGGGACATGCCCGGAACACCTCTCAAGGAAAGCGTCCAGGAGGCATCCGGGAACAAACCTCTCGACGTCAAGGAGCAACGGCTCTACTCCGAGCTCCTCCCGCGTGACCGAGCTCCTCACCCTATCTCTAAGGAAGTGCCCGGCCACTCTGCGGAGGAAACTCATTTCAGCCGCTTGTATCGGCGATCTCGTCCTTTTGGTCGTTCCCCAGAGCTCATGACCACAGATGAGGGGAGGAACTGAAATAACAAATAAATCGAGCTCCCTCTTTAACCACAATGGTCCGATACAGCGACCGCATCACTGCCGCACTCGTGGCACTAATATGAGCCGAGCAACTGTTGTAAACTGACCTGCCTGGATAAATAAATATTACATTAAAAGGGTCATAGGGTTGGTTCCAGCTTACACCAGGGCACAGTGTTGTTGTATCCTCAGGCGAGTCACTCATCTTCCTTTACGTGCATGTGGGTTGTGAGTGATTGGCGGTTGCTTTCTTATAACCTAATCTGATGCAGCGAATGGACAGAAGAGTGTGGAGCTTTGAGAGGCCTGTCAAACCCTGAACAGACAGAATTAAAATCACTGCGTGTTGCTCGTGTGTGGGTGTGGCCCATGGATGCTTCGGTGTTCTCAAACTCCAACATGCAGAGTGGGTTCAGACGGGAGCTCCTCACCCTGACCCCGCTCCGCAGAAGGAGGCGGATCTGCTTTTGACGAGGTGAGCCAAAGATACTTGAACAACCGGCGAAAAAACCCACAAAACCAGAGAGATTTGAAATGAAATCCGACATTGACAAAGCTGCACAAATGTGAACATAGTGAAGGTCAGAGCGGCGTTTCAGGCTCTCCTCAGGCAAACAGAGACAGAGCTCGGTCCTGTGGGGACGGAGCAACTTTCAGAGTGTATCCTGGCATATCACAAGCACACAGCTACTATTTTTACCAATGATGAAGGGTAGAAGAGCACTCTGTCTGTTCTGATATCACCCACAGTACATTGTATTAGCAGTGATTCACGGAGGATTCAGCGGCGTCTCGTAGGCACTTTAGCTAAACCGGAAAAAAACAAAAAAAACTTGCTTCAGTGAGCTGCAGATCCCCGATATCAACCTATACAGACTCAAAACTGGAGTTATTTCCGTATAACTAAAGCAAAATATAACAGAACAGATCCAAACATGTGAGACAGTTGTTGTTTATCTCTCAGACTGCAGCCTGAAGTGACCCAAATCCAGTTTTTTCGCCCCTATGCGACCTGTATGTGACCTTTTAATGACAGTCTGAATGACACAGATCAGATTTTTTCAAAGGCGACCCAGGCCACTTGGATATGTGTTCCTAAAACCGATACATGTCCGATCTGTTGACATGTGACTTCAGTCTGTATGGCTGGATCGCATTCATTCCACCGATCGAATAACAAGCACCTGTTGCGAGCCAATACAACCCAATGTTGACGTGTTTGCTCACTGAAATAGGCCGAAGACGTGTTTCCTTCCGCGAGATTGGTAGACGCTCACAAATGTACACAAACGTTCTTCTCATCGTGCGAAAATCGTGTATGAAATCCGTGTCGGTGAAGCTGCAAAGCACAAAACAATCCCACCACTCTTGGCTGCGACTTTGCACCCGCACGTTCCTTTCTACAGACGCTGCTGCAGCTGCCCCGCAAAAAACCTCGTCCTTCTCAGTCTCTTTGTCAAAACAAATAAGCTGTACAAGTTCGGGCTCCGGTGCGACGGCAACTTTAAAATCTCCAGGTGCTCAACGCCAGCGTCCATGTTTAGGCGACTTCCGTAAACACTGAGCTCGCTGCGGTGACGTCGTCGTGTCCTCCAGTGCGAATGTAGGACACTTTTGCGGCGTTTAAAGTTCACACTGATGATCACAGACAAGTCACATTTAATTGGAAATGTGAACGAACTCGCAAAAAAGAAAAAACGATTTCACAAAAAAATCCAAATTGAGCCTTAAGCCCTGCAGTCTGACCATAGCCTAATGAGCTCCTTCGTTTCATATGTGTCATGAGGTCCAAAATTATGAACTGAACCACAACATTTTACTTATTTTTATGAATTATGTTAAAATCTCATCTTGTCTCGTTCTCGTAGACCCAATCTCGTCTCATTTCGTCTCATGAAAACTTTTTCTCATCCCGCCCCTAGAGCACTGTGTTTGGTTCTAGCTCGAGATGTGACGGAGAGAGTGGTGACTAGACTGGAATTCCTCTAAAACATACAGGCAATGTTTGTTTTGGGGTTTTTTTTGTTCTCTTAAAATTCACTACAAGTACAATAGGTTGGGCAGTATCCAAATTTTGATACTGTTAAACCGTCTCAGCGTTTTCCCGGGGTATACGGATTTACCGAGACTAATTAAGAATTATTTTGTAGCTGCACCTAAACCATTCAGAAACAGAAGAGCAGCTTTATATTTGAAGATGAGGCACAAGTTCTGATCAAACCAAACTTTGCAGTGCGTATCTCCCTCCATTTAATGATCAAGAGACAAGAAAACCGCAGAAGAGGCAGATTCTGGAATAAAAAGTAAAAGGCGACAGTCCACGGCGTGTGATATTTCCCACTGCAGCATGTTGTATCTGACAGACCCGCGCTCTCGGCACTCGGAGAAGTTCCCGTCTCCTCCGTGAAAGTCTGACTTCGCCCCCGAGCGGGAACTTTCTCCTCTTCAGCGCCTCGTCCCCTCTCGACTCCCGGCGTTCAGTAAAACGTCTCCATCGCAAACTTTTCGGCTCGACGTCGCACACGAAGCGTCATTCAGGATTTTGTCTTCTTCCTCGCTGCGTGTGGATGGAAATCTCCAAGCAGAAGGACGTTTGAAGAGGAGAAAGTTTGCGGTTTGCCCCGTGTCTGAAGCGACTGTGGTGGGATCGCTGGCCTGACGCAGAGTCGTAGGTTCGTCAACATTTGTGTCTCTCCCCTGTCATTCGACCTGAAGCCAAAATGCTGCCAAATATTATATTAGGTCCTTATGCGCTGTAGATTTTTTTAACGACTGTAAAGAAACTGATACCGTTCCTACTTTTTGATACCTCGGTAAACCGTATTACAGCGCAACCCTGAAGTACAAGACAAGTAGAGGTCAAAAGAGACAATTTCAATCACGCCTCAAATGCTGAGGACAAAACATCATTACTAAAACATGCAGGAATCACTTCGAACGCACCTCTGAGTATCAAATAATGACAGAAAACCCTTACAACACAGTTCAAAACTCTCATACAAGTTCATTTTGCATAATATCGTCCCAATCGTGTCCTTTACTCCGTGTCGTCTTTTGTCGAGTTAATAATCCGTAGTAGTAACAGTCGATCCAGGTCCACTCTCTTTTCCTTTCCACTTTCTAAACCTCGCCTCTGTGTTTGGAAAAGCTCGGCTCTCCTCGCACTCCGCCTGCATAACAAGTCCGTGGCGGGATAATTGCACTTCCTGGTCGATGAAATTTAGTTTCAGTGCGGAATCCATGAATAAATTTTACATACCAAAACAAAAATGAATGCAAGCGGCACGAGGAGGAGCGGAGACGAGCGCAGACGAGCGGAGACCAGCCCCGCGAAAATGTTTAAAATATCTCGAATTAAAAGTTGTGTGGAAGGTTGAGGTTTGCGGAGTCATTTATCAGCGAGGACTTTTCAGGCGGTGGAGCATATTTGTCACGTTAATACAGACATACCTCGCGAAACCTGAGAATGTTTGGAATCACTGATAACTTTCGTCAGAAATACCACAGAAATTCGTTTTTCTTTTATCCAAGTGGCTAAAGAAACTAAAGTCTTTCCACATCAAGGAGAGACTTTTAATTCCACCGATATTTAACTGCGTCATTACATGTTCCTGTGTTGATGGACCGTTTAGAAGACTCACATGACGCTTGTCTCCATGGAGATCGTATTTATTTGTGGGTAATGTTCCACAGTATGGCATAGTTTAGTCATCTTTGTTGAGTTATACAATAGAGGAAACAGTTTTTAAGTATAAAAACTCAAGAAAAAAATACAAATACAGCAGGAAATGGGTTGATCAAGGCAGTGGAGATGGCGAAAGTGAGGACTGGGCTGAGGATTTACATGGTGCAGTGTTTTTTTTGTTGTTTTTTTTTGTTTTTATCGTAGGAACGTAGTGAATTATTGTCAAGGCAGCCGCCCTAACGATAAAGCGAAGCAAATTCATTGAAATTTTGTGTAACTTTTCCTGTGGAGGGTCTGTCAAATGCTTTTCTCCGTGGAGATGTTATTGCTTCATCAGGTCAGACCTGTGGAGAGCCGACCCCGCTCGCAGTCAGAATGCCTGTTTTTCTACGTATTTGTGAGCTATGAAACCATTTCTGCGTTAATAAACGTAAAGTAGAGCTGTTTAATGTCACACTGTGGAACATTCCAGGCAGGGCAATGACGTATCCATAGAAACAAGAAGGTGACGGACCCGCCAAGAAGAAACCAACACATGATGATGATTAATGCGGCCATTCTGTTATTTTCAGTAAAAAGAAAATAAAAAAAATGCTCAGGGCTAAAGCTGTTATTTGCGAGAGACGTGTTTAGCAGAAATCAGCTCCCCTGCTGTAGTTACAACTACATCTGTTTGTTTTTGTTTGTTTCATTCATAAAGTATAAAAAAAAGACATTAACAGTAACACAACATCCAACATACAAGAAATGAATGAAAAGGAGCAGAAAGAAGAGTCATCTTATGTTAAATCAGCTCTTTCTGGTCAGATTGTGTTAAAACAAAGATCATATTAAAGTTTAACTCAAGTGACAGAGCTTCAGACAGAGCAGTGCTTACAGTTAGCTCCACTTCCCAGGGAATGTTATTGACATCAGCTGCAAAGTATGAGTAAGAGGAAAATTAAAGTAAGTGAAAAGTAAGAAAAATAAGAAAGAAAAAAGTAAGAAAATGAGAAAAGTAGGTAATAATAAAGTAAGATAAAGTAAAGAAAGAGTAAAAGTAAAGAAAAATAAGAAGGAAAAAAGCAAGAAAATAAGAAAAGAAAAGTAAGAAATTTAAGAAAATAAAGTAATATAAAGAAAGAAAAAGTAAAAAAAGTAGGTAAAAAAGTAAGAACATTTTAAAAAAGTAAAATAAGAAAAGTAAGAAAAAATTAAGAAGAATAAGAAATGAAAGTAATAAAGTAAGAAGTATGAAGAAGTTTTAAAAGTAAGAAAAAGATTTTTTAAAGCAGTAAGAAAAATAAAAAGTAAGAAAAGTCAGAAAAAAGTAAGAAAAATAAGTAAAGAAAGTAATAATAAAGAAAGAAAAAGTTTTAAAAAGTAAAAAAAAAGTGAGTCAAGAAAAGTAACAAATAAGTAAGAAGAATGTGAAATAAAAGTAATAAAGAGAAACGGAAAATTTAAGTAAGTGAAAAGTAAGAAAAAATAAAGAAAAAAGTAAGAAAATGAGAAAAGTAGGAAAAAGTAAAGTAAGAAAATAAGAGGAAACACAACAGAAACAGGGCGGTTAGAGGGAATCAAACCAGCAGCTCTATTACATTTGACTGTGAAAAGTTGGACTGACTCCGGCCGTGATGACGTCAGACTGTGTGAAGCAGAAAGTGAAAGTGAAAGTGTGTCAGGAGAAGGATTGAGAAGTTGTGGCGCTGCAGCGGTGGCTCCCTGCCAGCGCCTCACTCACACACTATTATTAACATTAATTACAATCATAAATTTCACTTGTCGGGTTTGTCATCCTTTCAGTCTTTACCTAATGAGCTGGAACTGGAGCGCCGCTGTTGCTTCGACGGGAAATAAGTTAAGAAATAAATGAAAACATGTGCGAAAAATACTAAAATAAGAACTTCTGCCTGAGATTTAAAGGGGAGTACGTGGAGGAAAATGAGCTTAAAGGCGCTGATTTGGACTGTTTTTTCTTAAGGTGAAAAAACAGATTAGTTAATTTCAAACATTTTGCTGTGGTCCAAAGTTATTCCTCACTTACCTTAAGCCAGGGGTGTCAAACTCATTTTGGTCCGGGGGCCGTATGCAGCCTACTTTGATCCCAAAAGGGCCGGATCAGAAAACTCAGTTCTCTCTTCAAGTTATTGTATTTTTCTCCGTGTCTCGTAGTGGTGTTTAAGATTATATTCCTCGAGCAACGCCACTTGTTCCAAACACACTGAGCACAGATTTCCCATTCACCTCTGTCAACAAATAAGAATTAGACTATTTTTCTTGGGAAATCCTGAACTCAGCATCTGCTTTTCTCATTTTTTGACATTTTGCTGATGAGGGTCACGGTCGACAGTCAAAACGATCGTCCTTTAAGAGCGTTTGGAAAGAGGAAAGTCTTCATTTGTGCTGCTCTGGTGGGAGTCGCAACGTACAGAAACGCCGGAGACGCTGCTATGCTAAACGGTGCAGAAAATTAACAGAAAAATCAGAAAATTTTAAGTATTTTAATAGAAAAATCAGCCGAGGGCCAGATTAAAGGTCTTGGAAGGCCGGATCTGGCCCCCGGGCCGCATGTTTGACACATGTGCCTTAAGCATTCAGACAGACCTATAATAATAATAATCATGTTTATAAGCGTTTTTTTTTTTTTTCGTGTCGTGGTAATGCAGCAACAGCTTGCATGTTCAGAAATACCTCCTGATTATCAGACAATAAAGCAGTTTCTCATTAGACGCGAACAGTTCACAGTGGACTTATTTGACCTCAAAAGCTGCTTATACAATATACATGTAATGAAGGAAGAAAAGTACAAAAATTATAATGAGAAATTGCTGCGGGTGCCGGGGTAGATAGTGAGGATCCAGGTCAGAGAGTCTTTTTAGGTTTAAACCAAGTGGATTTCAGCATTGAACCTGGCAACGCAGATTAGAGACTCATGTGACGCTCATTCTGATTGGATAATAGGCTCTATTTACTCTTACGTCACAAACCAGGAAGACGTTTGCAAACATGCGGTGACAGCGTCCGGCGGGTTCTGCTCGCCATAGTAAGTCTGAGAAAAGCTAGGAAAAAATGAGAAAATGTCCCAGTTTTCTTCGTCTCCATGTCGTCGTAGAGTTCCGTTATGTTCGGCGAATCAACAGTTCCAACCGTACCTCAGTTTTCGTCACTTCCACCGACGCACGACCCCCGAGCGCTCTGGGTACCTGCGATTAGAAGAGACGAGGGCGCCGGATTCAAGGTGATTCCAAACAGCACATACGTCTGCAGGCTTCATTTTACCGACGATCACGTTTACTTCAGTGGGTTTTGTGGTGGAAATCTTTTACTTTGTTTTCTGTTGTGGTCTATTTAAGCTAAAGAATGTATTTTATGGGTTTAGAAGCTGTAAACTAACAACTGCTAAAGTATTTCTGTGTTCCTGCCACATGTGACGGTGTAATTTTCTGTTCCCGGAGTATCTCAGGACAGGTCACTCTGCTCTGTCTTTATCCAGGACTGTTAAACCAACGAGCTGTAGCTTTGTTCATTCTCATCATTTAGAACAGTGGGAACCTTGGGGGCAAATGTGATCAACGTTCAGCTGAACCAGACAAGTCGTCTCTGTTTGGAGGTTGTTTAGATATACTGTAGTATGTTTTACCTCATGTTGATTTGATGACGTTTGTCGACTGTTTAAGAATCCTGTTTGTGTTTTGCCATTTATCAGATTAGGGAGAGACTTTTGTTGAAGGTTTTGTTTTCATTTTCTCTGTAATTGTGCGCACAGCTGCTTTGATAAATCCAGACTCTTTGATTCAAGACGACTTTTCTCCAGTTTTCTTCTTCTCAGATTTAGAAATCCACAACACGTTTAATCACAGTTTCTTGAACGAAGCGTCGGGAACTACGCCGGAAGTCGTCGTCGCATGTTTCCACACGTCTTCTTGGTTTGTCAGCGTGATTAGAGACGACTATAAAGTGCACCAGATTATAATGCGGATGATCAATGAACAGGTCTATTTTCATACATAAGGCGCATTAAGTGAGACTGAGACCTTCGCCCGGACGTCCACGATCCACTGGCAGATCGTGGTGTAACTCGCCCGGCGTTGCCTCTCCGTCTCGGTGAATGTTTGTTCTTCTGTCGTCCAACGCTCCCACACAGCTGCAATTTAACTTTAAACGACCTGTTGACACCAACATCTGGAGGTTGGAGTTTTTTGGGTTATCCACCCAGGAATGATGGTAAACACCGAATTAGTTTGCTTCATTTTAGCTCCTTATACCCACCATAATATTCCGTTGAAGCACAGTGCGTATCACTCCCTGAGGCTCCTGCCTACGATCGCCAGAACGTATCTTCGTATCTTAACAAAGTCGTACTAAAGCATTTTGACAGATTTTTGAGCGCCGTGGACCACATAAAATCTGTCCGAGGTCAGTATGCACAACCAGAATTAATACATAAGGCGTACTGTCGATTTTTGGGAAAATTAAAGGATTTTAAGTGCGCCTTACAGTCCGAAAAATACAGTAATAACATAATATAATAAATAACTTGTTGTCATGCCCAATGATTTTTTGGTAATTAAGAATAAATCAGTATTACAATTGTTATCAGCTAGATTGGATCTGAACTTGCCGACATCTGGAGGCACAGTTAGGTCTTGTTTATGTTTATGGAGTTTCAAATCCAAATCTTACGTACAGTTCCTTGAATAAAATCCTATACAAGGCAAAATGTAACGTATACATATACACACAAAGAAGAAATAAAATGCAAAAAAAATTAAAATACAAAAAGATAATATTTTCTGTAAGATGTAGGAGGATTATACATTTACACCTCTATTCTCGAATCTTGAAAACCAAGACAGGACAAGCTTTGATTTAGGCGTTTTTGGCTCGAAAGATGGAAATATTTTTAGTTTGCATCAGCCGTTTGGTACCGGGCTGCACAGAAAGAATAAATAACTCACATTATTTACGTTTTATTCATTATCCGAGTCTGAACACTGTTTTATTTAGAAAAATGACTGAATTCTCTCTGTTATATCCTCCGTTACATGTTCGTCTCAGTCACGTGATACATGAACAAGCTGCAAAATGTGCAAAAAACAGACGTCTTTGGAAGCATTTATTATGATAGTTACAAAATACCACAGTTTTTGTGTTGGTCATATCATTTTATTTTGACATATTTATCCGCCGCACCTTAAAGGCCGCTCTGTGAACATATTGTCTGACATTAAACTGGTCTGTGGTGCAAAAAAGGATTGAAGTGCGCTGGTTTAAAACACCATGTATGTAGTTCAGCAGCAACAAGAGTGGATTTAGAGTCAAGATTTGTTTTCTCTTCTTCTTTTTTCTCTTTGTATTTTTGCGTTGCAAAGGTGCAGTGTGCAACTTTTTGGTTGCAGGTCCATCACTCGCTTGTTTCTGTGTAATTGCTCTGCCTGGAATGTTCCACAGTGTGACATTAAACCGCTCTATGGCCACTGTGGGGCTGTAGGCTCTATAAACAGTTTTGTTTCAGATTTTCTCATATATTTATATTATTATATTATTATACACACTACAGTTAAAGTGGGACAGTATTTGATTGATTGTATTTAGTGTTGTATTTTATTAGTATTTAGTATTTTAGTAATGTATTTGAATTGACTGATTGCATTTAACTGACTTATAATTAGTTATCAGTTATTGTCCCTGGAGAACTGTGTGGCATATTTTGGGCTGATGGGGGAAACCAGAGTTCATTTATTCAGTTACAGGTGGTTTTATAGCTCAAAAATACCCAGAAAAACAGGAATTCTGACTGAGCGGGGTCGCCTCTCCACAGAGCCGACCTGTAACTTGGTCTGGTTTGGTCTCCGTGAAGATAGAAAGGTTTAATCCCACAGGTTTAACGCACCTTTAGCTCTATTGACGTAGGAGTTTTTTCGGTCTAACTCGGTGACACAATAGTTTAGATTTTGGTTTGCCATTTTTAACCGTATTTGTTGCTGTTTCTCGTCCATCGATTACGCTGCACATGTGGACGGACGAGAATAAAAGGCGTGTTTGTGCGTCGTGTTTGTGTGCAGATTGCTGTGTCACTGCTCAGATTAGTTCTGGAGCCCGGGCTGTTCCATCTTCTCTCTGATTCCTCACAAATTTGTCTGGGGCCTTCGGTAATATGCACCGAGGGACCCCCACATCTCCTCTCCTCCTCCATCCTTGTCTCTCCTCTCCTCCTCTCCTCCTCCCACCTCGCCATCCTCTCGCTCGCTCTTAGATTTGTATTACAGCCGCCGTCTGTGTGTGCCGCTTTGTTTTGTTTGTTTTTAAGGTCATTCTCTCCTCAAAACTTAAATATGGGGTATTATACGGAAGCCGGGAGGGCTCACAACAAATGCAAACACCGCAACACAACGAAAAAGTCACAACACACCAAAAAAAAAGCCATAACGGAAGTGACCGCGGGACTCTGTTTTCTGACCCGGGAGAGCTCACATCAAAAACAAATGCCACAGCACAACAAAAAAAGCCACAGCACAACAAAAAAACCTACCACACTACCCTCCAAAAAGCCACAACACATAAAAAAAAAGCTCCAACACATTAAAAAAAGCCACAACAATTAGTCTCCCGACTAATCTCTGGTCTGGTCCCTGGTCTATTCTCTGGACTAGTCTCTGGTCTGATCTCTGCTCTAGATTCTGGTCTAGTCTCTGGTCTGGTCTCTGTTCTAGTTTCTGCTCGAGTCTTTGGTCTTGTCTCTGCTCTAGTCTCTGGTCTGATCTCTGGACTAGTCTCTGGTCCAGTCCCTGATATAGCCCTGGTCTAGTCTCTTGTCTGGTCTCTGGTCTAGTCCCTGATTTAGTCCCTGGTCTACTCTCTGGTGTAGTCCCTGGTCTACTCTCTGGTGTAGTCCCTGGTTTAGTCCCTGGTCTAGTCTCTGGTCTGGTCTCTACTCTAGTCTCTGGTCTAGTCTCTGGCCTACTCCCTGATGTAGTCCTTGGTCTAATCTCTGGCCTAGTCTTTGGTCTACTCTCTGGTTTAGTCCCCGGTCTAGTCTCTGATCTGATCTCTGCTCTAGTTTCTGGTCTTGTTTCTGAACTAGTCCCTGGTTTAGTCCCTGGTCTGGTGTCCTGTCTGATCTTTGCTCTAGTCTTTGTCTAGTCCCTGGTTTAGTCCCTAGTCTAGTCTCTGCTCTAGTTTCTAGTCTAGTCCCCGATATAGTTTCTGCTTTAGTCTCTGGTCTAGTCTCTGCTCTAGTCTCTGGTCTGGTCTCTAATGTAGCCTCTGGTCTAGTCTGGTCTAGTCTCTAGTGTAGTCTCTGGTCTAGTCTCTGCTCTAGTCTTTGTTCTGGTCTCTAGTGTAGTCTCTGGTCTAGTTAGTCCCTGGTCTAGTCTCTGGTCTGGTCTCTACTCTAGTCTCTGGTTTAGTGTCTGGTCTACTCCCTGATTTGGTCCCTGGTCTAGTCTCTGGTCTGATCTCTGCTCTAGTCTCTGGCCTAGTCTCTGGTCTAGTCTCTGGTCTCGGTCCTGGTCTCTGGACTTCCGTTTGTTGTTGAAGTATATGAGGAATCGTCACATTTCTATAGAAGTCACAATTCTGCACATTCTCTGCATTATTTTCGGTCCAAACTCAGCCCACACATTTGACACATACAACACCAACTCCTGCAAATATAACCTGGCTATTTTTAAACCTCTTTAATCTTATTATCGTATGTAAGATGTAGTTTATAAAAATGGTCTAAAAATGGTAATACAACAATAATTCTGTGCCACCTGTAGTGTGGATGGAGGATAGGGGCCGATATAACTCTAGATTCACTGTTTTTGTAAGAATTCTCCAGATTTATAACCTACAGATGTTAAACCTTCTATAAACTGGGACGAAGGGGCTTTTTTACTCACAGCTGGGATACAGTCCTGAGGAAGTGGGACTGCAGGTGGCGCTGTCGTCCTGCCTCCACCTGTAGGAAAAACCTGTTTAAATCAGCTGAGTGAACATAACACAGCAACATCACGTGACTCTGAAGAAGACCGCAGGGAGAAGTCCAAACTGTCTGGAAAAAGAACCTAATGACATAAACTATCTGAAGACTAACTGAACCTCGTTGGACTATGTCAGGGGAGGGCAAATCACAGCCCGGCGACCACATGCGGCCCGTTAACCTTTTTAATCCGGCCCGTCGAACATGAATAAACTGTAATAAAATGTGTTAGTTTTATTTTCCCTGCAATTCCGGCGTTTCCCAATAGATGCACACTCTGGATGCATTGATACATTGGGCCTAATTATCCACATTGCCCCGTGGCACAGGGCCCAGGGGTAGAACTATATCCTGAACATGTCTTCCTTACTCATGGTCCGAAGACCTTCCCATAAAGCAATGCACCCAAGTATGTACAGTACCTAGGTCACTTGGTTTAATTGTCAAGAATGATTAAAAATCAGAAAATAATCACATAATTTCTAATTATTAAAAAAAAGCTGGTTATGTTGATGTTTCTGCGCTTGTTCAGCAGACAGAGGCAGACGGATGGAGCATGGATCTATGATGGATATTGTAGGAATTTCAATATACAGTGATCCCTCGCTATAACGCGGTTCATCTTTCGCAGCTTCTCTGTTTCACGGATTTTTTTTATGCTTTTTTTTTTTTTTTTAACAGTGCATTGTTTTCTGAATCCTGATTGGCCAAGGGACTGTAGTCTAGAAGTGATAAAAGTTGACTGGTCTTTCACTTAGACCAGGGGTCGGCAACCTTTAACACTCAAAGAGCCGTTTGGAGCGTCTCCCACAGAAAAGAAAACATGGGTGCCATAAAGAAGGAGGAAAATAACATAAGGATGACGGGAGAAGACACCTGCACCACAGCCTTCAGTAGAAAAAGACGCGTCAGGAGGAAGAGGCTCAGTCAGAGGCACTGTGAAATACACGTGAGTCACAATGTCCAACCTCGTGTTCGTATTCATTAAAATGATTATTTTACAGCATTTTTAAAAAACTATCATAGTTATTTGTAAGAAAACGTTTATATTTTTAAATGCTTGAGCCTGAAAACAGGATTTGATCTTTGGTTTCATTCTATAGTACAGTATTGTATTGTATAATAATTGTAAAAAATAAAGCTGATACTTCACGGATTTCGCCTATCGCGGGTTCTTTTTGGAACGTGACCCCCGCGATAAACGAGGGATCACTGTACCTACATGTACTGTATAGAGTTGAATGTTAAGCTATTGAGAATTTTAAATGGAGACATTTGAATATGATGCACATTTTGAATTGAGACATCTGAATAGGCCACATGTAAATCGTTGGATGCTACAAGTTATTTTGGGCTTATTTCCTGGGCTGATGTAGTGAGACCAGAACCCTCCATCCACCTGCTCCTGGTCTGGCCCTTCCATCACATTTTAGAAGAACCATTTGTGGCCCTCGAGCCAAAAAGTTTGCCCACCCCTGGACTATGTTGAACCTTCTTGTTATTTGTTTGGAATCGGCTCCACAAACTTAATAATAATAATAATAATAATTACGACTTTGGGGTTGAATAATGGAACCACTTTCTGAAGCAATTGTGAAAAAAAAAATAAAAATCACTACTGTTTATTTGTACTGACAGAAGTTTCAGTTTCATGTGGAGAGGTCCAGTAATTACAGAGATATTAACCGCAAACCAAGTCAACAAATGTGCTCCACTGTGTTTTTAAACGCCGTACACCTTCACTAGAACCATCTGGATAATATTTCAGCCCTAGAATCAGCACTCTCTACTGAACTAAACATAAAAGGAACTGTTAACGTGAAATCTAGTGACTTTCGAAAGTCTCGCTGGGTGCTTCAGTGTCATGTGTCGTTTTAAGTTTGCCGTTGATGTCCCAGAGTCTTTTAAATGTTCATGTGATGAGTCCTTGTTGCTCCCGCTACAGCCGCTGCTTTTTTGTCTTGTTTCGATGGTGGTGCCTCGTGTTGTTGCCAGATTGAATGTTTTTCCACAAAATATTAAGGGCTCTTTACGGTGTGTTTACCCGGGTTTTCAGCTGGAACTAAAGAAATCTGGTGCCCTGTTGAACGGAGATAAATGTATTGTAATATCTACTATTGTAATATCTTTGGACATTTTGGATCTTGAAAGTTATCAGATATTTATGAATGATTGCCTTGGTTTTAAAGTTTTAAACAGACGTGCTCTTCCACCGTTAATGGATTTCATGTGTAAAAAACTAGTAACCGAGTGTAAACTACGAAGGTGCAGGACCAAATTTAGCCAAACGGTGACGTCGATCAGAGGCTCAGAGTCCTGGAACTGTGCATCCTACTCAACCTTTCTTACTATTTTCTTCTTGGGGCCTTTTAAACTTCTGCTAATTTGTGGTTAACTTAATTCCCTTAATATTCCCTTCTGTATGTGCTTTGAATATTCTGTCTTCTGACCTGCCTTAGGACAATGGATGTAAAGTAGCTATCGTGCTAATTCCAACATATTTACATTGATGCTGTTTGTTGACGTGTTGATTAATATTAGAATTTCCATCCACCAGCTCAGGTTGAACTATAGTGGTTTGAGAATACTGTGATTTCATGTGAACGCAACCAACATATTAAAGCATTTGCCTTCCACAGAATAATAAAAAGTGTGCGTCTGTTGTGGTGAACAAAGCCCGGCTCTGTGTCGTTCTGCCGGTGCATTCAGGGCCACGGTGGAGAGTGGGAGGAGATCGCGCCGATGTGAGGAGGACCTTGGATGAAAGCTTTTAGCGGGAGATCAGGTCTGAGGTGTCGCTGCAGCTTCTCCGTTCAGAGTCTGCGTGAATGAAAGAAAAGGAGAAGTACTAATGAAGTGTTAAAAGGCAGGATTTTAGACGGAGCTCGATGCGTAGAAAGGTCAACAGTGATAGAACTGCAGGTGCCTCTGTGTGAAGACAATGCGGAGGAACAGGAATGCGCAGGCGAGCTTTAGGTCATAATCTTTTGTAGATGTTTAGAATGATGACACCATTCGCACAAAAAGTTTTAAGATCGGAAAGACGGAAAACTCAAGAACAAATACAAAATGTGCACAGAAAATGTAAAGGAGACTTATATCTAAAGCTTAGTTCGTTTTTACCTCTGTTCACTTTTAAAAGCTCCATCCAGAGTAGTTTACAGGATCATTGCACACGCTTTTAACACTTTTATATCTTTAATCTGTGAATTTTTCACTGTCTCATGTCTCTATTCACTGTTTCATGTTACAACTGATGTGTGTGTGTGTCTGATTTTGCTGTTTTATACTTCCTCTTAGCCACGAGCAGGTGTTCTCATTGACTTATCTGGTAAAATATTGAATACATAAAATAAAATAAATAAATACATTTCCCAAAGTTATGTATCAGCTAAAGATAACATTTATAATTAGGTTTTGTTAAAGTTGAACTCTGGCACATTTGAAGCTAAAGTCCATTGCTAGAGGTGGTTGAATTCTGTCAGAAGCCAAAAAAACGGCACAGATCAGTGTTTCCTCGGTGCAGATCTCACTGTGGCACTGAGTCTGTCAAGACAACAAACTAGTGTAGTGATGGGGGCAAGTTCTGAACTTCCACGTAAAATACCAATTTGCTTCAGACTGAAGAAGCTTAACACCACTTTAACCCATCTTACAACAGCCACGAGTCTAACAAACAAAACGCTCTGCCTGGTTCACTCATTAGTGTCTGGAAACGTGAGAAAACAACTTTATAAGCACCTTACACTTCCCTCTGCTGATTTCCCACTGCACAGGCCAAAGCCCAAAAGACTCGATTGTCGACTCCAGTGGCGGCGAGAGGCTCGAGCCTCCAGAAGCAACAAGTGAAGATCGACTACTGACGGTGAAGGAAAATACAAACTGAAAGTTGTTGAAAGAAAATGGTTCGGGAATGTATTTTTTAGCGATTTTCAAAACATAATTCACTCATAAATAAATGGGATTAGAAAAGACATCGGTGATCGAGTCTTTTGGGCTTTGGCCTGTGCAGTGGGAAATCAACAGAGGGAAGTGTGAGGTGCTTATAAAGTTGTTTTCTAACGTTTCCAGACACTAATGAGTGAACCAGGCAGAGTGTTTTGTTTGTTAGACTCGTGGCTGTTGTCAGATGGGTTAAAGTGGTGTTAAGCGTCTTCAGTGTGAAGCAAAGTGGTGTTTTACGTGGAAGTTCAGAACTTGCCCCCATCACTACACTAGTTTGTTGCCTTGACAGACTCACTGCCACAGTGAGATCTCCGCCGAGGAAACACTGATCTGTGCCGTTTTTTTGGCTTCTGACAGAATTCCACCACCTCTAGCAACGGACTTTAGCTTCAAACGTGCTGCAGTTCCTCTTTAAGCACCCAGACCCTCAGACTCAAAAACCTCGGCTGGATTCTTTTAGACTCTCTGACATTTTCTGCCTGTGTCGCCCTGATGCTGTGAATTCTGTTAAGCATCATTAAAGTTACTGCATAAGGACGATCTCTGTGCCTCTGCGACTTTTTTCATTTTTGCAAACATATAACAGAAGTCAAGAGAAACTCTAATGCTCCAAATCAAACATATAAGACCCTCGTGAGGCTTTAAGAATGCAGATCTGCCCCTCCCGCTGCTGCTCCTCGCTCCGTTACAGACTATGGACCAGTTTGAGTGAATGATCGGTGATAATTATTGATGGAAGCCAAGGGCACAGCCCGTCTCTCAGTGTCTGCATTGATTTAACACACAGCGTTTTCATCTCACTCTCCACTGGAACACACAGACCACCGATTCAGGAGTATTATCTAATTACAATTACACCGAACAACGTCGAACGTGAGATTAGATTAGCAGAGGATTTTTGTGAGAGTCAATAGGCTCTGCGCACTTCATTGTTAGCGGCACTACTTCCTGTCCTGTTTTAGTTTTTGCTGAGTTGTGCTAAAAACAGACTGTACAGTTTATATAAATGGACTTAACATTGGAATATGTCGTCCCTCTGTGTAGCTGCTGCTGTGGCCTCGTCATTTTGGTCTTAAAATGTTCGTATTAACCCACTCTACATGATCCTGACTTTTTTCCGCTATTTTGTCTGTCAAAAAATCGTATTCATAATATAGAACTTGGCTCCAAATTTGTCCCTGTAACTGTGAGCGTCACGAGCCTCATTTGTGTCGAGCCGAACGCTGCGGGTGACGTTACACTCCCTTAGTCCACATTTAAATACAGGCTTTGGCTAAAAATAATGGATATTTAAAGACAAGGCAGGGAACAGGGAGCCGAGTGTGGATGTCATTGGAAACAGGTTAAAAAATACACCAATAAAATGAAAACTTGGGCGGAGGAAACTTCTATGTTTAGGAAAAGAGACGTTTGTGTCTCAATGTTAAGTATAAAATAATGTCATGTTTAGAAAGACATGGAGCTCTGGAATGAATGAATGATGCTTTTATTATTTGTTTTAATTCATATTTCATCTCTTATATATACAGTAAGTCGTAAACTGAGATTGTAAATGCAAACTTGCTGTTCATACGCTGCTCTTCTTTCTTGGAATTCTGTTATTTAATAGGGTTTGGCGTTAGTACTTCTTACTTCAGCTTTCTTTGTTTTGTTTTGTTTTGTCTTGTTTCGCATTGCTGCAAAATGACTGAATAAACTCCTCCAAACGCTGATTCTGAGGCATAATAAACATTACAACAATGCCGCAATCTGAAGTATTCTACATATAGAACATTTGCATAGTCCTTACTTGAATTAATTTGAATTTGAATGGATGGTTTATATTATATTTTATGATTTGAATAAAAGTGGCTGTTACCCTTCGAGCCACAGTGAGTTATGTTTAAAGATTCAATCCACGGTGCACGTTTTAAACAAATCCATGGGAAATCTGAAGCTCTTCTAGTTTGATACAAGATTCCCGTGCATTTCAGAGCATGGAAATGTGGCCTGGAATGTTACACAGTGTGGAATTAAATGTATTCATCGTGCAACACCTTAAAAACCATACATTCTTACTGTGAATAGAGTCGCCTCTCCACAGGTCTGACCCGTAATATGTCCCAGGGGTGTCACCTGCTCATACTTATGGCCACACTGTAGATCTTGTAAAACCGAGTGAACACGGTGAGATTTTTGGCCCTTTTTGAGCCGATTTTTCACTTTTGACGACTGTTTTTGGGATCGAGTTTTGGCTTAATCGTGCGTCGTGCTTCGTGCAGTAAACATGGGGGTAACAAAAACCGATTAATGCCTCACGACCTGCTCCTGATCGGCGCAAGTAGGTCGCAAGAAAATCAAACCTGTTTGAAATCCATTCGCCTCTCGTGAGGGTTTTGCTCTGTTGAAGTAGTTTGTACTGTGTGAGAACAGGAATTGTGAGCTTTAAACTTTTAACCCTGCGATTTAGTCGTACAGTTTGAGCTGAGTGAAACAACTGAAAATGTCACACAGTGTACGCCTGGCTTTAATGCCATATTGTGGAACATACCAAGCAATTACAAGACTTTAAAGCACTGTATGACCCAGACTAAAATGAGCACGAGCCTCATTGTGTAGTAGAAATTAATTCCTGGCACATATTTGTTTAACGTTACTAGTGGTTTGTAAAAGTCGTAAGTTCTTCACACTTTGTTTTAGTTTGAAATACCACAGATATTCCATTTATTTATTGCAAATTTGGCAGCAAATTTGGATAGATGTCATATAATTATTTAAATATAAAGATAAATAAGTAATATGAATATTATTTTTTTATTGGAAAAAACAAAAACAAAATACAAGATGCAGACATGTTATTATATGGTCATGACAGCTTATGAGGATTGCTTCATGGGGCCAGTTCAAGTGGTTGGGACCAGAGGGTTTGGGGGGGCAGTCAAAGGGGCATGGGGGGCCTTAGTTTGATGACCCCTGTTTAAAGTGTAAACTAAACACATGAACTCCGCCCACAACCACATTTCAAGTAGAGCTGCTAAACTGGTCAGTGCCTTCAGGACTAAAGAGTGAGGAGGCAGGAGGGGCGGGGTCTGGGCGTATAAGGAACAGCGTGATTGGTCTAACAGGTGTCCACACTCCAAACTCCGCCCCCTACAGACAGGGGTTTGTATCAGAAACAAGTGTCTGTCATCAGGGCAGTGCTGTGTGATGTCACGCAGTACTTGACACTGGAAACAGCCGTTTTTTAAACACAAATTGACCCTTATATGCACAAAAAATGACAATGGCAATGTTATTAAAGCACCACAGACACAGTTTAGTCACAAACAGTTGATTTAGTGTTTAGTTCCACTTTAAAGGTGCACTATGGAACATTCTGGTGTCTAGAATGTTCCACAGTGTGACATTAAACAGCTCTACTTAACATTTATTCAATCACAGGTGATTTTATAGCTCAAAAATACCTAGAAAAACAAACATTCTGACTGTGAGCTGGGTCACCTCTCCGTAGATCTGACCTGTAGCTTGGCCTGGTTTGTTCTCCATGTAGATAGAAAGGTTTAATGCCTTACTGTGAAACATTTCAGGCAGACCAATAACATCTCCATGACGAAAAGGATACGACAGATCCTCCACCAGAAAAGTCACACAAAGTTCCCAGTAAAAAGTCGTAAAAATTAATAACGTCTCCATGGGAAAAAGTTACACAATGCACCTTTATCTCCTCATATTTTACCCATTAACGTAAAGACTGTTGTTTGCAGACCGGAGCGGAGTGAAACAGGTGCGTATCTCAGCGTTAAACACAAACCGCGGGGACGGCTAATGGGCCACAATTAGCCGTATTCATTTTTATCTTCACGCTCGGCCTGATAATAACAGAACGCCTTATCTGTCCACCACTAAACTCTGGTTTCTGATCATATCGGCGGCTGCGTGGGAAATTTGGAGGAAGTTCTGAACAGTGATTTCGATCGTGATTATAGATAGAGCATGTTGGACAATTACAACAGGAGATTTACACTGGAAGTCCAAACTAAAAGGTCCATATTTCGCTATTTTCTGATTTATGTTCTAATGTTTCCTCGTCACGGACAGACCTGGAGTTGTGTTTTGTTTCACTCACACGCGTTTAACCCTGCAGACTGAGGCTGAGTTCACTCTGTTCCACCCCGTGATGTCATGGAGTAGTACAGGAAGTGCTCCACTGTGTTTTTAAACTCCATACACCCTACATATACCGTGAGAATCTATGCATTACTGTACACAATTTGTTATTTATATTTACTGACACTGAAAACTCACACTTTTATTCATACATACACACTCTTACACACATACGCACGCACGCACACACTTTAGACCTCGTTTGCTGTGGTGTTGTGTGCATTTGTGTTGTATTTTTCGTGTGTATTGAGTGTTTTGTCCTGTTCGCACCTTCACGGGAATCATTTGGATCGTTTCAGCCCTGGAATTGCCAATTTCTACTGAACTAAATGTGAAACAGGAGCTGTTAACTTAATGTTAAACTACCGCTTCATGACATCACAAGGTGGAACAGAGCGTTTTGAGCTTTGGAGATGTAAACAGACTAATAATAAAGAGTTACTCAAACATGTGAGTGAAACAAAACAGAACTCCAGGTCTGAAACAGCATTAAAACATGACTTAAAGCTCAAGAGTCCATTTTGTGTAATATAGACATTTAATGAAATAAAATCCGTACATTTTTCACTCTTACTGTTGTGTATTTTGTATGATCATAAACGATACACTTTTTTTGCCTTATTTATCATTATTATTAGTTTGTACGACCACAAATGAAACTATATCTGTGCATGTGTGTATATGTATGTGTGTATGTACACATATTTGTATGAATGTGTTGAGGTAAAACAATTAGGGCAGGACACGATTAGTTTTTAAAATTTCAACTGACTTTTTTTGAGAAGCAGAAATGGTCCCAAACACGTACATATGTTTGTTATGTTTGTAATGTACTTTGCTCAAACATAAATAAAAATAATAATAATAATGTGGCAGGTGGAGCAGTGGGCAGAGCTTTCACCCACCAACCACAGTGTGTTAGGAGTTAATATATTTTAGAGATTGACTTGAAAAGAAAAAAAAAATCATGTTGTCTCTTTATTTGTGTTTTTGCTTCATCCTCATTTGTTTCAGTAATACCAGACTGAGCCAGGACTGGACCAGGACTAAACCAGAACTGAGCCAGGACTAAACCAGAACTGAGCCAGGACCAGGACTGAACCAGGACTAAACCAAGACTGAGCCAACACTGACCCAGAACTAAACCAGGACTGACCCAAGACTATAGCAGGACTGAACCAGGTGTAAAACAGGACTGAACCAGGACTGAACCAGGACTAAACCAGGACTGAACCAGGACTGAACCAGGACTAAGCCAAGACTGAGCCAACACTGACCCAGAACTAAACCAGGACTGACCCAAGACTGAACCAGGACTGAACCAAGACTGAACCAAGAACCAAGCCTAAACCAGGACTAAACCAAGACTGAATCAGGACTGAACCAAAACTGAGCCAGAACTGAACCAGGAGTAAACCAGGACTAAACCAGGACTAAACCAGGACTGACTCAACACTGAACCAGGACTAAACCAGAACTGAGCCAGGACTGAACCAGGACTAAACCACGACTAAACCAGGTCTGAAAACTGGACCACCCCTGCAGCTTTTTATTTTTATTCAGGTTTATTTATTTCCAGTTAAAACCCGCATCGGAAAAAAACATGTCCAAAAGCTCAAACTGCTCCACGAGATCCTCAAAAACAAACAAACAAACCGCGTTCCCATGGCAACCGCTGAACATTCCCCCGTACAGATCCATGCAGAACCTCCCTCCTGACGTCAGTACTAACACCAGCGCCGTTAAAGCGCCCTTATAGCTTCACATATACGTTTAATCGCCGGTTCCCCTCCGGCGTCTCGCCTCGGCGGTAAATCTGCAGTTGTCTTCACGCTCAGAAGGCGCGATGTAAACAGAGCCGCTTTTTTCCCCTTTAAGACATCGCGCGTATGGAGCCCACACTCCTCCGTTTGTTTGGCCTCATCCGCATTAGCCGGAGGTGAGCTGAGATCCCGATCAACATTTTGCCTGGAGATTTAGCGTCCGCGTGCTCTTTGACAGCTGCTTCCTCGCCGGCAAAGCTAATGAAAATACCCAGGGTGCACCGCACTGCCTCTCCTGTAAACCTGCCTACAGCATCGGCCAATTTATTTATTAAGAGGAATCTTTTGTCTAATAAGCTCTCTCTAGGATAACAGCAGGCTCCTACACATGTTAGAATCACTGCACTGGAAAAAAAAAAAAAACGAGTGTATGTGTGGACGGAGAATGTTTCCTCCTCTATGTGTAGCATTTGAAAACATGCACCCTATTTTTTCATGGTTTGGGTTTGTCCTGTTGGTTATTTTCACACTCATGGCCACGAGAGGGCGCTCTAGGCCTGTGTGTCAGTATCTGCTACGTCTATCACGCTATTGCCCCTGCAACACTGTCACTTCTCGCTCTACTGCGCATGTCTCCTGCAGAAAGAGCCGCTGTCCTGCTGCAAGTGCTGAAATCTGCAGCTGAAAACGGTAATCGAGCAGCAGAGAGAAAGTTAGGAGTGAGCGAGAAACTTGTGTTTGATAGAGAAAAGCGAAAGAAACTCAAACTGTTATAGAAGAAAACTAAAAAGCTCATCGCGGCTAAAAGCTGGATTTAGCTGGAGTTGGTGGAGTTGCTCAGAAGTGACACCGACGATGAAGAATTCAGTGGATTTAGTGATTTGGAGCGAGATGGAGAGTTTGGTAAAGTTGTTCTGTTGTTTCTGCTCTAGTTTTGTGAATAACTGTTCATATGTGACGTGAACGCACCAGCCACATGTTCAGCCTGTTGTTCTCTGTTCTGTTGTTATAACTCGTCTTTTAAGATGAAATGTCTGTTCCTGGAGTCTGATTTGATCAAATAAATTTCCCCCCAGAATGCGACTTATCGTCCAGTGCGACTTATATGTTGTTTTCTTCTTCATTGTGCATTTTTTGGCTGGTGCGACTTATCCTCCGGAGTGAGTTATAGTACGAAAAATCCAGTAAGTGTCGTGGGTATAATATGTATTGTATAATATGTTTAAATGTTTAAGCTTTTGATCTGT
Source organism: Odontamblyopus rebecca (assembly GCA_030686955.1). Lineage (NCBI taxonomy): Eukaryota > Metazoa > Chordata > Actinopteri > Gobiiformes > Gobiidae > Odontamblyopus > Odontamblyopus rebecca. The sequence goes on from CM060667.1 coordinate 5,974,650, forward strand.
GAAAGGAGCAGATTTTTAAGATTTATCTTCTTCCTGTTCCTTTTGTTCATGCAGCAAAGACAAGGAAAGTAATGGCTGGAATATGTACTGGTTTTTGTTGTTGTTGTTCTCTTTGAGTTGGTGCATGAGCAATAAAATAAATAAATAAATAAATGTTTCAAACTTAGGTGTCAAAATGGACCCCGACCAAAAATTAGTGTTGTTATAAAGTCTAGTTTTTCCTGCTAAGATAAGAGGCCTAAATTGAACTAATTTAGTGGGCAGATCATTCTGAAACTGTGATACAAGCATTTGACTGGATTATTGTAATGCACTTTATGCTGGTGTCGGTCTGTACCTGTGCTTAAATCACTCCTAAAAACGCACCTTTTTTCACAGTTTTTTAACAAGTGACTTACATTTCTTGTTGTTGAGGATCTTATTGTTTTCTATGTTTTTCGTAGTTTTGATTGTACTTGTCTCCTCTGTGTTTGTGAGCAGCACTTTGGCCGACTGTTTTTAGAATCAGAATCAGAATGTTTTTTATTGCCATATGAGTGAACAGGTTCACAACATTAGGAAACTGCTGCGGTACTTGGAGCAGGATGTAGACAAACACTGACATGCAACAAATAAAATAGAATAAAATAAAGTAGAAAAAAGAAAGCTATAATATAACAAAATTTACAGGAATATAATAATATAGAGTATAAGAGTATAACAGTGCAGGTAATGATCAGTGCAAAACAGGCAGTGCTTTATGAATACAGTCGGTATAGTACGATAAATACTATTCCTGAGTTTAAATGACTTGAAATCACAATAAATTATTAATAATTCCATGGAGGAATGTTCCACAGTATGGCATTAAACTTATTCCCATGCAGACAAACACATGATGCCACCGCCAGGCCAGGTTACAGGTCAGATCTGTTTTTCCAGGTATTTTGGGGTAATCACAATACCCATAACCGGAAAAAAAATGCTTTCCATCCATCCATCCATCTTCTCCCGCTTAATCCGGCTGGGTCGCGGGGGCAGCGTGCTGCCCAATACTCATAGCACCTGACCCCCCTATGAACCCCTCTGCAGGTGGTGAGCCCACAGGAGGGTGGACATCATGGTCCTTGATGTTAGTTCATAGGGGTCCGGGCATGTTTTAGGTTGATGGGGAAAACCGGAGCACCCGGAGGAAACCCATCCAGACACGGGGAGGAACATGCAAACTCCACACAGAAAGGCCCGGGCGACCCAGGGATCGAACCCGCAACCTTCTTGCTGTGAGGCCTGAGTGTTGCCACTCAGCCACCGTGCCGCCGATAAAAAATGCTTTGATTTTTTTTAAAAGATTGATGAATTTAATGCCATACTGTGGAAAATCCCAGGCTAAGCATCTAAAACAGGGGTCTCCAACCTGTAGCTCGGGAGCTACCAGTAACTCTCCACCCCCTTCCAAATAGCTCACGAAGGAATTTCTGAATTATACATGTGATCTGATGATTTAAATGCTTATTATCTTAGTAAATGCTTTTAATGCCTAAATTTGTGCATAAATACGTGGATAATGGTTTATGCTTTTATGCTTTTAGGCGTCTAAGGCTCGCTGTGGCTCTTATATTTACTCAATTTATTCCAACCTCTAAAATCAGCAGCTCTCTGGCCTTTTTTTTTTAAATTTTTTTTTAAAGGTAGCTCACCGAAGGAGAAAGGAGAGACTTCTGATCTAAACCATGTGTGGAGCTCGTGCTTAAGGAAGTCACACAGACATACGGCGCACACAGTCACGCAGCAGTGAAGCGTCTTAACCATAATCTGTCTGATTAGAGCGACATCTCCATATGCCTCATTTATGCCGTCGTTTTGTTTCACTTTTCTGCTAATTATAACCCGCACGCTTCCATTAGTGCGTTTTGGCTCGATGTCGATGAAACACGAGCGACACGGCGGTGGATAAGTGCACTCACGCCTCACAGCGCCAGAGTTCCAGGTTTGATCCCCGTGACCCTGTGGATGGATGTTTAAAAAGTATAAAAATAAGACTCAAACCATCAAATGAAACGGGAAACGCACAACCAAAGTTCTTGTACAGAGCAAATGCAAGAAACAGCAATATAAAAGTGGAAAAAATGCAGAACACGCACAGATGGCTGATGTCCAAAAGCTGTTTTTAGACTTGAACAATAAACTTTATTGATCCACAAGGGAAATTATTTGGCTACAGGAGCTTATTCATCACAGTATAATATAATAACAAAGAGTAAAAATATAAATGGTGATAATAAATTTTAAATAAGTAGTAAAAAAGAGCAAGAGACATATTATAAATGCATCTGTACAACTCAAAATAAAATAGATAAGTAATAAAATATAAAATCTCAGCTTTATACAAGAGTTCACAGGAAGACAGTGCAACAATGATATGATGATTGATGGATTTTTAAATAACGTTTCGGCAAAAAGCCTCTGTCGGATCATTTTTCGAAGCAAAAATGGTGGTGCGTGGAGCGTTTGTCCACTGAGCCGAAGGTTCTTGACATAAATATCGTTGTCATTGTTTGTGAAAACCAGGACACCATTATAGTTTCTGTAATGAGTGATAGAAATAATGTCTCATCTGTATTAGAAAAATAAATAAATGATAAATAACGAACAAATACCTCGCCTATATTAAGAAATAACACTAACAACGATCACTTTCAACTCTCAATAACAATATAAAGAATACTCAAAGTTAATTTACTCAAAGATGCCTCATAATTTCTGCAATGAAAGGAATACTGAAAGAAATCAAGTTTCAGGGACACGTCACATGTGCGACCACAGTGTGCACAGTGCCTCGTGTCGGTCAGTTTAAAGGCTCAATGAAAAGTAATGAAAACCTGGACATTTCCATCACTTTATTTAAAAAAACCCAGATTTCCAGGACATGACATGAAAAACAGACCAATAACTGACGGTTGGTCATCCGAGGTTAGACCCACTGACCTACAGCTCTTCCAGCTCTGTTGTTGTGTCCTTGGGCAAGACGCTTAACCATATTGTGAATGAATGTGTGTGTGAATGGGTGAGTGGCTCATCGATGTAAAGAGTTTTAAGTAGTGCTGTCAAAAATATCGCGCTATTAACACATTAACTCAAAAATGTTTAACGCTGTTAATTTTTTTATTGCGAGATTAACGCACTTTGTGACTCAGTGGGCTAGTTTTGCTGTGGCCACTGCTGTAACGTTAGAAACACTACAGGATCCGGCTGTAAACAGGAAAGAAAACAATTTGTACCAAACTGAGAAGTCCCAGTTGGAGGAGGTTGGGCCAAAGCACGGCACATCAACACACGCGCCTATGCCCCCGCACGAGGAAAACATGAACTGCTTCAAAAACATACAGCGAATCCACGACAAGGACCACGGACAGCGACACAAACACATGGAGGAGCACCGCAGCAGGACCCACACCCGTCTCTCCACACAATAGACACCTCAGGCCGCTGAACCCACCCTCTGCACCAAAACCGCCAGCTCCGCCACACGACCCTCAAACAGCGCCGTGTGACGACGCCCTGGCCACAGCCCGACAGATGTGAACACGATCCACAGAACCCCAGGCAAATGTGACCGAGCACGACATGGCCCAAAAGTCCCAGTGCGAATGTGCCCCGAGTACAACAGACAAACAAACACAGTCGCACTAACTGCAGATCACTGGACCCTCAGTAATGAGCACATTATTTCACCCATTATTTGACTGAAGACAGAGGAGACACTTCACTCACACTGTTGCAGAGCACAAACTTTTCTCACCGACAATTGTTCTGGTTTGCAGTAAAAAAAAAAAAAAAAGTATTAAAATGATTCAAGGGACAAAATATGTGTGATTAATTTGTGATTAATCGAGAATTAACTATGACATCCATGAGATTAATCACGATTAAATGTTTTAATCACTAGTTTTGAGCCTTGAAGGTGGAAAATCTCTGTATAAAAACGTGCGTGACCATAGAAAATCATCGTTTAAGTTCCCAATCCAAACCCGTATCAAACCAGCACAGCGTTTAGAATAAATGTCAGTCTAACGGCGGCATATGTGTGTTTATTCTGCAGTGTGTCGCCTCGTGTTGGCATAATGAGCGCCTGTTGTTATGCCTCTCACAGCTGTACGGTGTAATGGGGCGGCAGTTATATTGATAAGGCCATTAACAAGTCAACAGTCGCCCAAGTTCGGCTCCCGGCGTTTTAATTGCACTTTAATTTTGTCGTGTCACATCGTACGTCTTTGTTGGAGAAATATGCAAATACACAAACCTGTTTACGATCCGTCTGCGCGCAGCTCCGCCCCCTTCATTTGGACGTTTTAATTTACGGTAAACAAAAACGCAACCAGGTGGAAAGTTTCGGAGGGGCGAAATTTCACTGGTTGGTGCGGACGGACCCTCGTTGCATTTTAAATAGTGTAATTTCAGAGGTGGGATATATCGGAGGTGTTTTGTTTAAATTGAAGGGAAGTTGAAAGATGCTAATCGAAAACGCAATTGGAAAAGCGGTCGGCAATTACAGGGACTGTGATGTCCACTGTGGAGAACCAAAGACCTGTTTACATGACAAAAGACGTAATTGAATTTGACAAAAGTTTCAATATTCGGACATGGAAACAGACTTTTTTTTCCCTTTTTTATTCATAGTCTCGGTGAAATGATAATCTTAGTCAACCAGACAGACATAAACACAACAAATTAAACGCTAAAAACAATAATATTCAACCAAAAATTACAACCAAAGATTAAAAAAACAAAAAAAAAAGCTGGACAAATTGACACAGAGACATTTTTGGGGAAGATCCAAAGAACAAAGATGAGAAATATTAGAAATAAATGAATTTTCAAGCATTTTTATGTGTTGTTTAATCTGTCATTTAGTGGAAACTTTGAGGAATAAGAAGAAATAAGAACATGTACAAATAAATATATCTGTTTTGTCACTTTTTTCACTTATTTAAGTTTTAAATAAATTTAATAAAAACATTTTGAAATATATAAATACATACAAACATATTTATTTTTTTTAATATTGTCAACATTATTTTTTATGTATTAATTTATTTATTTTTCTGTGTAGACTTACATGAATAGGGCCTATAATGAATCATCCAAGTACAAATTATACAATGCAAAGTTAAGTGCAGAAATAGGAAATAATTTTGAAATTTTGGAATAAAACAACATTGTGTGTCTACGAACTAAAATACTCTTATAACATCAGTTTCAATTAAAGAAAAAGAAAGTCAAATGGCCACATTTCCAAACAGATCTGGTTTAAATCTAAACTAGTTGCTTTGGAAATAGTTAAAGGGAAAAAAAAGTTGACAAAAAATGCAAACGGCTCAACATTTACATATTTTTGAGTGTTGTTTAGAAACTTTTAACAAGTTTGTGAAGCAATAATGTCGTGGGAATTCACAATACATCGAATTACAAGTTACAACAGCTAAGAAAACAGAGGGAACTACATAGACCATGATCCTTTGCTCCGGTTCAGTGCAGACGACATGAAGAAATAACTGTTCCAAGCACTTTTACATCTTAGGTATTTAGATTAAGTCTTGTGAAGGAAAATGCTGCGTATTTGTGTCATGTCTGTTAGTCTCCACCAAATACCTATAACTAAACTCATCTTAGCCACATGAGAAACAGAAAATATTGTAATGCTTAACTCAACCCTGCATAATATGAACTGCATTTCTTTATTTAAAAAAGCAGTAAATTGCATCATTCTGATGCACTTGTAAGACTGGTAAGAGTTTATGTTATGACTAAGCAATGAAAAAGTGAGGCTGACTTGAAAAATATGTCATTAAAGAAAAAAAAAACACCTCTAAAATAAAAACAATGCAGCTTTTTAGTCCACGCATGAGGTAAAATGATAAAATATGTTTATTTTGTTGTTCCAAATGAGCTTAAACAGGCCGGTCAGACTCAAACACAAAGGATCAGGAACTGTACAATGCCCAGGTCTATTCTAATTGAAACTTTAATTTAATGTATTTGTTTATTTGATTGGGACAATGAACAGACAGGACAAAATGCATGAATGTAAACACGCCGGATTGTAGCCACCAAGGCTCATTTCCATCCGTAGTCCCAGGGGTCAAAAATACATCAGGAACATTTAGTAAAACAGTAAAATTGACATTAAACAATAATCAGACCCTATAAACAATTTTCCAGACTCGCCGACTGCACAATCACACAGAAAACCACACAATTCATAGTCACTTTTACACAAAACCCAATTAACATTCACTCAGCTCAGTATCCACACTCCACAGGCCTTTTTTTCCCCACACAGTTCTAGAGGTGAATAAAACAAGCTGTAGCTCCGCCCTTCCACACCTGAACTCCATCAGCAATTACCCCCCAAACCCTCTGCTCCTGCTTTGCCTTTCTGAGGGAATCTCCAGTGCTTTTCCTTCTATTTAAATCAGCTTCAATTTTCACCACTGACGATGCAACTTTTAGTATTTTAGTATTAGTTTAATTGTAGTGATATAAGTTTTAGTTTCAGTTGTAGTTTAGAACCAGATCACTGCAGCTGTGGATGGTTTTGGGATGACTTCTACTGCAGTCCTGCGATCCAGCTGTCGCAAAACGTGAGTAAAGAAACACGTTTAAAGAGCGGGTGTTACGTAATGTTATGAAGTCGAGTTTTTGGAGCTTTCTGCCGCGTTATTACGTCTTTCTCTCATCGAAAACATGCATCAAGAGGTTAGCGCTCTATCTTTTTTTTGCTTCGTTTTTGGTGATTATAGCATTTTCCAAATGATACGCTCTATTCACGCTTATGAGAAGACATTGGGAACATGCGGATGACGATTTCCGGTGTAGTTATCGACTCTGGGCATGTGATAAAACTATAAAACTGTGGATTCAGCAGCAGCGTCTTCACAACCTGCTGAAGCTTTTTATTTGGGACAGGACTCTAATCGTATATTCGATGTTACTTACAGGGAGCTGGTCACAACTGTTGGTTTACCGAACATAACGGAACGCTAAAATTACATCTTTTTATTTTGTTATTTGTTATTTTATTAAGTTAGACAAATTATAACACACACATTTATAGTCAGTTTATACAATGACTAATCTAGATGAAAAAAAAGTTGTATTTTCTCAGTTTTCCCAGATTTTCTTTGATTTGTTATCGCCAACGGAGTCCAAAGGAAGTCGTCGTCTGCCTGTTTCCAAACGTCTTCCGGTTTTGTGACGTAAACGTGGACAGAGCCCATAGAAAGTAACATGGAAATCTGAATATGAGATGTTTGCAATGAAAACGCCATAGAAACGGAAGACCCCGGCTTTAAAGAACGAGTATTCTGCATCTTTCTGGCTTTTAATTCTCTTTTAAACATGTTTTTTCTTCATTTTTCGAACTTCGAATAATGTCTGTATGTGGAAAATGTACTTTATAAAGTTCACCACTGTTTTCAATGAGACCTGTAGGCGTTGGAGTTAACGTTACGAACGCGAACATTTGACTTCTTTCTGCCTGTGAATGTGACGCTAACAAAGTCGTGCGTTTGTTTTACGCAAATTCGGTCCTAGAATGAGTCTGGTGATGGTTCACGGACTTAAAAACCGTGTAGTAGTTTGGAGTTTTATCAGTGACGCAACTAAACGGGCAATATGTGAACAAAAAACACATTTTTCCCAGCGTTTACTACCTTCAAAAAACATTTCTAGTCGTTCGTGCTGAATATAAGTAGTGTCCTTGCTGTTACTTGCTGTTTGTTCATTTGAGCAATGAGATTTCCTGGTTTAGTCTGGGTTTTTTTTTGTGTTTTTTGTCAATTTGTGCAGGTTTGGTCCAGTTTAAGTTTGCTTAGAGTTGAGTTATGATTTAAGTTTGGTGTATTTGTAGTATGTCCTAAGGTAATTGTAACTATATTTAGGAAACGCCAGCGGCTTTAGTTCAAAACGGTAATCGTTGGTGGATGCTGGAAATGAGCAATTCTGAAATAACCCATGACCTTTTTGTGAAGCTCGATGGTTTTATCTGCATTGTCCTGGATAAATAAACAAATAAACTAAACGAGTGACACACACATCTCCATGGAGACAAGCGAGAGAAACGACTAGGCCAAGTTACAAGTCAGATCTATGACAAGACAACTGTGTTTTTTTATTTTTAAAGCAACATACTTGCCTTTTAAATTTTCTGAATATAAATACATATGGATAAGTGTATTGTGGAACATTGCAGGTTAAGCAATAACATCTCCATGGAGACAAGCGAGAGAGACTACTAGGCCAAGTGACAGCACAGATCTGTGGAGCGGTGACCCTGCTTACATCAAGAATTAATGATTATTTCCCTAAGGTGTAGAATCACCTTTAATTTACTGAATGAAATATGTATAAGTGTATTGTGGAACACTCCAGATTAAGGAGTTACATCTCCATGGAGACAAACAAGTGAATCTACTAGGCCAAGTGACAGGTCAGATCTGTGGAGAGGCAATCCGTCACAAAATAAACATGTTTTTCAAGATATTTCTAAGCTATAAAAACACCTTTAGGTCACTACATGTAATTCGGATGACAATTTTGTGGAACATTCTAGGTTAAGCAATAACATCTCCGTGGAAACAAACATGCAACACTACTAGCCCAAGTTGCAGGTCAGATCTGTGGAGGGGCAATCCTGCTCACAGTATGAATGTATGATTATTTTTCAAGCTATAAAGTCACCTTTAATTTACTGAATGAAATATGGATAAGTGTATTGTGGAACATTCCAAGTTAAGCAATAACATCTCCATAGAGACAAAGATGTGACACTATCTAAGTTACAGGTCAGATCTGTGGAGAGGCGAGCCGTCACAAAATAAACATGTTTTTCGAAATATTTCTAAGCTATAAAAACACCTTTAGTTCACTGCATTTAATACGGATGAGAATATTGTGGAACATTCCAGGTCAAGCAATAACATCTCCATGGAAACAAACATGCGACACGACTAGGCCAAGTTACAGGTCAGATCTGTGGAGAGGCGAGCCGTCACAAAGTCAACATGTTTTTCAAAGCCATAAAAACACCTTTACTTTACAAAATGAAATATGGATAAGTACTATAATGTGGATCATTCCAGGTACGGCAATGTCATCTCCATGGAGACGAGGCACTCCCTCGGCGTGAAAAGTTCCACATTGCACTTTTACCCAGATGAAACTGAAATGCTAATGACGGCGGCGCGATGAAACCGGTGTGTGCAGAGCCGTCCTCGAGTGGCTCACAGGAGCGATGGGGGGGATTTGGCTCGCAGCTACTTCACTGTAATTTCTCTCGCTGAACCGCAAAGCATTCTGGGTAGTCTGCGCCCTGGTCTTTTCTCTGTCTCTCTCACGCGCCGAGGAGGAGGAGGAAGACTTTGGGGAGTGGTCCAAAGGGGAGAGGGAAGAGGGATGGAAGCCTTGATTTCAATGCGTTTTATTGATTTTAGTGGTTTAAGTGCAGCTTCGGTTGAAAATATGGGATTTTATGGAAGTTCAGAGCTCATGTTCCAGATCATGGATGTGCTTTTGCCCACAGGTGGAATACGCAGGTGGAATACGCAGGTGGAATACGCAGGTGGAATACTCGGATGTTTTGGTTTAATCCATTTGAGAAGTACAGTACTTTTCCAGCAGCGTACTTGAGTATTTTTAATTGGAGTAACGGTACTCTTGAGTAAAAGTAAAACCGTCACTACAATTCATCTCTTGGAGGAGTAATAGGTGCAGTAGGAGTAGTTTATCTAGTAGTAGTTGGTAGTAGTAGTAGTCCAAGTTTATCAGGTGGTACTAGTCCAAGTTTATCAGGTGGTGGTAGTAGTAGTAGTAGTGATAATAGTGGTAGTCCAAGTTGATCAGGTAGTAGTAGTAGTAGTAGTCCAAGTAGTAGTAGTAGTCCAAGTAGTAGTAGTAGTCCAAGTTGAAGTGGTAGTCCAAGTTGATGATGTTGTAGTTTATTTGGTCGTCTTTGCCGCAAAACACAGACTACAATCCCATGGATCATGACTGAAAGAGTTTAGGCTGAAGTAAAAAGTACTTGTACCCATAGTAAGGGTAGGGTAAGTACCAGGCGTGTAACGATATCCAAGTCTAACGGTACGAACCTCACAGTACGATAATTATTGTGATATTGTAGGAAACCTCACGATATGACTATATTCTACATGATAATAAGACTGACTCTAAAATGCTTTGACCAGTCATTCGGTACATTTACTGTCATTAGGGATGGAACGAAATCCAAATCTGTCTGTATGATTTTTTTCACCATATTCATCTCACCGTACCAGATTTATTGCAATATTTTGTGGAGGAATCTGCTCCTTTTTCCTCTAAAAATGCTTCACAAGACTTAATCCAAAGAATGAAGATGTAAAAGTGCTTAGAACAGTTATTTCTTCATGTCGTCTGCACTGAAACGGAGCAAATGTAATGTCTGTTTTATTCTAACACCTGTGGATCATTACGTTTTATTTTGGACCTTTTAAATTGCAATACTGCATTAAGTTAAAAATAACCAGCCTCTAGTTACCCTGGTCTGGTGCAATAAATGTTTGTGCAATACCTTGGACACTTTATGGTTGTGCAGTGCATAAATGGACAATAGACATTAACACTGGACACATGTTTGTTGTCTGTGTGAGTCTAACTGTGTTTTTAAGCTGCAGCCAGTGAGCCCAGGACAAATTCCCCTTTGGGACAATAAAGTTTATTTTATCTTCTACTGGAAGTCCGGCTGTTTAAGTCCAGACTCAGAACGGATCTATTCAGACTGTTCTTCGGTAATGCAGTGACACTTTCTACAATCTGTTTTATTTCACTGTTTGTGTTTTGAAAAGTGTGTTGATTTTAATGTAAATGTAATGATAATAATACATCAAACTCGTATATCGCTGTTTAGACGCTTCACAAACAAACAGGATGTGAAGCACTGTGGTCACCTTGAGTGTTGTACAGCGCTCTATAAATACAGTGTGATTGATTAAATATTGATCTGAAATGACTTAATAAAAGAAGCGGACCTCTGGGCCCCGTCACAGCCGCAGGTGCTGCCGTCGCCCCGAATCCTCCCGTTTATTCCCGCGGCTTTAGTTTTGACATCGGTAAAGACGTTGAGCCTGAGACGGGTGCAGCGGCAGGTCCAGGTGAGATCCTCGGGTCCAAACAGATGTTCCACATGAATAAATGAGGAGGACGGGTCTGAGGGAGTCTGCGAAAACACAGAGGGAAGGACCTGGTTTAGACCTGATTTAGTCCTGGTTTAGTCCTGGTTTAGTCCTGGTTTAGTCCTGGTTTAGTCCTGGTTTAGTCCTGGTTTAGACCTGGTTTAGTCCTGGTTTAGACCTGGTTTAGTCCTGGTTTAGTCCTGGTTTAGTCCTGGTTTAGACCTGGTTTAGACCTGGTTTAGACCTGGTTTAGACCTGGTTTAGACCTGGTTTAGTCCTGATTCCAGTTCAGTGCTCGTGTCGTCCTCCTGTAGTCTTCATTTAGACCTCTCTTAGATTCTGTTCAGTCCTGGTTCAGTTCTGGTTCAGTTCTGGTGTAGTCCTGGTTTAGTCCAGGTTTAGTTCTGATACAGTCTTGATTTAGACCTGGTTCAGTCCTTGGTTGAGTCCCTGGTTTAGTCCTGGTTCAGACCTGGTTTAGACCTGGTTCAGTCCTGTTGTAGTCCTGGTTCAGTCCCAGTTAAGTCCCTGGTATAGTCCTGGTTTAGACCTGTTGTAGTCCTGGTTCAGTCCCTGGTTGAGTCCTGGTTCAGTTCCCTGTTGTAGTTCCGGTTCAGTCCTGTTGTAGTTCCGGTTCAGTCCTGTTGTAGTCCTGGTTCAGTCCCTGGTGTAGTCCCGGTTCAGTCCCTGGTGTAGTCCCGGTTCAGTCCCTGGTGTAGTCCCGGTTCAGTCCCTGGTGTAGTCCCGGTTCAGTCCTGGTTCGGTCCCGGTTCAGCCTCAGATGGTTGAGTTTGGTTCCAGACTGAAGTCTCTGTGGTCTCATGTCATTAGTTTTGTTTTGTGGAAATGAGCTCGAAGCACGAGCAGGTTTCAGCCAAATCTGATGAAAAACACCGGAGAAACTTCACTCCAACAGTGTCTGGATTCAGTCACTTTATTTAATTTCATCAAAACAGAACTTTTCGAGAGATCGATGTGAAGAATGTAAACACTTCTAATACTTATACTACTGCTGCTACTATTACTGCTGCTACTATTACTGCTGCTACTACTATTACTACTAATACTATTACTACTATTACTATTACTACTATTACTGCTACTACTATTACTACTACTACTACTACTGCTATTACTTTTACTTTTACTGCTACTACTGTTACTACTACTATTACTACTATTACTACTACTGCTGCTACTATCATTACTAGTACTACTGCTCTTAATACTACTACTACAACTACTACTACTATTACTCCTCCTCTTGGACCTTCTCTAATCTTTAGTTTTATTGAATCCAAACAGAATTTTCTGTGAGATCGATGTGAAGAATTTGAACTCCTGTAAACTCAAAAAGGATTAACGCACGATGGTGTTAGTCTGCACTGAAACGGAGCAAAGGATCATGGTCTATGTAGTTCCCTCTGTTTTTTAACTATTTCTGCATCGTAACTATTCATTTAAGCAAAGAGAATTGTGATTTGATATATTTTTAGTTATTAGAAGACACTTTCTCTACACAGACACAACTTAACATATAATGACCAAAAGACAGTTCTGGACTAGCCCGAGTTTGTGTTTTTCGGCTTGGATTGTTGCTCTTTCTCGAGGTGGAGGTCTGTTTTCCCCGAGTCCCGAGCACAACACAACGCTGCGCAAGTTACATAATTCTCCTCAGACGTGGTTTTCATGTCCGTCGGCTGTTTCCTGTGGTCAGTATAAATGTGAGATCAGATCCGCACGGGCCCCTCTTCTCGTGTTTCTGTTTCCTCTCTTTCTTCGGTGTCCGGTGTCTCTGATGACCACTGCTCGACCTTTTGCCCACCACACTCCCACTCACTACTTCCTGTTAAGTCGCTGCGCTCCTCGGGTCTGTTCAGAAGTTTTGCAAGAAGAGTTGAGAATTTACAACGGGCCCTGTGCGCGACGGCGGAGGAAGAGTCTGAATATTTCCAGTTTTTACCAAAATCTCCGCATCCTGACAGATGAGGCAGTGGACGGGGAGCTGCGGGTGGAGGTCACTGACAACATGTTAAACACGAATGTGGAGAAAACTTTACTGGAGGACTCTTCCGTGTTCACAAATACTAATGCTAACTTTTATTAAAACTTTAAATTAGAGTGGCCAAATGTCCCTATTTCCCTAAGACAGTCCCAGTTTTGAGCCCTGTGTCCCCTGTCCTATCAGATTTATCCAAAACCAGTGATTTGTCCCAGTTTTATACAAGAAATGTCCAAGACGTCCATATTTTTAACCAATCTGTTCCCTTCCAACAGTAAAAAGAGGCATAAAGTGTCATTTGTTTTGGTAAAATACAGAAAAGCTGCTTAAAAACTCAAAACACAAAGAAAATGTGACTATACTGACTCACATGTTCGTCATGACTGGTCTCTGCAGAACAATTGTCCTGAATTACGCACTCGTTTCACCATTTTATTACTACCAATCACCAAAAAACCGGGATGAAAATCTGCTCACCCCATTTATAATTAGTCTGTATACACCTCCAGTGCTCCGAATGCTCTGTCCCACCTTATGATGTCATGAAGAAGTAGTAGAAGTTATCTTTTGTTCACTAGATATTGGTAATATTGACTTTTAAAAGGAGGATTGGGCAGCAAGATGCCCCCGTGACCCAGCTGGATTAAGCCGGAGAAGATGGATGGACTTTTAAAAGTTATGGATTTCTGTGTCTGTACTAATGCTAATGTGAACTTTTGAGCATAATAAACATAATGGCACAGACCAAAATAATCAACACCCACAAATAACTGGATCCTCTTCACTACAGACGTCCTTTTGTTATGTTGGATTTAACAGTCAGTCAGCATTTTCTTTGCTTTATGGACATTCGCAAACACAGTTTTCTGTATTTTGGTGAAACAAAGGAGCATTTATTTTCGTTTTTACTGTTAGCCTGGGGTCCGATTAGTCAAAAATTGCGATAGTCCTGTTTAAGTCCTGGTTTAGACCTGATGCAGTCCTGGTTTAATCTTAGTTTAGTCCTCGTTTAGAGCAAATTGGTCAAAAATAGGGACACCTTGGGCATTTCTTGTATAAAACTGGGACAAATCACTGGTTTTGGATAAATCTGCAGGGACACGGGGCTCAAACCTGGGACTGTCCCGGGTAAATACGGACGTCTGGTCCTACACAAAGCCATACACCTTTTTTTTTAATCAGTCATTTGGTGAAGAAATTGCCAGTATCAAGTGAAGAAAAGATAACTTAAACTCCTCCTTCATGACATCACAAGGTGGAACAGTATTTTGAGCACTGGAGATGTAGACAGACTAATAATAAAGTGTTACTCAAACATGTGTGACTGAAATAAAACACAACTCCAGGTCTGTTTTTGAGGCAGTAAAGACACTAACAGGTTTAAATCTCTCAAGAGCTGATTTTGTGTAATTTAGACCCTTTAAATTGGCAAACATAAACACGTCCGTATATGAGGAGATGTTGTGTACAGAGTCGGGCCCTGTTCTTGTCCCAGCTCACAGCAGCCTGAGTGCGTCTGATTGTTTTGGCTGTGGTTCAGTTGTGTTTGTGCAGAGCTCTTGGTCCATATGTCTGTAATCCAGAGGACTTAGAGACATCTGAGCAGCATTACGCACACTCGCACTTACTCACACACTCACTATAGCGCTGTTAGGAGGCTTTACCAGACTCTTTACGGTCTGAACTCATCCACACAAACGCATGACCCCGCTCCACTGAAGTCTGCTCCACTGACTGTGAAACCAGCTTCTCCTCTTGGTTAGGTTCTAAAACGGCTCTACACATTTTTACATTTATTTGAGCAAAGTTTGTTTTCCCCCATTACAGATATACAGTAAAAGCAGCAAAATGAGGCAGCTGTGTTCTGCCTGCATCGGATCGTAAGGCTTTTGTCATTCGCAAACCAAGAAATGTGCTGTTAGCATGCTAGATGTTGTTTGCATTGTCTCTGAAAGTTGAGAAAAGCGCTTTTAAACTCATCCCTGGGATGCTCTGAGTAGTAGCTTTTCTGATCAAACCTTTTACCACATATGAGGACCAGGTGAAAAGTCTTGCCCAAGGACATAACACTAAGTAATAAGTAATCCATCCGTCCATCCATCTTCTCCCGCTTTATCGGGCTGGGTCGTGGGGGCAGCTGTTCACCGCCCACTCCTCATAGCACCTGACCCCCCCTACAAACCCCTCTCTGAGTGGAGAGCCCACAGAAGGGTGGACGTCATGGTCCTTGACGTTAGTTCTAGCACCCCTATGAACTAATAAGTAATCATGGTAGCAAAATTGAACACTTACTTTTTGTTACTAGTACTACTACTACTACTATCACTGCTGTTACTGCTACTACTACTATTACCACAGGCATCACATAATTTCTTATGTTACTACTGCTACTATTACTACTACTATGACTACTGTGAGTACTACTATAAAGATGTACGCTATATACATATATGTGACCTTTTACTACTGCTGCTATGGCTACTACTAATACTGCTGGTACTACTGTTTCTGTGACTGCTGCTACGACTACTGCTAATATGACTACTACGATGTTTATTACTAATACTACTACTACTACTATGACCACTACGACGACTCCTACTGCTGTTCATATTACTACTAATACTGCTACTATTACTACTACTACTTCTACTGATACTACTACTCCTACTACTCCAGGAGTGTCCTGTGTTTTCAAATGTACTTTATTAAGAAGATCATCAGCTTGATCTTTCAAATTAATATTATATTTGATTATATTTCCACTCTTGATACTTCTACTACAAGTTCTCTGACATAACTTTCCGTATCAGTGAAACGTGGTTCGACCGACCAGCGTGTGAACCCACAAACTGCTCCAAAACTTTAATTAAACCTTATGTTGTTGCCGATTATTTGCTGCTGAAACCGTGCACATGGTTTTGTACGGAACCCGCCTCCCTTCTGGTCATATTGGATTAACAGCCGACTTCAGTGCAAACATATGCAGCTCTGGACTTTAACATCACCCAAATCCTCTCAGTCCAGAATAAACGCGCCTGTAGGATGTTTACACACTTCATTATCGATTTAAATTTAAGACCAAATTTATACAAACGGTTCAATAATTCACACTGGAAAAGTTCGACGTAAACTTTTAGTACTCGGAGCTTTATAATGTTTTTAGAGGAGAGAAAGAGTGGTTTCGGGGCGGTGGTTAAACGTTCAACCTTCACACGGAGCGGTTGATGGTTCAAGTCCCATTTGAGACCCGCCCTGCCATTGTGTCCATGGGCAGGACACTTCTTCAACCTTTTCTAAGTACATGCGCGTTTGTAGATTGTGTTTTTCACGTTTCATATTTCGCAGTTGCTTCAGTTATTCGGTAAAGCTGCACTGCGTAACTTTTCTGGGGCAGTGCACATCACCTGCTTGGCTCCATGTAGATGCAATTGCTTTGCCAGGAACTTTCCATCGTAAGGCGTGTAGTGGAAATCTCTTACTTTGTTTCCTGTTGTGGTCTGTTTAATCTAAAGAATGTATTTTATGGGTTTAGAAGCTGTAAACTAACAACTGCTAAAGCATTTCTGTATTTCTGCCACATGTGATGGTGTAATTTGTTGTTCTCGGGGTATCTCAACACAGGTCACTCTGCTCTGTCTTTATCCACAGGAAACCACTGTTCTAAATGATGAACAGTGGTTTCCTTGGGGGCAAATCTGATCCATGTTCAGCTGAACCAGACGAGTCGTCTCCATTTGTGGGTTGTTTAGATAAACTGTAGCATGTTTAACCTCATGTTGGTTTGATGACGTTTGTCGACTGTATAAGAATCCAGTTTTTGTTTTGCCGTTCAGATTAGGGAGAGACGGACCCTCGTGTGAGAGACAGAAGGTTTCGTTTCCATTTTCTCTGTGACTGTGTGCACAATCGCGTCAATAAATCCAGACTCTTTGATTTAAGATGACTTTTCTCCAGTTTTTATTTTTCTCAGATTTAGAAATCCACAACATGGCATTAAGCTCGTCTATCTCCATGGAGACGAACAGCTAAAGCCTGGCGTTCACTGTGTGATTTTTGGCCCTTTTTGAGACGGTTTTTCACTCGTGCGACAGTTTTTGGGATCGGGCCGAGTTTGATCGAGCTTCGTGTAGTAAACATGGGGTAACGAGAACCGATTAATCCCTCACGACCAGCTCCTGATCACCAATCATGAGTCGCAAGAAAATCAGACCTGTTTGAAATCCAGTCGCCTCTCGTGAAGGTTTCACTGTTTAAGTCATTAGTACAGTGTGAGAACAGGAATCGTGAATCTGTGAACTTTTAAACCCTGAGATTTGGTCGAAAAGTTTGAGCTGGAGCGGAGTGAAACCATCAAACATTTTGCAGTGCACGCCTCACGTAAGTTCAAGTTATGTTTTTGCAATTTGTCTTAATAATAAAAGCACACGTAATTGGATAAATTCAAAACTGAACAATTAAAGGTGCACTGTAACTTTTCTGGCGAGCAATCTGCTAGCTGGAATGTCCCACAGTAGAGCATTATAGTCGTATATCTTGCACTTCTTCAGATACATGTGTTTTTATTGCTTAAACACGTAGGAAAATCACGCGTTCTTACTGTGAGCTGAGTCGCCTCTCCACAGATCTGACCTATCACTTCACCTCTTGCTTGTTTGCTTGTGTAGATACAGGAGTTTAATTCCATACAGACAAAGCTAAATCATCTCCATGGAGATGAGCAGGTGGCCGTCCTTCCCCTAGAAAAGTTACGTAGTGAAGCTCAGAAAGTGCGTTCTAAAACTTTTCTGGGGGTCAAATTTTTCAGTCAGACTTTTCTCCATGGAAATGTTTTTGCTTTGAGCGTTTCACTGTACGGGATTAAACCTATTTATCTTCATGGAGACCGAACCAAACCAAGTTACAGGTCAGATCTGTGGAGTGGCGACCCCGCTCACAGTCAGAATGTTGTTTTTCGAGGTATTTTTGAGCTATAAAACCACCTATAATTGAAAAGTTACACAGATCAATGACGTATCCATAGAAACAAAGTGCACCTTTAGTGTTTTTTTTTTTTTGGTCTTGAACACATTTTTATCAATTGTTCATGAAGGATACGCTTTGAAAGAGCAGAAATACAAGCTACCAACTTGTGTGCTTCCAGTCCTTTTGTTTTGCTAATACCGTTTCCACTTTTCCATCAACAGTCGGCGAAAACTCTTTCAAGGTCTCTCTGTTGTCAGACCCACGACCGCCGCAAATGTTTTTATTCTTCACCTGAAAGCACGAAACCGAACCCAAAATGTCAGGAGTCAAACGCTGCCTCCTCCTCCCGAGTCTTCTGTTCTCCTGTGTTGTGTTGTTGTTGGAATTGACGGTGAATAAAACAGGGTCAAGGCCTGGCACAGGTCTGGACTCTCAACCAAGCGAATGGGTTTTCTTTAATTCTGAATTCAGGTCTCGGGAACGTTTGGATGGAAAAAAAAACGTTTGGATGGTGAGCGCGTTTGGACAAATGGAGAAAACCAAATCTGAAAAATGCAGATGAAAGGTCAGTGGTTGGTTGAACGTAGCTTTTAAACCACAGGGAACACAAAAAGAAAAGAAAGCATGTTTTTAACCTAGAGATAAAGGACACAGACACGTTTTTCTCTTCCTCTGATTGGCTGCAAGTCGCTGGGGTTTAGGCAGTGACCGGTTAAATCAGAGGCGCATTTTAGCTTTAAAACAACTGGATTTTAGCATTGAACCTGGCAACCCAAATGAGAGTCGTGCATCTTGAACCAAAACATCAAATTATAACGTAAACCACTTGATGATCATGTCTGTTTTTTTTTAAATGAAGAATAATTACATAATCAGTATTACAATTATCAGTTGAAGCTGTATTTAATTTGAACATGGTTACGTTATCGGTTTGTTATACAGTATAGATCTGGGACACGTTTTTCTTTTTTATTTTCTTTATCATTTCCATTTTTTGTCATTTTGAGGGAATGAATACCCAGCACATTAATAACACAAACATAAGACATAACAAAATATAAGATTAACACGCATACAAAAACAAACAGAACACAACAAATGACAAAAGAAGTATAAATAAATAAAAGTACAGAGCTACTCAGTGCAGCGTTTGCAGGTGTGTAAATTTACATTTTAGGACGGTCAAATCAAACTCACATTTACATAGTTTGTTTCCTTATATCTTTTGCTTTCAGTTTATTAATAAAAAATGTTGTTCTTTTTTTTTTAGCCCAAGACTTCCATAGTACATGTTTGTATATGTTTTGTTAAATAAATCAATGAAATAAATAAATCTGGGGACACATTTCGATATAGGGTAAATACTTTATTGATCCTGAAGGAAATTCAGTTCAGTCGGGTCCAATTTATGACATTTTAAATCAAAATCTTCCAAATCAAATCCCTTTAGAGTCACAATATATAAGACCTGTGATCCACTGCGATATGGATTTGTTTAATGCCGTGAACTGTGGAACATTCAGGAACGTAACGTCTCCATGGGAACAAGCAGACGTCTAAGAAAAGATAACATAATCCACCGCTCAAATCACTGCGGCCTTTCAGTACTATGCAAATTCTGACCATTTTACCAGATTTCCTTTCATTTTCCACTCTGAAATTTTCATCTATGAAATGATTAAAAGTTTGCTTTCCCCTTCATCTGTCTCTCGCCCTTTTTCTTTTTTGCTTCATCTCTCCCTTTCTGTCTCCCTCTCACTCTTTCTCTCTCTTTCACCCATCTCTCTCCCTCTTTCTCTCTCCATCTATTTTGCCTCTCTCCCTTCCTCTCCCACCCTATTTCTCTTACTCCCTCTCTATTTCTCTTCCTCCCTCTTTCCTTCTCTCCTCCTCCCTCTCTTTCACTGTCTCTCCCCCTCTCTTTCTCCTTCTCTCTTCCTCCCTCTCTCTTTCTCTCCCTCCCCCTCTCCTCATCCCACTCTATTTCTTTCTCCTTCCTTTTCTTCTTCCCCTCTCCTTCTTTTCTCCCTCCCTCCCCATCTCTTCCTCTCTCCCTCTATCTTACTCCTTTCTCTTTGCCTCGCTTTCTCTCTCTCCCTCTTTCAGACTCCCTCTTTTGCTTTCTCTGCTGTTGCTCGCGTTTGACTGACAGTTTGGATCCCGTGAAGTTATAGAAATACAATAACTCTTTCTCTCTCCCCTCCCTCCTTCTTTCACCCCTCTTTCTCTCTTCCTCCCTCCATCTCTCTCTCTCCCTCCCTCCATCCCTCTCTCTTTCTCTCCCTCTGCTGTTGCTCGTGTTTGACTGACAGTTTGTGATCCTGTGAAGTTATAGAAATACAATAACTCTCTCTCGGTAACACATTTTCTCAAACTCCCTTAATATTTCTGAATTTATCTCCTGCGCCTCGACTTTCGCTCCGAATCATTCCCACCTCTCCTCTCACAAACGACTAACAATCCTCCCCCGAAAACCCCTCGTATCACCCGTGTTTTTCATAACGTCAGAATCACCGAAAAAGCGCCGTAACGTAATCGGACGTGGCGTTTGTCGGTACCAACGACCGATCAAAACAGTGTCGGCGAGAGCGGCTTCCTGTCCAACAAAGAGCTAATTCCTCCACCGGTTTTTAAAGCACGTTTGATGAGCTGACGGCAATCCCAGCATGCAACAGGGCGAAGGAGATGGAACCAAACGGGGACCTCGAACAGTGAAATGTGTTGAATTACTTGAAAAAACAATGAAGAAAAAAGATCTCGTCTTATCATTATCGCTAATTAGCTGTTAATGTTTTAGTTGGCGTTTGCAGAGTGAAAACGTGTCACCAGTCGTTCAGGGAGCTTCTGTAGTTGTGGCTGTTTTGGAAACTGATTTAAATGTCTGAAAAAAGGAGAAACTACTAGAGGTGTAGCAATATCCACATCAAATATATTCTACAAAGGCTTTTAAAGCTTTGTACCAGCGTTCATTAGGCAAGGAACGTCCGTGTCAGAACTCTCAAATCCGACTGATCTCAAATCTGGAGGGTGTCGTCCTAATGACACAGATGTGTGCAGTGCCAAGTTTTATGTTAATAGGCCAAAAAATGCCAAAAATATCGTTCTGTTGTGTGGTGGATTGTGGGTTTGAGTAATACATTTCATATACTGTATAAGATCATCTGATGAATCTAAACCAGAGCAAATGATCAAAGAATAAACCAAGTCACAATTTCTGCTTCCAAATGACCATCCTATATTACCCAAAACTGACTCTTGTGAGCTTTAAGCCATGTTCCCTCCTCAAAAACAAATCTGGAGCTGTGTTTTGTTTCATTCACACGTTCGAGTAATCCTTTATTACTCGTCTGTGTACGTCTCCAGAGCTCAAAATGTTCTGTTGCACCTTGTGGAGTGGAGACTGCCAAATCCAGCGCTGAAATGATCCAAATGATTCAAGTGAAGGTGTGTGGAGTTTAAAAACACAGTGGAGCACTTCCTGTATCACCACATCACATCAGAGAAGAACTCAGACTAAATATGCAGGTTTATGTGTTCAACGTGTGAATGAAACAAAACACAGCTCCAGGTCTGTTTGATGAGGAAACGACATAACACAGATCAGAAAACTGCAGGAGGGTAACGATATCCAAGTCTCCCGATACAATATCATCACAGTATGAACCTCACTGTACGATATTTATTGTGATATGGTGGGAGGCTCACGATATTACGATATTGTACATAATAAGACTACATTCTAAAATGCGATTTATTGTCATTAGGGATAGAACAAAATCCAAATTTTCACCATAAATATCTCACTGTACCAGATTTATTGCAATATTTTGTGGTGAATCTGCAACTTTTTCCTCTAAAAATGCTTCACAAGACTTAATCCAAAGAATGAAGATGTAAAAGTGCTTAGAACAGTTATTTCTTCATGTCGTCTGCACTGAAACGGAGCAAAGGATCATGGTCTATGTAGTTCCCTCTTTTTTTTTTTGCTATTTCTGCATCAGAACTGTTCATTTAAGCAAAGAGACTTGGGATTCGATATATTGTGATGCTCCACGATATTATTGTGAGACCTTTGACGATACGATATCACCAGATTTCCGTTATTGTTACATCCCTAGAAACTACACTAAACATTTTATTACAAGAGGGTTTACTACATACACTTCTATGGGATATTAATAACATATTTCGATCACCGTGTCACCTTTTATTGTTTTGAAAATTATATATTCAACAAAAAGAATGTATTAACATGTTTAGTTGCAGTTTTGTGACTCCCTCTTCAGAGCAATGTCACAGCCAATTAGTGTGTATCCCACTAACTAAAACAGGTTTGTGAAGTTGTAATGTATTGTTTCATGTCATGCTTTTGTTTAGTCCTGAACAATTGACACTTGTGAGGCTTGTGTTGGACCGTTCTGCTGTGAGGAGGGTTTGAATAGGGCCTGTCTGGGAAAATGTGGTGAATTAAAATGCAACAAGTCAAACTGTCACAACACAGAGTCGTGACAAATGTGTGAATACATTGAAAAAGTCCTTATTTGAAAATTACCAGACTAAAACATCCAAGTGGAATATGTATAATACAAGTATATTAAGCTGTATATACCAGTATACTGTGGTGTTTTAATACCAATATTGACTAAGGATGTAACAATAACTGAAATCTGGTGATATGGTATCCTCAAAGGTCTCACAATAATATCGTGGACCATCACAATATATCGAATCCCAAGTCTCTTTGCTTAAATGAACAGTTCTGATGCAGAAATAGCTAAAAAACAGAGGGAACTACATAGACCATGATCCTTTGCTCCGTTTCAGTGCAGACGACATGAAGAAATAACTGTTCTAAGCACTTTGACATCTTCATTCTTTGGATTAAGTCTTGTGAAGCATTTTTAGAGGAAAAAGTAGCAGATTCCTCCACAAAATATTGCAATAAATCTGGTACAGTGAGATGTTTATAGTGAAAATATCGTACAGAGAGATTTGGATATCGTTCCATCCCTAATGACAATAAATGTTGTATCGAATGACTGCTCAAAGCATTTTAGAATGTCTTATGTAGAATATCGTGAGCCTCCCCACCATATCGTGAGCTTTCCCAAGATATTGCAATAAATATCGTACCGTGAGGTTCAGACCGTGACGATATCGTTTCGTGAGACTTGGGTATCGTTACACCTCTAATATCAACTGACCTTTAAAAAAAAAAAAGTACAATTTGGGTAAATTTGCAGCTTTCTGGTGAAAAACATCAAAATCTAAGTTTGTGCTGCATCAAGTGCAGTTTCATGTACTGTGGGGTCAGTCCACCTCAGTTCACCCATTGAGTTAAACTAATTTTGATGAAAGTTGGTATATGGGTAAATCGTAGCCAGAAAAGCCAAAATTTTATGCTTGATCGGACCAGTGGTTTTCGAGATATTGCAATTTCATTTTTTCACTTTTTTGCGTGGTCCCCGAATTTCAAATTGCATTTACTCAGAAACTAGTGGTCCGATATCAAAAACCAAGGTATCTCTGGAACGGGGGTGTCGTAAGGAATCCAAATAATCCAATCTATTTTTGTATTCGAATACTTTTGAGATTACTTATCTTTTGACCTATATTTTAACCTTGAGATTGACAATAAGGGACACGCCCGACCTCAATGTCACCAACAGAAAAAATGTAAATAAATGCCAGATTTGGATTCCTTATGTCTCCTTTCCACAGATACCTTGGTTTTTATATCAGACCAGTAGTTGCTGAAATTTGGCGAAAAAATGAAATTGCGGAAACTGTTGGTCCGATCATGCTAAAATTCTGGACATTCTTGGGTATGACGTACCCATACACCAATTTTCTTTGCAATTGGACAATGTGAGTGTTCAAATTACAATATTTTTTTGATGAATTTAGCTGGAAGGACCCTATGTGGCATCACACAGAACTGCTCTGATTACAGTTTGTGTTTCTGATGCAAACACCTGACGGCAGCGGCGAAGTTTAAAATGCGAATACCTTCTAGACCAATAAAAGTGTTGCTTATACCCCTAGAACCCGCCCCTCTTCCCCCTCGCCGTCCCCTTTAGCCCTCTTGGTTCTGCCCAGTTTAACAGCTCTATTTCATGTGTTTTTGTGGGCGGGTTTAGGCGTTTAGTCTCACTTTATATAACAACGCAATTCCCCCCTGATATCTTCTGTTCCCCGGCTGTTCCGCGCCGATTTAACCACGCAGTTTCCATTATCCCGTGATCTATTCCCCGACTCATATTTATACGTTTATGTAAGTGTTTCCCATTTACTCTGAGAGCCCGCACCATTTAAAACGGAGACGGAGCACGCCGCGTTTTTATCTCCAAAACATCAGATCAATTTGAGCCATTACGCCGCTCCTCTCGCACAAATGAGGTGGGATACGTCTAAAAGCGCGCAGTATATTCCCATTAAGTTAGCACGGAGTTCCCGAGCCGGTCTCAAACGCATCATTATCCAGGAGCGAGCGGAGACGGTGGGCGCTTTATGGAGGGAAAAAACCGAGAGAGAGGGATTTCTCGTAGAACTTAATGTAATGTATGTTTGGTGCGTTTGTGGCTTTAAATGATCTTAGCGTGAGTCACCCAATGAGATAAAGAGCGACGGCTTCAAATCGACCATATATACTTCATTAAAACGCCGATATGAGCGCGAGGCGGAGGACAATACCGGAGAATGATCCACGGGAAGACATTAATGAAGCAATATTCTCAAAGCTTAAGTTGAGTTCTGTCCCATGGCGCAGAAATGGTTGTCCCATGATGCATTGCGCTTTAAAGGGGCGGTGTCCAATTTGTTTTTCGTGCAATAGATAAAACGCGCTACGTCCCAGTTCAGATTGATTGCAAAAGCAGCTCTCCCGGGGTCAAAATGAGAGCGTTGCTTGCTTTTTTTTTGTCTAATTCCGAGGCGTTTTAACGTCTGAGGACTAGGAAGTGTACGGTTAGCATGCTAATTGGTGTTAGCACGATGGTCTGGTGTGTGAGAGTTTTGAAAAGCGCTTCACAGTGAATAATTAGGATGTTCTGAATGCACAAGGTAAGCGAGGAATGACTTTGGACGACTGCAAACTAGTGTGAATGAAATTAAATCGTTCTGGTTTTTAGTCAAAATCTGGTACGGATAATTACAGGTTGAAAAGATAATTAAAACTGCTGTTTATGAAAGAATTATGAAAGAACAGGCCGTGCTATTTTATTTTCTCTTTTGAATGAACTTGAATCCCATTAATGAATCCCATATTAAATGAAATGAACTCTTGTGAGCTTTAAGCCATCAAAACGAGACCTGCAGTTGTGTTTTGTTTCGTTCACACGTGTTTGAGTAGCTCTTTATTATTCATCTGTCTACATCTCCAAAACTCAAAATGCTCTGTTCCACCTTGTGATGTCTTGAAGAGGTAGTTTTCAAGTTAAAGAGCCTCATTTCCTGGTGATCCAGAGTGTTGGAGACGTGTGGAGACACTTTTTAAAATCTTCCTCCAGTCCTTGTATTTGTAGAGGTGCTGGTGCTGGACTAGTGCATGTCAATGGCCACAGTTGTCCTGCAACTAAAAACAGTCTGACCCACTCCACAGACCCGAGGCAAAACTATTAGAACTCCAGACTGTCCCTGTGAACGTCTGTGTCCAGAGAATCATGTCTGAAATAAAACTAACCTTGCGTCGCAGGAATCGTCGCATGTTGAGGGACTATTTTCTCATATATCAGTCCGCCGCTGTCGAGCTTCTATCAGGAAGTACAACTCACTGCTGCAGCTCAGACAGAAATCCTTCAAATTCAACGGTTGGTTTTACTTCTAAAATGATTCTCTGGACACAGACGTTCACATGGACAGTCTGGAGTTCTAATAGTTTTTCCTCGGGTCTGTGGAGTGGGTCAGACTGTTTTTAATGGCAGGACAACTGTGGCCACTGACATGCACTAGTCCAGCACCAGCAACCTCTGCAAATACAAGGACCGGATGGAAGATTTTAAAAACTGTTTCCACACGTCTCCAACACTCTAGATCAGGGTGTCAAACTCATTTTGGTCCAGGGGCCGTATGCAGCCTACTTTGATCCCAAAAGGGCCGGATCAGAAAACTCAGTTCTCTCTTAAAGTTATTGTATTTTTCTCCGTGTCTCGTAGTGGTGTTTAAGATTATATTCCTCGAGCAACGCCACTGAGCACAGATTTCCCATTCACCGCTGTCAACAAATAAGAATTAGACAATTTTTCTTGGGAAATCCTGAACTCAGCATCTGCTTTTCTCATTTTTTGACATTTTGCTGATGAGGGTCACGGTCGACAGTCAAAACGATCGTCCTTTAAGAGCATTTGGAAAGAGGAAAGTCTTCATTTGTGCTGCTCTGGTGAGAGTCGCAACATACAGAAACACCGGAGACGCTGCTATGCTAAACGGTGCAGAAAAACAGAAAAATCTGAAAATTTTAAGTATTTTAATAGAAAAATCAGCCGAGGGCCAGATTAGAGGTCTTGGAGGGCTGGATCTGGCCCCCGGGCCGCATGTTTGACACATGTGCTCTGGATCACCAGGAAATGAGGACCTATGTCCAAAACTCCAAACTGGACCTTTTACCTTGAGTTCAGTAGAGATTTGCAATTCTGGGGCTGAAATTATCCAAATGAGTCTAGTGAAGGTGTGTGGCGTTTAAAGACACAGCAGAGCACTTCCTGTATTACTCCATGACATCACAAGGTGGAAGAGAGTGTTTTCCGTTTGGGAGAAGAAGAACTCAGCCTAAATCTGCAGGGTGTGTGCGTTAAACGTGTGTGAATGAAACAAAACACAGCACAACTCCAGGTCTATTTGTGATGAGCTAACATAACATAGATCAGAAAATGGTGTAATATGGGCCCTTTAATAACAATAAAAAGTACTAGTTTAGAGGTTGTGGGTTCGACCTTCCGGGCCGTACTATTCCTGACTTTCTTCAATGGAGCTGTATATGATTTCAGTGCTGACCCATGGCCTGTGTACTACTGTGTACGGTCCAATCAATAGTACCATTAATAGTAGTGTGCGGTTTACGTCGTAGTGGATTCATTACAGCCCACTTCCTCTCCTGTCTCGATCAAAGCACTTATAGGTTAACATGTCATTGGCAGAATAAAACTATCAAGAGAGTCCTCGTGCCGTTTTGTAATATTAAAGGCACCTGATTTTTTATGGGAAAAACAGAATTAGTTGATTTTAAACAGTTTGCAGTGGTCCAAAGTTATACCTCACTACTGTGTGCATTGGAAACATCCTAATTATTTACTACAGTGAGTTTATAAATGCGTTTCCCTACAGTGAGACAGTAAAACAAGTACCATTGGCATGTTAATGTGGACTTCCTGACATTTACATAATTTGTTTAGATGCAGTGGACTTATTTTGACCTGCCGACGGCTGCATAATATTACATAAAGTACATTACTTTTAACAAATATTGCAATAAACACTGTATACATGCGTCTCCATCTGATCCTACACTTCTACAAACAACTTATGATTTGAAAATGTGAAAAGTCCATTTGTAGTACTTATTTCTGTCCATAGATTTTAGAAAATTTACATTTTTGTCATAGTGATTAACAAGTTAAAACCTACAACCTGAAACCTACAAATTCAATATTTCAAAAATATATATTGTACATCATATGTTTAAAGTGCTTAAGGCTGGATAGACTAAACATTTCACTAAAACAATTTTATTTGAGATTTTATTTAAAACATTGTCTAGTATACAGCCTGTGATTAATACAAGTGTTCATGATCCTCTTTTGGAGTTTAATTATCAGCAAAAAGGTGAATTCGACTAACTGAAACTGTTGGCTAATGCTAGTTATCTTGTGACGGTAATTGTACGTGTG
This sequence comes from Odontamblyopus rebecca, assembly GCA_030686955.1. Taxonomy (NCBI): domain Eukaryota; kingdom Metazoa; phylum Chordata; class Actinopteri; order Gobiiformes; family Gobiidae; genus Odontamblyopus; species Odontamblyopus rebecca. The sequence goes on from CM060667.1 coordinate 6,002,687, forward strand.
CGAGACCAGTGTAATTTAAGTAACAGCGCTTCAGACACAGTAGTGCTCTCAGTGGGGGGGGTATATCAGTATCAATCATAATATATCCCCATACGAAAACGATGGATGATAATGTGATTTATCAGTAATTACATCTAATAATACAGTCAACTGCACCTTCAAGAGATCACAACTGTATGAAATAGTGTAATGCAACTAATGAATTTTTGTAATATTTTAAAAATCGATTCGGGTCCATTTTGAATTGATTTGAGAACTGTGCAATGAAGTATCACGATATATCACTGAATCGATTATTTTCTTACACTCCAACCTCTGTGTCCCACCAACAGGAAACGTTGATCACATCAGCTGCAGCTACATTTTTGTACCTTTCTTGAACTTGTTTTTTCCCACAAACTGCCACATAACTTATGTAAAACTATGATATTCATAGGGTGAACAGATTTTCAAAATCAAAAACTGGGACACTCCCGGTTTGTGGTGCTTGGTAATAATAAAATCGAGAATCAAGTGCGTAATTAAGGTAAATGATTCTGCACTCAGTCCATTCACGATTAACATGAGTCGGTATAGTCACATTTTCTTTGTGTTTTGGTCATTTTTAAGCAGCTTTTCTGTATTTTACCAAAACAAATGTCAATGTATGTGTGTCTTTCCAGTTGGTGGGGATCAGATTAATCAAAAATAAAGATACCAGGGACATTTCTTGTATAAAACTGGGACAAATCACTGATTTTGTGTAAATATGTTGGGACAGGGGACACAGGACTCAAACGTGGAACTGTCCGCTCCACCAAACCAAGTCAGGATTTGAAAATGACTTAAAAACCTGTCACAACCACTTTAAACGATCAGAATATTGCGTTTAAATTCAGTGGGACATTTCCGGCTTGTATTTAGGTCACAGTATTTTGCACTAAGCTCCAGTGTTGACATCTTTAAACTCCGATAACTCGCACACACCAGACGTGCATTTGAAGTGCTAATGCGCGCCGTTAGCTTAGGATCTCCCAGACTCAAAATAAACTTTAAAGCGAACTTCCCACGACGCCTCTGCTCGCTCCACTGACTGACACGACGCCTGTTAATTTCTGCCGTTTCGTTTTTTTTTTCCCCCCGACACAATTAAACCGGCGATGAAGATTTATTGTACGCCGTAACAAATGCATTGAAATAAATGAAAAGTGAAGCATTCATCACAATCCCAGTTGTACCTGCGGCGGAGTGGGATCGAGTTTTGACACTTGGGAGAATATTAAAACTTCTGTCTCCTGGACGTAATGCGGAATGAAAGATGGCGGAAAAAACTTTTGGAAAGAGAGAGAAAGAAAGCGAGAAGGCGTTGGCGAGTTGGTATCACTTTTTCTTATGGCCTTTCCTGAATAGAAATGTCATATCAAATCTTAGTGTTATGATTTTTGTGAGCAGAAACAATAAACCGTAGATGTGAACGGACAAAGCCAAAGTGGAAGTAATAACGGTGTGTTTCCATCAGAGTCTGGCTCCAGTTGACTTCTATTGAAAAATCGTGGTGCCAGTCTTTGTAACCACTCCTGTCACTCGTCATTCTGATCTTAAAATGTCTGTTTGTGTTTTTTATGTCACTATTTTGTCACTAAATCAAGATATGAACATTAAAGGGTCCATATTACGCAATTTTCTGATCTGTGTTATAATGTACTGTAGTTTCCTCGTCACAAACAGACCTGGATTTGTTTTTGTTTTTTTTTGATTCACACAAGTCCAAAATTCAAGTTCTTCTCGGTTCCACATTGTGACGTCATGTGCTAATACAGGAAGGGTTCCACTGTGTTTTTATGCTGCGTTGCATTGAATGTCGGTAGTCGATAAATCCGAGTCAGTTCTCCCGACATCAACACATTAAATACAATTGATTAATATAAAAAAATACAATACATTAACACATTTTGTCACAGTTTGCTAAACAACGCAGAACGTTTGTCAGTGCGCCATGTCGTGGACGCCGATTATACGGACGCGCACAGTTCCAACAGCAGCTCATGAAGGTGCTCTGGGTCTGCTGGACGTTAAATTTCTCTTCAAAAAATGACCCGATAGAAGTTTTGACAAAGGCGTCGTTTATTAGCCTGACTCATCAGCCAGTTTCACGTCGTGGAAACTGACCTCGCAGCATTAGGAATCGTTCGCTCGACGGTAGGCGGGTACTTTTGTGATTTGTGGCCATACCGGCTTGTCAAAGCCTGATCCCGTCAGATCTCAGAAGCTCAGCAGGGCCTGGTTAGTACTTGGATGGAAGACCACTGGGAATTCCAGGTGCCACAAGGAGGCGCCAGTGGCAAAAACTGTTGTTGTGTCCTTAGGCAAGACACTTCACCCACATTGCCTAGTATGAAAGTGGTGTGTGCGTGTTGGTGGTGGTGGTCAGAGGGGCCGATGGCGCAGATTGGAGCCTCGCTTCCGTCAGTCTGCCCCAGGGCAGCTGTGGCTACAATAGTAGTTTACCACCACCGGGTCTGGAGTGAATGAATAATGCTCTGTAAAGCGTCTTTAAGTGTCCTGAAAAGCGCTATATAAAACTGATTTATTATTATTATTATTAAACCAGTCGCTGCTGCTTGGTGGTGACGTTTGTAATGCGCCGGAACCCTCAGTGGTGTCTAATCGCGGCACAACAGCAAATCCTATAGTAAGAAGGGCAATAACGCCTTTCGCCTTCGATAAAATTCACCAAACATTCTCTTTTTTTCCGGCTTTAAATCCTCCATGTCACGAATCATTTACAACACAAAATGTACGGCTTCGTCTACATCCATCTCAATGCTTTGTTTACTGTTGTGCTGGACACAAAAAGACTCAGAGGCGCTGGAGTTTGACCTCAGGGCTTCACAGCTCACAGCTGATTGGCCGGAGCGCCGACTACAATTTTCAGGGCTCCTGCAAACTCCGAGTGTGTTCTGAGTCCTGACAGTCGCTGGAGAGAAATGAAACTGAGCCGAGGCACGAGGTGGCGTTGCCTGACTAGTCGTTTATTACAAACTGTGCAGAAAAGAGTTCGAGATCATTTAAACACAAAACATGTGACAGCGAGAACAGAAACGTCTGGAGCTGTTGGAGCAGTTCTGGTCCTCGTACAAACAAAGAGGTGTCGGTGCCCAAACTCCAACAAATGACGGGTTTCAGGAAGAAAATGAGTCCAACTAAAATTCCATCCATCCATCCATCTTCTCCCGCTTAATCCAGCTGGGTCGCAGGGGCAGCGTGCTGCCCAATACTCATATACCCCCATATACCCCCTATGAACCCCTCTGCAGGTGGTGAGCCCACAGGAGGGTGGACAACATGGTCCTTGATGTTAGTTCATAGGGGTCAACTAAAATTCATTTACATAAAATAAATGTTGCTTTTGGCGGCACGGTGGCTGAGTGGCAACACTCGGGCCTCACAGCAAGAAGGTTGCGGGTTCGATCCCCGGGTCGCCCAGCCTTTCTGTGTGGAGTTTGCATGTTCCTCCCCGTGTCTGGATGGGTTTCCTCCGGGTGCTCCGGTTTCCCCCATCAACCCAAAACATGCAGCACCCCTATGAACTAACATCAAGGACCATGTTGTCCACCCTCCTGTGGGCTCACCACCTGCAGAGGGGTTCATGGGGGTCAGGTGCTATGAGTATTGAGCAGCAAGCTGCCCCCGCGACCCAGCTGGATTAAGCGGGAGAAGATGGATGGATGGAAATGTTGCTTTTGGGGCAAATATTGTTACGGGATTGAGATTAATTAATTACAAAGGTCGTAATTAATTAGACTTTTTTTTTTTTAATCAAGTCCCACCCTTAATTTGAATGAAAAAAACAAAAACATTTGGTTTACTTTCTTGGAATATAGATGACACTGAAATGCCATTAAAAAAAAAAATGAGGTGCACATTTTCTGGTACATTTTGCTAAATTATTATCGCTTTCCCTGGAATGTTACACAATATGACATTAAAGTTATCCGTCTCCATGGAAGCAAGAAGGTGACACCGCCAAGGCCAGGTCAGATTTGTAACCCGTAATTGAATAAATGCAAGACAAATGCGTTTTAATTACCATACCGTGATGAAGCGGTGACATCTCCACGGAGACGGCGTGCGTCTATAAAGTTACGCACTCCGCCTTTTCATTTTTCTTCCAAAATTGTCCCGACCGTTAATTTTTTCTGACCCGAGTAATCACGACTATTGATTAACTGAATAATCTCGACACCCTTGGTCCTGGGTGCATTTGATTTCCACCCCTCGGCATGCTGGGTAATGGAGTTCAGTAATTGGGTGCTATAAATCGCGCTCCAGGGACAGGCGGGTCAGAGCGGGCTGATTACTTAGGCATTACACTCCATCTGACGCTATCCTTGAATGGGAGATTTGGCGAGGTGCTTCTCATTATGTTTGTGTGACGGCGCGAAGGTTCAAGGACTCCTCTCGTGTCCTCTGGGGTGACGTCCACTTTCTCCCGTAAACATCGACGCATTTATCTTCGGTTTTATACGGCGAGACGTGGACGCCGCCCGTGCGTCCTGAGCCTGGGAATGTTCCTGAAGGGTTTGTTTGTTTGTTTGTTTGGAGACGTCATTGAACAGCTCTACCTTACGTTTATTCAGTTACAGGTGGATTTAGAGCTCAAAAATACCATCTACTACAGCTGTTCGATTATGGAAAAAAATCATTATCACGATTATTTTGCTCAATATTGAAATCACGATTATTCAAACGATCTTTTTTTTTTGTTACAACAGCATTTGTTCAGCATTTCTTTCTAAAAAAAAACACTTTATTGATAATTTACGTGCAACTTTCAAATTGAAAATAAAACAAGACTAGATCGAGACTAAAACAAGACTAAACCGTGACTCAACCAGTCCTCAACTGGGGCTATATTGTGATCACCACCTGAGACGGCTTGCATCTCCACACACCTGACTCTGATATTTGACCTGGAGGAGGTAGACGTCCTTTCTTTGGCTATAATATTCCACAGTACAGCATAAAACGCATCTCTCGATGGAGAATGTTCCCAAATAAGGTTTTAATTTTCTATTTACATGGAATCCTGCAGTTGGCTCTGGAAAGTTAATACTATCACTTTAAAGATGCACTGTGCATGAATGGGAAAAAAAATATTTAAAAAAATCATTATCACGATTATTTTGGTCAATATTTAAATCACGATTATTCAGATGATAATTTTTTTGTTACATGATGCATTCATTCAGCATTTCTCTTTAAAAACAACACTTAAGTGATAATTTATGCAGAACTTTCAAATTGAAAATTAATACAGGCTACATATATGTACTTTAGAGCAGTTTTGCAATGTATAAAATGAATAAAATATACTTTGAACATAGAAAAAACATAAATGTATCCAAAATAAACTATATCCAGCTGTTCTACAATCTCTACATTTCAAAAATATACGTATTTATATAAAAAATACCCCCAAAATAAACGTTGATGCTTCAGTTGTTTCAACTCTATTATGAGTTTGGAGATCGTTTGATGCACACATTGAAATTGTGATTAAAATTCAATTAATTGTACAGTCTTATCATCTACAGCTCAAATCTCAGCACAGAAATATAACAAAACTTCTCCAGTAGTGCGAGGAAAAAGGAGCCCCGATAAATCCTGAACCACAAACTTTGTTCCATCCATCATGTATTGGATGATGGAACGTTTTGGTTTGGGATCAGTCACCTGCTCGTTGTTCTGCCTGGAATGTTCCACAGTGTGACATTAAACCGCTCTACTTTACATTTATTCAATTACAGGTGGTTTTATAGCTCAAAATTACCCAGGAAAACAGCTGGAAAAGCTGTGAGCGGGTTTGCATCTGCTGGGTCTGTCCTGGGGGGACGGGTGAAGATGGAGCAGAGTCGTGGTGCGTTCAGGAGCGATCGGGGCGCTGGGTTAAATGTGAGACCTCGGAGATGGGTACAATCTCTACACCGGTGTGGGGCGATCTCTCAGGGGTGACATGAGGCAGTTTGCAATGGGCCGAGGCGAGAGGAGACGACCACTGTGGAGAAATGCGCTTCAGATGGTTTTACTATAGCAGCTTGTTTGATTGTGAACTGCCCTGCGTGACTTTCCTGGAGGACAGTTTGGCAGCTGCTTGTCTCTGTTCTTGCAGTAGAAATCAGCTCACCTGTTGTTGTTTTAACCAGGGATGCACAGAATATTTGGCTGCTGAATATTGGGGAAAAAAAAAAAACATTTGGCTTTCGGTGGAGTGAGTTAAAAGGTCGAATAGTGGCGTGTGGTGCAATGATGTGGTCGGCATTTTTGGTTCACTGCGGGTGGGTAATTTTAGTTTGGATTTTTATTTCTTACAAGAAGGACTCAAATAGACATTAAGCAATAATGTTTAATACAGCTTTGCATACATTCATGTTTTACAGAAACAAAACTTAAAACCACATGGCTTATTTACATACACACTGCTGTAGCTTCTGTCGGACTAAAGGACACGACTCAGTGGAATATGAGTGTTCTCTCTGTGACAGAGGATGTTCTGCTGATGGTGAGTCTGTTCTGTGCGTATGTCGTGCTAGAGATGGTTCATGTTAAACTTTTCAGAGATTACAGGTCTGCAGTAGCATAGACCATATATTTTAATGGGCATTCACATATACCAGGCCCTCAGACCAATGGTTTTGGCCCTCAGGCTTCCAGGTGAATTGGCCTAAACTACCACACGTAGTACTTTTTACTGCATGTTTTTGAAATCTACCTTCATCAGGCAAATTTCGTGTGTCCTTTTGAGGGTCTAAGCATGAAAAAAAGTCTGGGTCATTCAAACCTGTTTTAAATGCACAGATTTGAATTACTCACTGTTTTGACCACCAGATCGGCCTCACACTGGTCTGTGTTTCAATATGTGACCCTTGATGAAAAAAGTGTGGGGACCCCTGATATATATACGGCCTCTATAGCACTTCATTGATTTCATAAATACAAGAAACTATAGTCTTTTATACAGAGAGCACAGGTAAAAAAAAATCAGTCTTATCCTCATTATAGAGTCAAAAGTGTTTTATGGCTCTGGGTGTTTTCTTTTCCGTGGGAGACGCTCCAAACAGTTCTTTGAATATTTAAGGTTGCCGGAAAAACTTACTGCTGTACTTACTGGAAAGACTACTGGAATATTTAAAGAATAAATATTTACTTTCTTTTAAAAAATGTCTAAAAATTGATGTCTAAAAATTTATTCTGGGCTGTTTATGCAATATATAAAAAAAAAAAAGCAAAATACTTAACTGCATTTAATATTCGGTTTCATTATTTGGCCAAGTGTTTAATTTTTCAACCTACGAAAACCATGTTTTAGGTTGTTTTGGGTGTAGGTTATTCAGTTTCGGCCACAAATTTTAATTTCGGTGCATCCCTAGTTTTAACTGAGTCTGGGTTTTCTTTAAAAACAATCCATAAGGAACAGTCCACTTCAAGTAATACAGCTTCAGACAGATCAGTACCTCTAGTTAGCTTCATCCTGCCAGGAATGTTCCACGTATGAGATGGTGCTGACAGCAGGAATAACGCCACTGCTCTCCACTTGCATTTCTTTGTGAGTAAAGATATTTTCAGGTCACTCTCAAGTCTTATTTTCGCTCCGTGTTTCTTCGCTCTCCTCCAAAACCAAACTTCTCCGATTAGCTCCGTCGTTTAACATGGGACAGATTGATGTGAATGTGGCCAAATGCGTCTTTCTGATTTTTCTCATCTCTGTGTGCGCGACGAGCCTAATCCATTTCAGACTCGCGCTCAGAAACAGCCGCCAGAGTAGAAGGTGAATTAAAGTGGAAAGCCAATCGTTTTCGGGCGTGACTTGGCGCGTTAGTGCAACAGTAGTCTGAGCTCCCGACACTTTGAGCGGCCTGATTCACCTTTTATTTTCCTAATATTTGTGATTGGACTTGTTCAGACTGTGAATTCTTCATCTGGAGTTGGGGCATGGCTCTGAGTCACGACTTTTACACTGGATTTGCTGTCAAAGAGGAGAAGAGGAGTGCAGAGGAACGAGGCAAGAATAGGCCCAGTTTGAACCTGCACACAGAAAAACTGGGACTAAACCAGGACTAGACCAGGACTATTGTAAGCACAGCCTAAGATTTTAGAGTGGTCCATTTTTGGTAATGTGGAGAGTGGAAAGTGTTTTGTTTTGTAAAATGTGTTTATCAAAATGTATTCATGGAAGATTGTTGTTACTTCAATCATTTTCAACTCATTAAAATAATTTTTCTAACTGGGACTAAAATCTTAGAGCAGGACTAGATCGAGAGTAAAATAAGACTAGATCAAGAGTAAAACAAGACTATATCGAGAATAGATCAAGACTAAAACCAGACTACATCGATACTGAAACGAGACTAGAGCTAGACTATATCGAAGCTAAAACGACAATAGATCGAGAGTAAAACGAGACTGGATCAAAAGTAAAACAAGACTAGATCGAGACTAAACAACACTAGATCGAGAATAAAACTACACTAGATCGAGAGTAAAACGAGACTGGATCAAAAGTAAAACAAGACTAGATCGAGACTAAAACAAGACTAGATCAAGACTAAACAACACTAGATCGAGAATAAAATGACACTAGCTCGACAGAAAAACAATACTAAATCGAGAGTAAAATGATACTAGATCGAGAGTGAAACGATACAAGATCGAGAGTGAAATGACACTAGATCAAGAGTAAAACGAGACCAGATTGAGAGTAAAACGAGACTAGATCGAGAGTAAAACAAGTCTAGATGGAGAGTAAAACGAGACTAGATCGAGAGTAAAACGAGACTAGATCGAGAGTAAAACAAGATTAGATCGAGACTAAAACAAGAGTAAATCAAGACCAAAACTAGACTAGATCGAGACCAAGAGGAGACTAGATCGAGACTCAAAACAAGACTAGATCGGGAGTAAAACAAGACTAGATCAAGATCAAAACAAGACTAAATCGAGACTAAACCGAGACTCGATCTAGTGGCAGTAGTAGTAGTAGTAGCAGTAGTAGTAGTAGTAGTAGTAGCAGTAGCAGTAGTAGCAGTAGTAGTAGTAGTAGTAGCAGTAGTAGTAGCAGTAGCAGTAGTAGTAGTAGCAGTAGCAGTAGTAGCAGTAGTAGTGAAGAGCTCTCACCACATTGTTTATATATTCTGCACTTACATTACTGTAGTGATGATGCGTTCCCAATGAGCTCATGTTTCTTCTCACCTCGGACGCACCCCCCCGAACACCGCGCATGCTAATGACGCTAACGTGATAAAAAGGCTGCGTGTTAACCTCGCACACACATACAGTAGCAGCACACGCATGCACTAGCAGCACACGCATGCACTAGCAGCACGCGCATGCACTAGCAGCACGCACATACGCCAGCAGCACACACATACACTAGCAGCACACATGTACATTAGCAGCACATGCATGCACTAGCAGCACACACATACACTAGCAGCACATCACATACACTAGCAGCACATCACATACACTAGCAGCACACATATACACTAGCAGCACATCACATACACTAGCAGCGCACACATACACTAGCAGCGCACACATACACTAGCAGCGCACACATACACTAGCAGCGCACACATACACTAGCAGCACACATATACACTAGCAGCACATCACATACACTAGCAGCGCACACATACACTAGCAGCGCACACATACACTAGCAGCGCACACATACACTAGCAGCGCACACATACACTAGCAGCACACACTAGCAGCACACACATACATTAGCGCCGGGAGATACATGTCAGACTCCCCCCGCCGTGTGAAGTGTTAGCCTCTCACAGCCACTCGTGCTAGCATCACAACACTTAGCCACTTAGCCGTCACGTTTTAGCGCTTTTAGCTTAATGCACTGCACTGTCACACTAAGGCATGATTATTCTGAGGAAAAGAATAATAATTTAAAAAAAACCTGATTGTGTTTACTGTGTTCAGTATCAGACAGACCACTTCAGTGCAGACGTTTGATGAAGCTCTAATGGGCTCTCTGCATATATTTGAATGTGATAATGATTTCCAGTGCAGATGAAACAATGGCTGTGTTAAATATGTTTACAGGTTGGGAAATCACTTTGGTTTAGCATCGTTGGTGGAATTTATAAGAAAAAGCATAAACATCGCACTGGGTATTGTATTGTACTGTCGCCTATATATAAACCAAAGTTTTTGAATACACTATATCGCCCAAAGTATTCAGTCAGCCATCCAAATAATCAAAATCAGCTGTTCCTTCACTTCCATGGCCACAGGTGTTTAAACTCCAGCCCCTCAGTCTGCAGACATTAGTGAAAGAACGGCATGGAGTGTAGATTTGCATAGGGACGGTGGGGACATGTCAACCAATATTTGGGGAAGACAAAATAGTCTCTACCGATATTTGCCATTTTATTTTAATAAACAAAAATATAACTTCCAAATTTTTCCAAATTCATTTAACACGTTTTATGGTACCTTCACGCTGCAGCGTCCAAAAACGCCAGTTTCTCTGCTCTGTTGAGTCACATTTTGTTTATTAGATGTTCAGAAATATATTCAGTGATATGACAACAGGGTTACCCACGCCGCTGTTCATTGGCAGGTAAACTGGGGAAGCGCATGTGCTGCTCACACTAGTGCCTCCGCTATCCGCTCTATTTCATTTCTTTCCAGTGACCACGAAAACAGGATATAAGAAGTAATTTCACCACTGATGGAGTAAGTCGTGTGCCCACAACAGGTTGATATTATTGAGCTGTAACACAATACAAACCTATTAATTACAAACCTGTTATAATCTAGCCTAATTGTTAGATTGCTGATTAACTGTAGCCAAGAGAATAAAGCCCCGGCATCTATCTTCAATAAGCATGGAAAAGTATTCAAGCCATTTGGATTTCATGGCTGTGACGGGGGGGCAGATAATGTCCCTACCAAAGCTGAGACCAAGAGATTTGTGCAGTTTAAATGTTCGACATTTAATCTGAGAACATCTGTAGCATTTAAACTGCACAAATCTCTGTCTGTGCTAATATCGACATCACAAAATCAATTTGTAATTTTAATTGTAGAATCAGTCTGAGTGGACAACTTATTTCTGTTTTCTTCATGACCATAACGTCAGTAGTTCTCTGATGCTCGTCGTCGTCTCGTTTAAGTTTTCGTCTTTCTTCCCTTGATCGTTGTGGATAAATTCTTCATGGACAGAATCTGTTCTTTGTCGGCCTTGTTGGGTGAAGATTTGGTGTTGGGGCAGATTTATGAAGCTGGTCAAAGATATGCGACACTTTTCCACAGGGATTTTGCCGTCGAAAAGCACTGACCGAAGCCGTGAGACTCAACATCGCGACACTTCCTGCTGTTGTGATAATCGTCTATTACACTGTAAAGCACCGCCACTGGACTCTAGAGCATTCTACGAGCCTATGATTGTTTATTGTCACAGTAAATAAAAAAAACAAGTAATTTAAATGAAATTGTTTGGATTCCCACGGCTCTTTTGGACCCAGCTGAACTCTGCAGAAGCTCGTGTGGTTCAGGTCTGCGTCAGGACTAGATGGATGAAGCTCACAGTAACAGTGCATGTTTTTCACACACCTGTAAATGAATAAATGCTATGAATAGGTTTAATGTCATACTGTCTGACATTCCAGGCGGAGAAATAACATTTCCGTGGAGCAGGTGGCTGACCCTCTGTGAGAAAAGTTACACAGAGCATCTACAACATTCATTCGTCAGCCTTATTCTCTCAGCCCTTCTGTTCACCTCGTCTTTGTATCAGCCCTGGGCCCAGGATTTGGGTTTAGTGAAGCGGCAGTGCACAGTCTGTCAGCCAACTGTTTCCTATTCTCCTCTTTCCACTGCTCCTCTCTCCGTTTTAAACACACTTTATCTTCATTTTAAGGTCCTGCACCTCATTCTTGTCCCATAGAAAAAAGAAATCCCCACATAGCTGAGCAAAGTTTGTCCTAATATATTGTATAAGAAACTCTTGAGGATCAAAATAAGTCAGATGTGTCCTGTCTGCGTTTAATTGCAAAGCGTTTTCTTGACCGATAATCAGGAAGTGCAGTTAGGATGCTAGTTCAGTGCCTTTCACAGCTTTCAGCGTCATTGTGGTGAACAATTAGGACGCTCTGAATGCATAAACGTAATGTGAGGAATAACTTGGAACCACTGCAAACTGCTTTAAAAAGATCTAGTTCTGTTTTTCACAATTTTAAGGCAATACAAATCAGATGTAGCGCATTTAAAGTGTCATTTGTCGAGCTTTAATCTGCTATTTCAAGTGCAAATTTGCCACATTACAGCTATTTTATGACAAAAACATAATCCAAAAATCCACTTTGAACCTTGCTTTGAAATGCCGACAGTAATGTTGAACACGCATGACAGAAATACTGAATCGTTAGCTGAAGCCACGAGCAAAAGGGTTTTAGTAAATGCGCTCGAGGTTTGGGAAAGGAATAATTTGCTTCTATTTTTCATTCCTGGACAACGAGTGCACAACAGGAAGGCTCGGCCCAATTTGTCTAGAAGATGAATGGAGATCTGCAGATTCATCTATTCAGATAATGGATGGCTCATTTGGAGATTGTTTTATCAAATGTGTTAGTATCATAAACAGGATGTGGGATCAGATAGAGGGAAGACGGATGGACGGCTCTTTTGGTAAATCGTTTTTTTGTGTTCGGTGAATGCTCTGACCATCTCTGCATCATCTGCTCCTCAGACCCTTTCCTCTACTCCATCTGACCAACTCCTTTGCTCTATCTGACTCGCTCATTGTCATCTTCTGCTCTAGCCTAATGTTCTCGCCTGTCTCCTCTCCCCTTCCTGACCATCTCCTCTGCATCTTCTGCTCCATGTGATCCTCTCTTCTGCACCCTCTCCTCTGAATCTTCTTCTCTTTCTGACCCTGTCCTTTGCTCCTCTGACCTTCTCTTTATTTTCTGCTCCATCTAAATCTCTCCTCTGCATCTTCTGCTCCATATGACTCTCTCTTCTGCCTCCTCTACTCCTGACTCTCTTCTCTACTCCAGCTCAGCCCCTTTCCTTTGCTCCATTTGACCATCTTCTCTGCATCCTCTACTCCACATACCTTGTCCTCTGCTGCATCTTCTCTTCCTTGGCCTCTCCTCTACTCCATCTGCACCTCTCCTTTGCTCCATTTGATGCTCTCCTCGTCATCTTCTGCTCAATCAAAATTTTTTGTCTGTTCTCTGCTCCATGACCATCTTCTCTGCATCCTCTACTCCATCTGACGATGAGATTGTCAAATAGCGTAGAGGAGAGGTCCTCTACATCCTCTACTCTATTTGACACTCATCTGCATCCTCTTCTCCATTTGACCCTCACATCTGCATCTTCTGCGGCATCTTAAATGTCTGTGTCCTCTGCTCCATATCACCCTCTCCTCTGCATCCTCTTCTCCTTCTGACCCTCTCCTTTGTTCCTCTGACCTTCTCTTCATTTTCTACTCAATCTAAACCTCTCCTCTGCATCATCTACTCCATGATCCTCTCCTTTGCATCCTCTTCTCCTTCTGACCCTTTCCTTTGCATCTTCTGCTTGATCTGACCCTCTCCGCTGCTCCATCTGATACTTTTTCCTCTTCATCCTTAGCTTTATTTGACCCTCTCCTCTGTTCCATCTGACCTTCTTCTCCTCAGCTCCATCTGACCCTTTTTCCTTTTCATCCTCTGCACCTTCTGACCCTCTCTCTGCTCTTCATCCTCTGCATCTTCCGCTTCATCTGATGCTTTTTCCTCTTCATCTTTTACTCCATTTGACCCTTTCCTCTGCAGCCTCTGATCTTTTTAACCTTCTCCTCTTCTCCATCTGACCCTTTTTTCCCCTTCATCCTCTGCACCATCTGACCCTCTCTCTGCTCTCCATCCTCTGCTCCATCTGACCTCCTCCTCTTCATCCCGCTTTGCTTGGTGAAACTAAAGCACAAAACTTGGATGTTTCAAGGGTACCGTGTCATTTAAAGTGTCTAAACTCCCCAGTCGTCCACTTAGTCAAAGCTAAAGGTTGTGTTCTGTCAGGCTGCCTCCTGATGTCGAGCCCAGTGGGGGAGTGATAGGCTCGTGAAACGCTCTCAAATCACACAAAACGAACCCCGACGGCCGCGTGTTTTGTCTTTCGGAGTAAAACGTAATATTTTTTCGTCCTGCCTCCTCCACGCTGCGTTCAGTCCTTCGTTCCCCTTGTTCTTTTCAGCGCTCTCTCCTCTTAATGGACTCACCTACCCAGGACCCCGCTGTTTGCGAAATGATTGAGCAGCCAGAATCCACTTTACGCCCTTGAATACTAATTACGTTGCGCTTATGCCAAGTCACGTCGTCCAGGCTCTCCCCGGGGATCTGAGCCAGGATTTTCCCTCCCAAAAAAAACCCCCAAAAAAACTCATTGCAACATGTCAGCGGCACAATGTCTACTGTAGCGGGCCTCCTCTGAGCTCCACGCGGTGACACGGCTCTCCAATCAGGCTGACAGCTCGCCCTAAAACAAATGAAAATGTATGAACGCCAGAATGCAAATGACGGAGACGAGAGAGAGAGAGGGAAGCGAGCTTGTTGTTTGCAGAAGCTGACGAGGGCAGGGCCACAGGCAGGTTAGCATTAATATGGAGAAATCCTGTAGTTTTATTGACAGCCGAGCCGAGCCGGGCTTGAAAGATGCTGATAAAAGTTGAGCGGCGTTGTGTTTTTTTTGGAGTTTTCAAAATGCTAATTCGCTTTAACCTGAGATGGCTTAGAGATGGGACGGGAGTATTTTCTAAACCGTTGTGTGTGCTGCAGATATGCTCGATTTCCTGACAGGTTTAACTCAGCAGAATTGAAGGACGGGTCGAATGCGGAGGACAAACTTTGGGGCTTTAGCGACAGTAGCTCAGTTGGTGCAGTGTTCGAACATTCTCGTCTTAAGACCCACTTTTACACTCTGGCTTTTTGTGTGCTCTTGTCTTTTATTTAATTTTATTTATTTTATTAACTTATTTTTTATTCATTTTTAAAATCATTTTTAGCTTTATGCATTTTAACGCTTTTTAGTTATGTCTTATGGTCTTTTCTTGTATTAATTCGTCTGTGCGGTATTTTGGAAACTCGTGTTTATTGGGTTGATCTGAAGGTCGGTGGTTCGAATCCTGCCCTCAACGCAAACATTGTTGGTGGTAGAGCGGTCGAATCCACATGTTCCACTGGTTGGCAGTGCGACTCCAGCTCCCATAGATGAATACTGCCGTTGTGCTCTCGGGCAAGACACTCAGCCGCCCCCGTCACACTGGTATAGGAATGTGTGTGTGTGAATGGGTGAGTGGTTCCTTAATACAACGTGTTTTGAAGATGGTACATAAAATACACTACAAAGAGCACTGTTAAGAACCCTGTGTTGGCATATTTTTGATTCAGGACTGATCTAAAAATAAAGTATATTTACAAGTAAACTTTTTTTTTTTAAATTAGAAATGTAAAAAGCAGTGGTACTTTTTGTATGAGAATCAATCCATGTTAATGCCCTGTCAATATCGGTACAGCAGTGTTTTAGTATCCACCTGAGCATCACTAGTTTTTTAGATTGTGTTTTGCCCTGGGTTAGGATTATTTATGTTTACAGTGTTGGTGTAATCTGTATTTGGTTTAGACCGCATATGACCGTGGTATATGGTCACATTTTTATGCAGCATTTTCCACCTTTAAGCCTCTGAAAGCACTTGACATCGAGGAACCATTCACCAACGTTCATCTGTGGGATCTGGAATCGCTCCGCCAACCTGCGGGTCCGTGGATCTCACCGCTCGACCTGTGATGTTTATGTCGATAAAAGGATTTGAACCGCCCACTTTCAGATCAGTGGACAAACTACCGACTCCGCTCCTGCCGCCCTAAACTCTAACGTCGCTCGGAGGAAAGAAGCAAGACAAATGAGTTTCTCTGTAACTATAACACATTACATAATTTCCCTCGTGCGTCAGTAAATTCTAAGAAGCAATCGCGCTCATGCAGTTACATAACTTAATCTGAACTCACTTCCACCGATGTGAAACTTTAATATTTGCGGAGATTTATTAGAGCTGAAGGACATAATGTTTTTCACAGAACAAATAAAAGTCAGTTATATCACACAAAAAGGCGCATTTATTCCTCTTAAAGTGAGAATAAACACCTGAACTTCACCCACAGTCGTATTTCAAACGGAGCTGTAAACTGGGCAGAAACTGAGGGACCAAAGGGGGACTGAGGGGGTCTGAGGGTATAAGGGGCCGTGTGATTGGCCAAACAGGTCTCCGCATTTTAATTTTGTGTCAGAAACAACACGTCTTTAATCGGGACAGTCTTTTGTGATGTCGCATAGTACTTGATATCGCCGAGGCCTCTGAAGACAACACAAAGTTTTTGCTGTTTTTGACAATATGCAAGTTTATTGAGTAGAAGTGTGTTTAGTGTTGGTCTTTAAAGCTGCACTGTGTTGTCGCTTTGTCTGGAATGGTTCACAGTATCGTATTAAACCTTTTTATCGTTATGGAAACCAAACCAGACCAAGTTACAGGTCAGATCTGTGGAGAGGCGACCCCGCTCACTCAGAATGCATGCCCCTTTTTTTGCGTGTGTTTTGTATTTATGTTGTATATTTTGTTTCTTCTTCTTTCTTCTTCCTTGCTTTCTTCTTCTTTGTCTTCCTTCTTTCTTTCTTCTTTGTCTTCTTCCTTCTTTCTTTCTTCCGTCTTTCCTCTTTCTTTCTTCTTCTTTGGTCGTCTTCTGTGTTCCTCCTTCTTTCTTCTTCTTTGTCTTCCTCCTTTCTTTCTTCTTTGTCTTCCTTTTCTTCTTTGTCTCTCTTCATCCTTCCTTCTTTCTTCTTTGTGTTCTTGCTTTGTCTTTGTGCTTCTTCCTCCTCTGTTCTTTCCTTTTTGTCTTTTCTTCTTCATCTTTCTTTTTTTTCATTATCTTGTTATTAATGTGCTGCATTCCTTCAAAATATCAAAAAATAATAATTTAAAAAAAAGACTGCCTGTTTTTCTAGGCATTTTTGTAATTTTGTAATCTGTAAATAAATAAATGAGGTAAAGTTGTTTAATGTCGCACTGTGGAACATTCTGTGGGTATTTTCGAGCTATAAACCCACCTGTAATTGGATAAATGTAAGGCAGAGCTGTTTAATGTCACACTGTGGAACATTCCAGGCAAAGCAAGGACATGTGGATAGAAATGATAGTCATCGTATGCATTTCACAGTTGGTGCGTGTGCTTTTGGGCGTCAGCCGTGCGGCGCTGACCTGCTCCTTGAAACAGTGCGGTGGTGAAACATGGCGGTGACTTTTATTACATCTGTGCGAGCGGCCCCAGGTTCAAACTGTTATTACTGTGGATATGAGGAGCAGATGTGCTTATTTCCTCTGAGAAAACGGTGACCAGCGGCTGTCCGTCCAAAACTGTCCCGCACACACTGCACCTGCACCGCCAGCCAGGAGGGCACTGCTTTCGGTGACTTGAATTTAATATTTTGTTTTATTTTTATTTTTTTAAAGAAAATGATGGTTTCTCGTGAATTTAAACAGCCCATATTACACCATTTTCTAGAGAATAATCGAAATATGGTGATATTGTATCGTCAGAGGTCTCGCAATAATATCACGGACCATCACAAACTTGAATGAACAGTTCTGATGCAGAAATAGCTAAAAAAAAACAGAGGGAACTACATAGACCATGATCCTTTGCTCCGTTTCAGTGCAGACGACATGAAGAAATAACTGTTCTAAGCACTTTTACATCTTCATTCCTTGGATTAAGTCTTGTGAAGCACTTTTAGAGGAAAAAAGGAGCAGATTCCTCCACAAAATATCGCTGATAGATCTGGTTCGGTGAGATGTTTATGGTGAAAATATCGTACAGAGATTTGGATTTCGTTCCATCCCTAATGACAATAAATGTTGCACCAAATGACTGGGCAAAGTGTTTTAAAATGTCAGTCTTATTATGTAGAATATCGTAACATCGTGAGCCTCCCCACGATATCGCAATAAATATCATACCGTGATGATATTGCATCGTGAGACTTGGATATCGTTACACTTCTACCATTTTCTGATCCGTTATAATGTCGTTTCCTCATCAGACCTGGAGCCGTGTTTTGCTTCATTCACACGTTGAACACGTAAACCTGCATATTTAGTCCGAGTTCTTCTCTCAAATGAAAAATTCCACCTCGTGATGTGATGTGGTAATACAAGAAGTGCTCCACTGTGTTTTTAAACTCCACACGCCTTCACTTGAATCATTTGGATCATTTCAGCGCTGGATTTGGCAGTCTCCACTCCACAAGGTGCATCAGAACATTTTGAGCTTTGGAGACGTACACAGACGAGTAATAAAGGATTACTCGAACGTGTGAATGAAACAAAACACAGCTCCAGATTTGTTTTTGAGGAGGGAACATGGCTTAAAGCTCACAAGAGTCAGTTTTGTGTAATATAGGATGGTCATTTGGAAGCAGAAATTGTGACTTTGTTTATTCTTTGATCATTTGCTCTGGTTTAGATTCATCAGATGATCTTATACAGTATATGAAATGTATTACTCACATGTATTATTGCTATTACGAGGAAACCCACAATCCACCATACAGTAGAACCATATCTTTGGCATTTTTTGCCCTAATAACACGAAACTTGGCACTGCACACATCTGTGCCATTAGGACGACACCCTCCAGATTTGAGAGGAAACACAGTTGTTTTTTTGCATTAATTGATAGATGAATCCTGGTACAAAGCTTTGAAGGCCTTGTTAGAATATGTCAGGCATGTCCAAACTATGGCCCGGGGGCCAAATGTGGCCCTCAGACCAGTTGTTTTTGGCCCTCAGACTTCCAGGTGAATTAGCCCATACTACCACAAGTCGTACTTTTTACTGCATGTTTCTGAAATCTACCTTGATCAAGCAAATGTAGTTTGTCCTTTTGAGGGTCTAAGCCTGAACAAAGGTCTGGAGGGTCATTTAAACCTGTTATAAATGCACAGTTTTTAATTACTCACTGTTTTGACCTCCAGTCTATGACCCTCGATCGGCCCTCACGCTGCTCTGTGTTTTAATATATGGCCCTAGATGAAAAAAGTTTGCGCACCCCTGGAATATGTTTTCTGTCACTGATGTTGCAGCGGGATAAAGAACACAGGAGTCTCATCCATCATACTGATATCACAATATTACCATAGTATTATTTGGTATTGGATCTAAAAGGGGAAAAAAAATGCTATCACCTAATAACCATAAACTAAAACATACTAAAAACAATACTTGGTTCTTTTTCACAGTCTTCGTGAGATTGAGTCTTGTTCCCACTGATGTAATTGGGTCCGGCTGCCTGTGGTTTCTGGCTGACAGACCAATCACTGGTGACGCAGACAGACGGAGTTCAGTCTGTTTTAGTGAAAATACAGACCGTTTAGTTTATTAAAACAACAGAGGAGTGTGCTTTGTGCATTTGTGGAGGGAAAGAAGCCTGTGATCCTTTTTCTCATCTGGGTTTGCTCGTTTTCATGGGTAAAATCGAGTTCGAATCCTGCTCTCAACATAAACTTTGTTGGTGGTGGTAGAGTGGGCGAATCCACAAAGCCCACAGGTTGGTGGTGCGATTCCCCTCGCCGCACTCGTTTATCAATGTCAAAATCAGAATCGGAAAGGTTTTATTGCTACATGAGTGACGGGTTCGCATCATTAGGCAATTGCTGTGGTACTTGGAGTGAAACGTAAGACAAACGCTACTAAACGTGCAATAAATATAACAAAATGGAAAACAAAACATAAAAATTACAAGAATGCATGTGTGAATGAGTGATTTTTCGACTTGTTTCGCTGTTACGACGCTTCAACCAGTCATGACTCAAGTTATCTGTCTTGCTATTCCACCTTTTTTGTGATAACGTCTGGTGAGCACAGTTCATACAAAGTAATTCAAAGTGCTTTACAGAAGAATACATTAAAATCACAAGACAAACTAATCAAAACATAAAATTAAAAAGACATTAAATGAGAGAGAAGAGTGCAGAATGAAAACCTAATTATTTGCATTTTTGTAGTAGTCAGATCATTTTGACGTGGTCGTTTTATATGTAGTTCGCACGGTAAGAGAGTACTGAATATGAACACAGTACAGTGTAATGGGGGAAAAAAAACCCTCTTGCCCCCAGATCCCCCAATGGCATCACATTTTGGAACCTGAAAAACACCAACCGTGGCCTCAAAACGTAAAAAGAATTTCCAAATTGAGAACACGTCCGGCACGTTTCCCCCTCAGATGTTTTGTGAGTTTTGCGTCTCATCTAATATCAGACAAACTCGTATGAACTGGGGGAAGGTATCGGGCCAAAACAGACTCGAGCTAAACGCGCTCCTCCACCTGCGTCTCCGGGGAGGACTTCAAAGATCCGGCGTTTTTGGATGGAACACGGATCGCCGCTTCCTTTAAAACCTCGGCCATTAATTATTGACGACGCCTCGGAGAGCGCTCGCATCCTGATTTGGACGCGCGCTCCGGAGTTCCTCATTTGTTTAAAAGTACATCAGAGGAGGAAGACGAAATGCAAAAGCCCGAGCCCCGAAGCGCAGCGGGGGAGTCTGGGAAACGGAGTTCAGGCGCGAGACACGGGATGACTGACAGGTGGGGTTTAAAAGGCGCAAATGCAAAATGGCTGCCGGTGAGGTTAAACGCCGCAGTATGAATTTAAATCGAAGAAAGTCCCTGGTAACAGTTCCTGCACGATTGTCTATTGTAAGACTTTTAAAAGCATAATGTGTGTTTGGGTTATGGACATTTTCTATCGTTATGGCCAGGGTTAAGTTTTTTTGTTAGAACAGGACTGTAGTGGTCCAAAAACGGAAGTGACGAAAGGAGTTTCCTTTTTCCTATTTGTTTTTTCTGTACGGACTGAGACTGGGCATGTGCGGGAAATAGTCCATGTTCCCGTATTCCTGTTTGCATAAAAAAAAGGATTTCATTTTATTTCAATCTTGTTGGAAAAAGAATCTTATTAGAAAATAATTTTTAACTTTATTCATTTTAAGCGGATTTTTATTTTAATACTTTGATTATATGGGAATCTTTATTTTTAGGGTCCGGGTCAGTGTCAGGTTAGGGTTCGGCTTAAGTATATTACGCAAAATTGTCTCTTGCGACGTTTAAGCCATGTTTTAATGCTGTGAACGCACCAAAAACAGACCTGGAATTGTGTTTTGTTTCATTTACATGTTTGAGTAAATCTTTGTTGTTCGTCTGTCTGCAGCTCCAAAGCTCAAAATGCCCCTGTGATGTCATGTCGTGGTAGTTTTCAAGTTAACGGCTCCTCCTCTCTCTGATCTGGCCAAGATTTTAAAACTTATAACAGGTTCTTCATCTTGTTTTCAGATTTATTATCAACTTAATCGTTCTGAGACGGCTCCATTCTAGTCTAGAGGTCGTTTATTTTAAGAGAACTTGTCAAGTAAAATGATCTTGCTGCGTGGACAGATCATTTCACTCCTTTTAAGTCATTTTCTGATAGATTTAAGTGTTTAGATCTTAAATTTTAGACAATTTTAGGCATTGTAAATGTGCAGGGTTTGTGTGTTAAACATGTGAATGAAAAAAAAAACAACTCCAGGTCTGATTGTGACAAAGAAACAACATAACAGATCAGAAAATGGCCACAATATGGGCCCTTTAATGGGAGATTTTAGAACAGTTGTTGGCGTCTACTGACCAATAATTAATACCAGTGGTATTTATATACGTCTGTTTATCTATAATGGCATTACCCACTATCCTGTGCTTCTGACAGGTTTAGAGTGACCGGATTTTAGAAATAAAAAACTGGGACATCCCTGGTTTGGGTTGGTAATAATAAAATTGTGAAATGAGTGTTAAGGGAAACTGTCACTCAGCACTAACATGAGCCAGTATAGTCATATTTTCTTTGTGTTTTGGTCATTTTTAAGCAGCTTTTCTGTATTTTACCTAAATAAATGACAATGTATGTCTCTGTTTACTGCTGGCAGGGATCAGATTGGTCAAAAATAGGGAGAAGTGGGAATATTCTTGTATAAAACTGGGACAAATCAGTGGTTTTAGATAAATCTGCTGGGACAGGGGACACAGGACTCAAAACTGGGACTGTCCCGGGTAAATGGGGACGCCTGGTCACTCTAAACAGATCGCCTAAGTTGACAATGAATAATGGGTCATGACGAAGCTGTTTTTGAAGGTGCGCTGTGTCACTTTTTGTTTGGGGGTCAGTCACCTGCTTGTTTCTTTGGATGTGTCATTGCTCTGTCTGCTTGAAATGTCTCCACCTTACATTTATTCAATTACAGGTGGTTTTATAGCTCAAAAATACCTAGAAAAACAGGCGTTCTGACTGAGCGGGGTCGCCTCTCCACAGATCTGACCTGTAACTTGGTCCGGTTTGGTCTCAGCTCAGTGAGAGCAGAAAAGCGTTTGACAGACCCTCCACCAGAAAAGTTACCCAACGCGCGTTTAATTTGATATTTATCCTTCAAAACTGTATATAACATTCACTATCGCACGCCGAACCATTAACCTTGGATTTGTCACAGACTGATGAATATTCAGAGATTACCAGGGTTAACTGTGAGGCCGGTGTGTGTGTGTGACCCTCCACCTCTTTGGCCCTGGCTCCGTGTCAGAAGCCCACATCCATCACTCCGTCCCGGGCTGCGCTCGGTGTAAATCACCCTGAGAAAGGACGAGCGGTAAAGGAGGTTCCAGTGAAGGTTCAGCACCTCAGACAGCTCCCACATTAAGAGCGGAGTTCAAGTCGCTTGAATAAAACTACTCGAGATTAGTGATGTAACAATAACCGAAATACTGTCATTGTATTGTCAAAAATCTCACTATATATCGAATTGTAAGTCTTTTCGCTTAAATGGATAGTTATGGTACAGCAATAGCTATAAAAACAACTACATAGACCATGATCCTTTGCTGTGTTTCATACGTTTTTTTATAAACATGCATCTTCCGGTTACTTTTTTAATGTTAAGAAATAGCTATGCAACATTTTTAGCCCTTCATGTATGATCCTGATTCTTTTCGCATTAACACAAGTACAGAGAAGTGGGCGGGCATAGGGGGTAGGTGAAAACAGATATTTTCTGAGCACTTAAATGCAGGATAATGAGAGAAGATGCAAGAGTAGACCAATAGTTTTGAGTGAGTTAATAACTGAAAACATAATAATAGATAAATGAACATAAATTGTACATAATGTGACCCCTTTAATAAAACTAATAACATAAATTACACTAAGGCTGATCTTCATAGGCTCTATTCACGTTTACGTCACAAAACCGGAAGACTGAGAACATGGCCCACTTTTTCATTGCTTTCTTTATTTTATTTTTTTCCTTTTATAAATTGCCTATTTGTGTATTATAATTTGTCTTACTTAATAAAATACATAAAGTGCCTGTAAGTGACGTCAAACACAGAGTCCCTGCCAAGACTTGGCAGAATATACAATTTTATCCCATGCCCAGTGTCGGGAACTACACTGGAAGTCGTCATCTGCAGGTTTCCAAATGTTTTCTGTTAAGTGTGAAAACTTTTAAACCTTAAATATGTGAACTTTTATTAGTGCCAACTGGTCTCTGGACATTTTATTGTCTTTAGTGTTAATTTTCAACTTTTTATTTAACTGTTAAAAGCCCTTCTAGGGACAAGTGTTGTGAATTAGCCAAGGCTATAAACACTGTGATACCTGCATCATATTATGACACAATGATCTATGTTTTTTGTATCTGTCCCAATCAAATAAACAAGTAAATCTTTGGATGATGACGAAACCAAAGGCTCGTCAAGGCATTTTAAAAAGAAAAAGTAGCATATTCATCATTTTCTTACCCCCCACAACGTATCTATGAATAAATACCGTGAGATTCATATCGTGAAAGTATCGTACCAAAAGATTTGGATATCGTTACATCCCAACTCGAGATACTCATAATCAAATACATGTAAAGAATATTTGATTTACTTTTGGAGTTACGAGGAGCGACTGAAGCTCACCTGTCCAACCAGAACCACAAACTTTGACAAAACTATACAGAGAAGATCTGGTGCGTGTAATGTCTCCTTGATTCTAGAGAGAGTGACGGAAAGGCCCGGGTCAAGAAGCCTTATATGGGCCCCCGTTTTAATATAAATGAGTAGAAAGAAGGTGCAATTCTGGGCCCCTAAACCCCAACAGACATCTTATCCTCCCATTTTCTGTCCTGTTTAACTAATCTGAGAGATGCATGTCAAAACCATGGCTTCTTGCGTGTAAAAAAAGGGAAAAAAACAACATAAAGGACTGAGAAACTGCAGATTTTTTGCAGAATCAACAATCGAAGCACCAACATCTTGTCTCAGGTAATGAAGTAATACATCTTGTTTTGAAGATTGAGAATTTTCCAGAGATTTCTTCTGTATTTGAGAGACATCTGATAAAAAATAGCAGATGTAGTTGTCATTGGCGTAGAGTATTTGTCCAGTTGTCTGTTTTCTTTTGGATTTAAACAAAGTAGAAGAGACTTGCTGCTCAGGCCGTACAGAACAGAAATTTAGTTGAATATTCATGTGTTTGTGTCCTTGGCCAAACTGTTTTTTGTTACAGCCAAAAAGTATTCTTCTTGACCTCCCAAAATCCTTGCAAAATAATTCGGGTGATTACGCTAAGAGGCGAACGATTTTCATTTAACAGACCAAATCTACTTGAATGTATTTATTTCCGTGGCTGCGGCTGAGAGAGACTTCACTTTTGGTCATTCTCAGCGTCCTAATTATTCACTGGGGGGAGTTTCTGAGAGCTTCTCACGACTTTGAGAGACCAGAGAGGAGCCGCTCTGAAGATAACAACTAGCATGCAAACGTGCACTTCCTGAATCTCGGACAATGACATTTTCGTTTGCCCGTAGGACTTATTTTGCACAGAAACATGGGAAAAAATGGTCATAGGGTCTTTTAACCCCCGAAGATTTAAGGGCAATTTTAGTACATTTCTCCTCGTCTGGATTATTTTTCTTAATTTTGCTTTTAAAACTGCCCCTTTTACCCTATAATAAAGTGTTCTACATCTTTTTGTTCAATACAACCTGTTATTTCACAATCCGCTGCTGTAGTTGTGTCATGTGGTTGTAATAAAAGCTACAGGACCAGAAATAAAGATGAAAAAACAAAACAAACAGTAAATAAAATTTACACTCTTTTATACAAATCACACAGCAAACCTGTAGAAACAACTTTTTGGACATAAAAAATGCTTAATTTAGGGCCTTGGCTACAAAAATGCAAAATATCAAGTCTGTAAGTAAATTAAAAATCTCCTTATTGCCCTAAAAAAAAAAAAAAGGTCTTCGAGTGTTAAAGTACAAGAGTCATTACGGAGTAAATGTAACTCCTACACTCCTTCCTTCCATCCTTCCTCTTCACCTTCCTCCTCTCCTCTGTCTGAGCTAATATCCACAATCATCTCTCCAATATGTTCCCGGGAAAAGGGTGAAGGAGGGCGGAGGCGTTTGGCGCTGGCTGAAAGTTTTAATTTGACAGATTGTGTTGGTGGAGACGGTCGGCAATGGGGCTGGAGGCCGCGAGCTTCGTGTGGAGGAGTCACACGTCCACGAAGCCAAGAGAAATCAGGAGGGATGAAGAAGACCTCCAGCGTTTAACAGTGAATGAGTCCTGAAATGATGTGTAGAGGTTTTGTATCGCGCTGTTGTTTCACTGACACAACGGTTTGATTCACACGACTTTGGGCTTTAGGGTCAATCAAAGAAATCACATTTTTAGATTTGTGGTTTAGCTTTGACTTCTCATTAGTGGTGAGCAGTAGATACTATAAAGAGGCTGCAAAACGTTGATTCTGTTGAGATGCTATTGGCTATTGAGACACTTTTACCATATCTGTAATAAATGTGCTCTGTGGATTTGGGGATTGGTGGCGATGGAGCAAAATGTTCAAGCGAGTCAGCCCCAAGAAGCGATTTTTTTTCTGTTTTTAAATAGTAGAAGTTTGACTAAGTTCCTAGAGTATTTTCACCTCACAGCAGGGTTCAGGGTTTGCCTCCCAAGTCTTTCTGTAAACACAAATACACATTTGGCTTTTCTCTGCATGTTTCTTGGACACTCCCCTTCCAAGTAACTCACTAAAACCTGCTCTAAATTTCACACAATGATTTCTAAAACTGAGTTCGAGATGGTAATCCATGCATTTGTGTCCTCCAGACTACAGTCCTGGCCAAAAGTTTTTCACAGGTTCTGCTGCTTCACTGTTTTTAGGTGTTTTCTCACATGTTTTTATGGTTTACTGAAATGCAATTACAAGCATTTCAGAAGTATCAAAAGATTTTATTGACAGTTGCACTGAGTTCATGCAACACGTCAATATTTGCAGTGTTGACCCTTCTTTTTCAAGACCTCTGCAGTTCTCCCTGGCAGCTGTCAGTCAACTTCTGGACCAAATCTCGACTGTCCACCTGCCTCTTGAGGATTGACCACAAGTTCTCAGTGGGGAGTTTCCATGGACCTAAAATCTTTGTTTTGTTCCCCGAGTCATTTAGTTATTGCGTTTGCTTTATGGGAAGGTGCTCCATCCTGTTCATCACCAAACTGCTCTTGGATGGTTGGGAGACGTCGCTCTCGGAGGACGTTCTGGTCGCAAAACGAATATTTGTGTCATTCTCAAAACTTTTGGCCACGACTGTCGACTATTGTAACCGTCTGTTCACCTGCCTGAGCAAGAAGGAACTCACCCGGCTGCAGTTGATCCAAAACTCTGCCGCGAGGCTTCTGACCCAGACCAGCAGGAGAGCGCATATCCCTCCCATCTTAAAATCCTTACATTGGCTCCCTGTTCTTTCTCGTGTCAACTTTAAGATCCTGGTGTTGACCTTCAGGACCCGGGCTTACATCACAGATCCGATAAAGCTGCACACCTCGGCCCGTACCCCGAGGTCCACCAGCCAAAAGTTGTTGATAGTGGTTCAGACAAGTTTTAAAACGCGAGGAGACAGATCTTTTTAAGGTCTCCCCTAAACTCTGGAATGAGCTGCCTCCTCACCTACGCTCTCGAGAAAGTGCAGATGCTTTTAAAAGGCAATTAAAAACATTTCGTTCCCGCTTTCTTAGGTTATAGAGCTGCTATGACTGATTTTATTCTGAATCTATCTTATGCTGTGCTTTATCTTTTGTATGTGTGTGGCCCATGTCTGAAAAGTGCTGTATAAATAAACTTTACTTAGTTACATGTAGTGGCTCACACACACACACACACACACACACACACACACACACACACACACACACGGGGCTTTCACTGACCACTGGGTCCATGTCGTTTTACAGCTCTGTTAGAGTTTGTTCGTACTTCAGACATTCTCACATAAGCGTCTGTCTCTGGTGTCCTCACTCTTAATGTCCCAAATGTTAGAGTTTGAGCGAGTAGTGTCCGTTTTGGCCTGTAGGCTGCAGAGTTAAGTTTTGTTTGTGATCTCTGCTTTGCGCACAGTCGAGGATCTGACCATTATCACATGAGGGGAAACACACAGGTCCAGTCCTCAGATCAGACCCACACACTAAGAGCTCATTTTTTTTCACACTCTCAAAAATATAGTGAATTTAAGATCAGGGAAAATTCAGGTGGGTGCTCTGGGTCCTGGACACCCGTGGGCTCAGCTCCTATGACATGCACCGTAGGTAAAATCCTCCACCAAAGGGAAGTTAAGGTGGTTCTGACCAGCTCGAGCCCCACTGCTTCTGACAGGTTGACCCAGCTGTACTGTACGATGGGTCAAATGAGGCCTGGTTTTAGTCATAACATAGATGTGATCTTCGATGCTCAAAGTAACGACCCACTATCTATTTTGGAACACTGGATATGATGTAAGTCCATTATAGCACGGCCTGGCCAAGTTATTAACCCCCAGAAACCCATCCATCCATCATCTTCCGCTTATCCAGGGCCGGGTCACGGGGGCAGCAGTCTAAGCAGGGGCTCCCGAGCTTCCTCCTCCCCAGCCACTTCCTCCAGCTCCTCCGGACGGACCCCGAGGTGTTCCCAGGCCGAGAGACATAGTCTCTCCAGCGTGTCCTGGGTCTTCCCCGGGGCCTCCTACCGGTGGGACATGCCTGGAACACCTCCCGAGGGAGGCGTCCAGGAGGCATCCGGACCAGATGCCCGAGCCACCTCAGCTGGCTCCTCTCGACGTGGAGGAGCAGCGACTCTACTCCGAGCTCCTCCCGTGTGACCGAGCTCCTCACCCTATCTCTAAGGGAGCGCCCGGCCACTCTGCGAAGGAAACTCATTTCGGCCGCTTGTATCCGCGATCTCGTTCTTTCGGTCATTACCCAGAGCTCATGACCATAGGTGAGGGTAGGAACGTAAATTGACCGGTAAATCGAGAGCTTCGCCTTTCAGCTCAGCTCCCTCTTCACCACAACGGTCCGATACAGTGACTGCATCACTGCCGACGCTGCACCGATCCGCCCCAGAAACCCAAATATAGAAAAAAGAGCAAAAAATATCAACCTTTTAGATGTTCTAAAAATCAGGTTTCTTTTTTAATTTTAGTAACTTTTGAGGGAATGTTGTAAGTGTTCGGACTGTAGGGTCGCAGAATTTCACTGATCTGAACACATCTGAGCACATGTACGGACCAGTTAAGCGTTGGTTCGTTTTCACTTTCCTGCTTAAAC
The DNA here is from genome assembly GCA_030686955.1 of Odontamblyopus rebecca. Lineage (NCBI taxonomy): Eukaryota > Metazoa > Chordata > Actinopteri > Gobiiformes > Gobiidae > Odontamblyopus > Odontamblyopus rebecca. The sequence continues at coordinate 6,031,438 of CM060667.1, forward strand.
AACTGCTTTAACTCCAACGATGATAATAACAGTCGCACAGGTCATATTTTTATGAAAAATTACTTATTAAAAAATAATTTCCAGTTAACAGTGGATGCGGACTGTACGTACAAATCTTGAAAAACTGAAGCTGTGTGTTTTCTATCTTGATTCCTTAACTATGATGAGCGCCAGACTTCAGAGGAAACTTGTATTTTGCTGCAAATGAATCCAACAAATCCACTCTACCCATGTATTTGTTATTGGCTGTCACGATGTTAGGGCCTCTCAACTTCAACAAATCTTCTGGTGGTTTTGTCCCAGAGTTGAATCTTCACTGGTTCTGGGCCAGTAAAGGATGACATAAGTGTAAACGTTCGTCAAAATTCCCTCTCGGGCTTAGATAATTCCATGTCTGAATGTCTATGGCTCTGTAGATTTGCTCTCTTCCAGGTATAGAAGTAGTACTTGTTGCGTGTTTGTGGATCTGAAGTTTTATGGTATGTGCATGTTGTGTTTTCCATATTTCCTTCTGTTTTTCTGTAGCCATACGAGTTGTTTACAGTTTTAAACCTTTCTGACATTTTGCATTGAGAATCTGACAGTATCCGGCTCTAGTTTGTTTAGACTTTGTGGATCTCGTTTCAAATAAGTGTTTGGTTTTTTTGTGTGCGCTCATTGATTTCACACTCAGAGTAAATGCCACAGTGGTTTTGTGAGGAGCTGGAGTCGGGTTTAGTCTCAACACAAGAGTTTTAAGAGGACGACTCGGAGATCACAGGTGTTTGAAAACTCCTCCAGCATTTGTGGCATAAATTGTTGAAATGAAGAAAATGATGATGCTTGAATTTAAGGACAAAGCTAAACTAAATGGTCACTGTTATGCTAATTTGTGCTTATTTAGCTAATTACTTTATAATGCTTATTAATTATACTTTATGTATCATTATCTATTGCTAATAATGCTAATGACGGTTAATTAAAGGCACTCTATTAGCTTTATCTTTTCAGACCAACAGAGAATCATGCCGGTGCTGTTTACGGCACCTTATCTCTAACTGACTGATGGTCAGAGCATTTGGGAACTAAAAAGTTGGTTTCTAAGTGAACCGTGACGACACAGTTGCCGTCAGCAGGATCATCCGGGTCACACGTGATAAAATAAACATGTGGATGGCACAACCGGACCTGCTGTTACAAGGAGACTAATGTGTCTCCAGCACAATCTTCATGTATAACAAGAAAAGTTTTTAAAGTCTACAATCATGTACGGTCTTGCAGATATCCGTGTTCTCCGGGCGAGGTTACATTTTTGGATTCTGTGATGTTGCAGCAGATGTTGTAGCAGAGTTCAGCGCAGATAAATAATGATTTGTTTGAGCAGAAATGCTCGCTGGTGTCGATGATGTGATCCATGATTGTTATTTCTATGGCCTTGTTTTTATTTGGTGGCAAAACCCAAACCCTTTGTCGATGACACATCCTGGGTTCACTTAGAGGTTTGAACTAATGAGTGAGTCAAGCAGAGCGTTTTGTTCATTAGACTCGTGGCTGTTGTCAGATGGGTTAAAGTGGTGTTAAGCTTCTTCAGTGTGAAGCAAATTGGCATTTTACGTGGAAGTTCAGAACTTGCCCCCATCACTACACTGGTTTGTTGTCTTGACAGACTCACTGCCACAGTGAGATCTCCACCGAGGAAACACTGATCTGTGCCGTTTTCTGGTTTCTGATACTGTGGAACATTCCAGACCTATCCACAGAAACGAGCAGGTAACAGACCCATAACCCAAATGTTACGCACTGTTGCTTTAAGACTAATCAGGTGCAGTCGTTATAAAGTGTTTTGGCAGTTCTGATAAAACGTTATGAAGCTTTTTTACTTCCACATATTGGAAAAAACAAACAGACAAACACCCAGACGATATCGTAGCGCAAAATGAAAGCAGGTCATTTGGTTTTCCAGCATCTAAATGTCAAATATGTTTAGAGCGCGTGGGCCGTGCGGTTCATGTAAAGAAGCAACACTTAAGACGGGAATAATGCGCCGAGATCAGAATGTCAACGTAAGCCAATTACTGTATATGCCACAGACAATCAAACCCGTGATTATGGAGTTAGGCCGGATGTGTTCGCTGTCAGATCGGAAACAAAAGCGCTTTTATACGAGAAGAAATGTCAGGGAGGCGTTCAAGGACATCGGGATACGGTACAACACGGTGTGAACAAACACTTTAACTGGTGGGTGTTTTGAAGAGAATAGAGGGACACAATATATGGAATAAAAGAAGAGAGGACGCGGTTCAGAGGAAGGACAGAGTTTATCTCAATTCATTTAAATCGGCTTTGTTTTCGTATCCCAAAACTCCCTGTTTGTGTTTTTTAGTTTGTCATTTTTATTTTTCAGTTTGGTCTATTCATTTTCCATTTGTTTGTAGCATTGTTATATAATTTATACTTTTTTTTGGTGTAAGTTTTATATATACACATTTTATTATACACATTTTATTCATTTTACAGGGTAGTAACATGTTAATTAAGGTCATTATTATGGTTGTGTTGTGTATTACTAATGTTTTTTGGACCCGCTCAAAAACAAAAAGGCACATCATTCCAAAAAAGTAAAATAAAATAAAAAATATATGAGGGTAAATATACAATACAGAGGAGGGACGATGAATGTATTTGAATTCATTTAAATCTTTGTTTTCATATATCAAATCTTCTTATTTTATGTTTTTAGGTTGTTTTTAGTTTTATTTTTCTTAATATTGTTATATAATCTATAACAATGTGTATTGGTATGTTATGGTATGTATGTTATGTTATGGTATGGTTGGTTATGTTATGGCTATGTTATGGTTATGTTATGGTTATGTTATGGTTATGGTTATGTTAGGTTATGGTTATGTTATGGTTATGTTATGGTTATGTTAGGTTATGGTTATGGTTATGTTATGGTTATGTTATGGTTATGTTATGGTTATGTTATGTATATGTTATGGTTATGTTAGGTTATGGTTATGTTAGGTTATGGTTATGTTATGGTTATGGTTATGGTTATGGTTATGTTATGGTTATGTTATGGTTATGTTATGGTTATGTTAGGTTATGGTTATGTTATGGTTATGTTATGGTTATGTTATGGTTATGGTTATGTTATGGTTATGGTTATGTTAGGTTATGGTTATGTTAGGTTAGGTTATGTTATGGTTGTGGTTATGTTAGGTTATGGTTATGTTAGGTTAGGTTATGTTATGGTTATGGTTATGTTATGGTTATGTTATGGTTATGTTAGGTTATGGTTATGTTATGTTATGGTTATGTTATGGTTATGTTATGTTATGGTTATGTTATGTTATGGTTATGTTATGGTTATGTTATGGTTATGTTATGGTTATGTTATGTTTGGGGGACGGGATGAGGGAGCGAGTCTGTCTGTGTCTGTTTTGTAACGTAAACCTGCAAGTTTTGTGCGTTTTGGACCTGCTCAAAAACGAGAAGTTACATCTCAAGGGGCAATCCAAAAAAGTAAAATAAAATAATATAAAAATATAAGTTAGAGAGAGGAGAGAGTGAATAAACTGTACAGAGGAGGGAGGAAGGACAGTGAATATATTTCATTTGTTTTCAGATGACCTTGTTTATTTTATTAGTTTGCCTTTTTTTATTTTGTGTGAATGACAGTGTTATATAATGTATAACGATCTATATAATGTGCACTCTAGACTATTCTTATAAACCAGGTAGTTTGGAGGAGAGTATGAGGGGGTAAGTGTCTGTGTGCATGTTTTGTAATGTAAACCTTTAAAACCTTTAAGTTTTGTTTTATTGTGAATTACTAAAGTTTTGTATTTTTTTAGACCCACTCGAAAGCGAGATGGCGCATCTCCAGGGGCATTGCAATAAAGTAAAAACATATGGCACAGAGGAAAATCCATCTCTTCTCCGAATTTCAGCAGATTTTTATTTGAAAAATAAAAAAAGGTGGAATTTCATTTTTAAACTAACAAAAATGCTTTGAAAATCTTTACTGCAAAACAAAAAAAATAATTCAAGCCTGTTTTTTAGGGTTAATAATTCTTGTTCTGTATCACCAGTGCAGTAAGACCTACACTTTATAATAAAAAAAAACATGTTAAACTGGAAGATTGACTGAAATCATGATGGATTTCATTTATTAAATTGGAAAGACATTTCTGTGACTAAAACTAAAGAATTATTACCTCTACCACCTTACGTAAAGCTGCATTGTGTGACTTTTCTGTTGGAGGGTCTGCTACCTGCTTGTTTCTATGGATATACACTATCTTTGCTCTGCCAGAAATGTCCCATAGTGCGACTTTAAACAGCTCTACTTTACATTTATTCAATTACAGGTGATTTTAAAGCTCAAAAATCAGACATTCTGACCTCTAACTGGGTCTTGTTTGGTCTCCATGAAGATGGAAAGGTTTAAAGCCACACTGTGAAACATTCCAGACAAGGCAATGAAATAAAATCTGCATAGAAAAAGTTACAGAATGCAGCTTTAGTCCTTTTCCCGCTCCATAACCGTAGTGTAACCTGTGCTGTACGTGTAGATGATAATAGATAATAGATAATGACCCATTGGCGTATAAATAGCCGTAATAACGACGTTCCGAGATGACGGCTTCGAGTTGAGCCGCTCCGGTTTGAACTCTCCACACATCCGCCCACGTTTCCCGCTCTTCCCCGTGTAATTGTCTTTTTTTTTTTCCCCCCCTCATGCTTTACACATCTACATGGCATCACCGCGCGCACAAACCGATCGATCTTCTCAAGTGTCCGCGGTAATAAGCGTCGCTCGTAAATCTCGTCGGTTTTATGAAATATGGCGTCCCCCGTCAGGTGACCCACCCCCCCGCGCTCCCCCCTCCACCTCGTGACTAATGGTACGTCCCGCCCACACAGGAAGAGTGCACTCCATCACAGGATAACGGCAATTAGCAGCTCAAATATTAGCATAAAGAGTGATTACGGCCGGACGGGGACAGGGCTTTTCCCGTGAGGTGTCGGGGAAATATTGCTTTGTGGATCAGGGGTGTGGAGCCGCTTCATCTAAACAGACTTTTGGAAGGTTTTAGCCTTGTTAGGAAGTTGTTTTCGTGTCAAAAATGACCTGAGGTTCTGTTGAATCTCTTCGGAAATACATTTTTTTGAAACTTGTCATAACGATTTATCATTCAGACTACAAAAAAGGATTTTCTAGCAGAGTTAAACTGACTTGGATTAAGCAGATTCATCTTAAAAGACCAATTTTAAGATTTTTTTACTTAAGATGAGTTTTTTTTTACTTGTTTCAAGATTTTCCATCCTGATTTATCTTATCTCGATATTACAACTTATTCTAAGCACTTTTATATTAACTCAGTCCAGGTTAAGCCTCTTTAACTTCCTTCTCAAACCAATAAGGTGAAAAATCTTTCCATAAATACTTGAAACTAGTGTTTTCTGCTTAGAACAAGTTTCGTATTTCATCTTGTTTTAAGAAAACTTGGAAAGTGAAAATTTCTTACTGCACTGACAGAGAATTTCACTTTAAATTGGGCATTTTTTAATAGTTAATTAGTTGTTTTTTTTAATAGGCCTTTTTTGCAGTGCAGTATAGGACAAATGGACAAAAATTGGTGGGTTAAGTATTTGTTTTTCCTTCCAGTGGTGGAAAAGTTTAGTTATTTGGGATGGGACAAGGGATCCTCCTGTGGGCTCACCACCTGCAGAGGGGTTCATAGGGGGGGTCAGGTGCTGTGAGGATTGGGCAGCAAACTGCCCCCGCGACCCAGCCGGATTAAGCGGGAGAAGATGGATGGATGGGATGGGACAAGATCTCGCAAAGCAAAATTGCCGCAAGATTGTGCACATAAGAGAAAAATGATGTAGTGAGATTTTTTCCCACTGAATTTACCTTTGGATTGGTCTAAAGTTTCTGTAATTTCCCAGCTATTCCAGCCAAAGCAATGACATCGCCGGAAAAGGTACAGAGTGAACCTTTCAGATGTTTGAATATTATTATTACAACAAAAGGTGGAGCGCTAAAATTGACTCTCACGGAATCCATTTAATATTTTCTCAGGGTTTATACGAGTCCAATCTGTTCTAGAGTTAATTTAACATTTTTAGAAATGTTAATTAAGTCACACTGGATCAGAGTTCCTGGTTAACCCCGAAATCAAGAGTTAACGTTTTGAGGCGTTTTATTCGTACACTTTATTTTAGTTCATTTAAGGTGAAATTCTGTACAAAACGGGTTCAAACAGGTTTTCTCTTGCGGGAGTGGGGGGTGGGAGGCGCCAAACTAACACTAAAGGCCGCTACACACTACACGATTTTTCATTCTTAAACGATTTTTTTAAAAACGCGCAAACACCACAGACATGAGAATCTTATGAGACTAAAAATCTCTGATCTCACAGACAGCAGCGGGATCTGTGTGTGGACCACAGGATATAAAGCTGTGAGGCTGTGATGGCGTCAGCTGTTTCCTGTCTACAGTAATACCACTCACTCTGAGACTCTGAAGTGTTCACAGATCAGAGTCAAACTGTGTTGTTATTTGTGAAATGTGGAGCGATACTTCAGATACAGGATTTTTAAAGCACAAAAGAGGAGATAAAGTCCACAGGAAGTAGCGTCACTGTCGCTAATCTGCAGCTTCACCTCGATCGGTGTGCTGTGTGGACGTACACAAACACATGTGAGGAAACACTGTCTTTTTCCTGTTAAAGAACACCGCAAACTGGATTAACAGTGCAGTTTTGTGGACTGGATGTTATTATTTGGGGAGGACAATTTCTATGGATAATGTGGATCAGATGCTGCTGTTTAAATGCTCCACTTTACATTAGGTGAGTTATAAAGTCTTTATTTTCACTATATCCCGAGTTTGTTTGTTGCGTCTCTGTGTCCGTCGCTCCTCTGCCCCTGACACTCTGTTTTATCGGCCGTTTCCGTCGCGTTGATGTTGATATTTGGTGGTTCTGATCTGACACTGACTCCACACATGAGGAGAAGAAATTGCAGCCAAAATCGGGCAAATTCTCCTGTAGTGTGTAGCGGCCTTTATAGTCCGAAAAATACAGTATTTAGTCTTTAAACTCCCCTGTCTTCAGTTGCATTCAGTTACAGGTGTTTTTCCTGCTCAAACATACTTAAAAATCGTGCTTTCTTACACTGAGCAAACTCCTATTTCCACAGTAACTTGTTGATAGAGAAGCTTGGTCCATACTGTGTAACATTCCAGGCAAAAGCAATAACATCTTCATAGAAAAGTTCGGTAAGTGCTGAACGCAGCTTTAACTGCGCACACGTCAGGTAAAGTTGTTGACGTGGTGACAGAGCGCACACTTTCACTTTCACATTAAGCGTTTTCTCGTGGAGCGATAAAAGTCGTGAGTTATGGTTTTGTCGGTAAAACTGTTGTAACAAATGTCCCCTCTGCGATACGGGCCCCCGTGAGGCTGCTCGCACAGATAGACCGCCGTGTTTTCCGGGGACTGGCTGCGGAGAGGCAGGAGACGATGGATCGGCCCAGATTTTAATGGTTTTTTATCCTTTTTGACAAACTCACCTGCGCCGTAACCTTCAGTCCCACGGGCGGAGCGGAAGGGCATCTGGGTGAGATAAAGAGGCGAAGGGCTGCGCTGGTCCGTGTCGCAATAAATCAGAGCTCAAAGTGGTGACGGGAGCGCGGGGAGGCGGACAAGTTTGTGACAGAAAAACCGATCGCAAACAAAGGAAAGAAAATGTGTGAAAGAGGAAGGGCCGGACGGAGCTGAAGTTCAATTATTCACAAATGTTTGGAAGTCTAAAAGTGGAGCTACGGAGGGGATTTAAAACTATTGTCTACTTTACTACTTCTGCTTTAGAAATTTTAGGGCAAAAGAAACAAAAACTGCAGATAAAAACAATCAAAAACTCGCTGTGCGCTCCAATAACCACTTCAATTCCAAGTATTACATGACATCACACAAGACTGTCCTGATTATGGCCGGGCGTTTCTGATTACAAACTGTACTTTTCCAGCAGTTACTTTTGTTCCTCCTTCAGTGTTTTGATGTAACAGTACTGTAATGTAGCTAGGCCATTACATACTGGGGCTAAGAGGGGGATAATAAGGAGACACAAAGGTGAAGTTTTAAAATGTTAATCGATTAAAAACATGTTTCAGTGAAGTGACCTGTAAAAGAAAATGAAATAAGTAAATGGTAGAAGTTGTGACCCTCATTTTTGGTCCGTCTCAGGTGGTGGTGTTCTGGCTTAAAGAGTCGGAGCGCCTTAAGAAGGTTCCAGGGCAGGCAACCATCTTGTAAGGAGGGGTGTACCAAAATTTTAGCTTTTTTCTATTTGTTTAATTAATTAAACACTACAAAATTAATAAAGATGTATATATATTTTTAGTGCTGTCAAAAATATTGCGCTATTAACGTGCAAACTCAAAACAATTTTAATGCCATTCATTTTTTTTTATCATGAGATGAACGCATTTGTGACTCGGTGCACTAGTTTTGCTGTGGCCACTGCTGTAATGTTAGAAAAACTACAGGATCTGGCTGTAAACAGGAAAATTTGTCTGAAACTGAGAAGTCCCGGCTGGAGGAGGTTGGACCAAAGCACGACACACCGCACGCCGAGGAAAACACGAAACAAAGTCTACTTCAAAACATAGGGTAAATCCGCGACAAGGACCACGGACAGCGACACAAACACACGGAGGAGCAGGACCCACACCCGCCTCACCAGGCAATAGACACCTCACACCGCTGAACCAACCATCGCGGCCAAAACCGCCAGGTCCACTGCACGACCGGCGAACAGCGGCGTGCGACGACACAATGACTGCAGCCCGACAGGTGCGAACGCGATCCACAGAACCCCAGGCACCCGAGTAAGTCCCAGCTCGAGTGCGCCCCGAGTACAACAGGTGCTGCGACGACAAACGCAGTCGCACTGACTCACTGTACGTCCCTGAGTGATGAGAACTACCCCAGCTCACAGCACATTATTTCACCCGTTATGTGACTGTTCTGAAGAGAAGAGGAGGAGGAACACTTCGCTCACACTGTTGCACAGCACGAAGTCTCACTGACGACTGTTCTGGTTTGCAGTAAAAAAAAAACAAGAGCATTAAAATGATGATTCAAGGCACAAAAAATGTGATTAATTTGCGATTAAACGAGAGTGAACTATGACATTCCTGAGATGAATCGTGATTTAATATTTTAATCGAATGACAGCACTAATATTTTTGTATTTAGATGCAATTGAATATTTGCACTGTTTTTGATATGGTTTAACTCTTTTAAATATGGAACTCACCCAGTTTAGGAAGGCGTCCTGTAAAAGCAGCCGTGTCGAGAGAGCGGTGCTGTGTGTGAGCGCTGGTTTTTAACTTTTGTACTTTTTGTAAACATTTTTTTTTTCTATTTTTCTTCTATTTCTGGAATAAACTTTGCACTTTGTCGCTGCACTGGAACTCGGCTCAGTAAGAGTAAATATTCAGCTTCCTCTTCCCACCGTGAGAGAGTCGAAAGTGACAAAAGTTTTATGCGACACTATGAAGTGATTTGTTTTTTGCAGCTCCTTCAGTTTGTCTCAGTTCGTGTCAGTCCTTTGAAAACACCAGATTTGTGCATCATTTACCGTTTTGTCCTTCAAACGACATTAACTTCAAATTATAATTCCGATGCTACGTTCTGACAGTTACTCTTTAAGTTACTCGAACTGTACTTTTACCAGATACTTTTATACTTTACTATTACTACTTTGTGCTATTCTGGAGTAACATCACTTTTGTTTGAGTATAAATTGTACCCTCCTGTTCAAGTAAACCACCTGTAAATCCAGACTTCGGAACATTTTAGCGTTAAAATCAAATCTAACTTGGGTAAAAAACGCTTCAGACAGAGCAGTGCTTCCAGTTAGCGTCGCACTCCCAGGGGAACATTGACGACAGCAGCTGCGAAGTGTCTACAGACCATGACTGGGGCTGTGTGGTGTGGTGGTGTTGTATTGTGCTGTTGTTGTTGTGTTGGTTGCCGTGGCGAGCGGGGCATTAGCGCTCTGGCGAAGTCCCAGACAGCGGCATTAATCACATGACCATAGTTCACTGATCTCTGCCTTGAAATATGGGGCTCATTTCTCTTTCCGGGATAATCGACTCCGGCGCCACAATCCGATAGCTCACCTTGGAACGCCGACTCTCTCTCTCCTCCGCTTCTCTCTCTCTCCCTGCTCTTTCTTCTGTCTCTCTGTCCCCTCTTTTCTTTCTCTCTGCTCTCTTTCACCTCTCTCCTGCTCCTTTCTCTCCTCTTTTTCTCTATCTCTACACTCTCTCTTCTGTCTCCTTCATCCTTTCACCTCTTTCTTGCTCCTTTCTCTCTTCTTTCTCCTTTATCCACTACACTTTCTCTCTTCTTTTTCTGTCCTCTTCTCTCTCCTCTTTCACCACTCTCCTTCTCTCTTGCTCCTTTCTCTCCTCTTTTTCTCTATCTCTACACTCTCTTCTGTCTCCTTTATCCTCTTTCACCTCTTTCTCTCTCCTTCTTCTCTCTCTTGCTCCTTTCTCTCCTCTTTTTCTCTGTCTCTACATGCTCTCTTCTGTCTCCTTCATCCTCTTTCACCTCTTTCTTCTCTTTCTTGCTCCTTTCTCTCTTCTTTCTCCTTTATCCACTACACTTTCTCTCTTCTTTTTCTGTCCTCCTCTTGCTCCTCTCTTGCTCCTTTCTCTCCTCTTTTTCTCTATCTCTACTCTCTCTCTTCTGTCTCCATCCTCTTTCACCTCTTTCTTGCTCCTTTCTCTCTGTTTTCTCCTTTTTCTCTCTGTTTTCTCCTTTATCCACTACACTTTCTCTCTTCTTTTTCTGTCCTCCTCTTTCAAATCTCTCCTTCTCTCTTGCTCCTTTCTCTCTTCTCTTTTTCTCTGTCTCTAACACTCTCTTGTCTCCTTCATCCTTTTCCACCTCTCTTTCTTCACTTTCTTGCTCCTTTCTCTCTTCTCTCTCTTTCTCCTTTATCCACTACACTTTCTCTCTTCTTTTTCTGTCCTCCTCTCTCTCCTCTCTTTCACCTCTCTCCTTTTTCTCTCTTGCTCCTTTCTCTCGTCTCTCTCTCTCCCCCCTTTATTCACACCACTCTCCGTCCATCTCCTTCATCCTCTCCTTTCTCTCTCGTCTCTCCCTCTTTCTCTTTCCTCTTCATCTCTTTGCTCTCTCTCCCTCCCTCTCATTTTCCCTCTCTCCTGTCTCTCTTCTTTCTCTTTCCTCTCTCTCCTCTCTCACCTCTCCTCTCTTTCTGTTATCCACGACACTCTCTTCTGTCTCCTTCATCCTCTCTTTTCTCTCCTCCCTCTCTCCTGTTTCTCTCTCCCCTGTTTCCTCTTCATCTCCTCGCTCTCCCTCCTCCCTACTGTCTTTCCTTTCTCTCTCCTCACCCTCCTCTCACCTCTTTCTCTCTCCTTTTTCATCTCTCTTCTTTATCACTACAAACTTTCTGTCTCTTAGTCTCTCTCCTGTCTCCTCTTTCCCTCCTTCCTCTCTGTCTCTCTTTTCCTCTCTCCTTTTCATCTCCTCTCTCCTCTCTCCTTGTCTCTCTCTTCCTCCAGCGCTCACACTCAGCTCTGTTCACATGTTGTAAATGTCTCAGAGGAAAATCTGCATCATGTGTCACTCAGATTCTTTTTGTGGAAAAGTCCGTTTTCCACTGTTTTTGTATTTTTAAACTTTTTTTTTACCAGTCAAAAGTTTGGACATTCCCTTTACTCAATAATTATAATACAATATTTTTCATTTACCACTTTCTATATTTTAGATACAAATGAAATAAATCAAACATGAAGCCAGATGTGTGGAAACACGCAGCAAAGAAGAAAAGTGAAAATACTTTTGCTTCTTTTATCTTAAACTCCTCGGTGTCCACCCTTTGCTGTGAAAACTTGTCCTTCTCTCAAGAAGTTTCATGAAGTTTTCTGAAACGGTTTCGCTTTCAGTGAAGAATCAGAATTTACTACATAAATGATCATGAAAAAGCACAAATACAAACTGTAAATGAGAAGTGAAGACTTGAGTCCTTAGTGCTTCAGGCAAGTTTATTTGTACAACACAATTCACTCAAAGTTCTTTACAGAATAAGAAATACAATAAAATCGCAATTCAAACAAAATCAAAAGATAAATAATCAGCATAAATTTTAAAAAAGAGACAAGAGTGCAGAAAGAAAAGCTTTGAGTCACATCTGCAGCAGAACAGAACAGTTTTGATCCTGGATTTAAACAGAGTCAGAGTCTGTGTCACATGTTCAGACTGTTCCAGGTTTTAGCTGCAGGAAGAATCTGAAACTCTGACTCCCCGAGTTTAGTCCTGACTCTGGACCAGCAGGAGGCCGGGACTAAACCAGGACTACAGCAGGACTAAACCAGGACTAAACCAGGACTAAACCAGGACTACAGCAGGACTACAGCAGGACTACAGCAGGAGGCCGGGACTAAACCAGGACTAAACCAGGACTAAACCAGGACTAAACCAGGACTAAACCAGGACTAAACCAGGACTAAACCAGGACTACAGCAGGACTACAGCAGGACTACAGCAGGACTACAGCAGGAGGCCGGGACTAAACCAGGACTAAACCAGGACTAAACCAGGACTAAACCAGGACTAAACCGGGACTAAACCGGGACTAAACCAGGACTACAGCAGGACTACAGCAGGACTACAGCAGGACTACAGCAGGACTACAGCAGGAGGCCGGGACTAAACCAGGACTAAACCAGGACTAAACCGGGACTAAACCAGGACTACAGCAGGACTATAGCAGGACTACAGCAGGACTAAACCAGGACTACAGCAGAAGGCCGGTCCCTGAGCTCCTCTGAGTGCAGATGGTTCTTGTGGCACTAACATGTTTTTTTAGTTTATTAAGATCCCCATTACCTGCTGAAATATCAATAGCTTTTCTTCCTCAAATTCATTACATTCATTTTTGTGTAACATGTCCCAGATGGAGCTTTAATAGGATCCGCAGCAGCTTCCACAAAGAGGTTTCTGGTCTTCCTGTGGTCCATTATAGGACATGTTTGCAGTGGTCCAAACTTATTCCTCACTTCCTCATTCGCCGAAATGAGTTGAAGTGTTTTTCACGGCTCAGAAGCCAGAACGGAGACTTGCGGTCATGGAAACGCAAACAACAACCAGACAATAAACTTTATAATTACATGCAGACGGTACAAAGTGGACTTATTCTGACCTCAAGAGCTGCTCAGAGAACATATCAGTGCTTGAGGAAGACACATTTTGCTCAAATAGCTGGAAAAACCGGGTATGGGACCTTTGAGACGACTCCCCTTTGGTCCCTGTGTACCTAAAATCCTCCACTCCAAAACAAACACAAACAGGTACCGGCCCCGATCGCGTCCGCGGCGGCAAATGTCACCGCGGAGGACAAACGTGCTTCATATGTCAGGCTAATTACGGCGGCTCCACTTCAGCTTCAGCCGACGGAAAACAAAACGCACACATTACGCCCTTGTCTCGTCTGACCTTTCAGAGACCGCACTTTCTACTGTTTCAGCCCGACCGTTTCGCCGCTTGTCCCGATATTCGCTACGGCGCTAATATTCACTGTTCGCGTTTGCAGAGGCGCCGCACGCCCACCCGAGACCCCCAACTTCACTTTGCAAAGAAAAACAAACGGCAGATTCGGTTTGAACTTTCACAGACTTTGGTAATTGCGTAACTCACTTTTATTTCTCTGGAGATGTGGAGATGTTGCATAACTCCAGCTTATAAATATTCTTAAATAGTTGGAGATTTATTTAAAGCTGCAGGGTGTAACTTTACTTGCTGGATATTTTACAGACTCACATTAAACTATCATATGGCAGCATGTGTTTTTAGTGCAGGAAAAAAAAAAAAAAAAAAGGACAAAAGTGTAGAAAGAAATAGCGGTGACGCCTCTCCGCTGATCTGACCTGTAACTCGGCCTGGCCCAGTGCTCTGCTCGTCTCTATGGAGATGGATAAGCTTCAAATAACAATACAGCAGACGTCCAAAGTGACACATAAATAAATAAAAATAGATAAAAAATAAAAATAATTAAATAAAAGTAACAAATAATAAAATAAGAAAATAAGAAACAATTAAAACAACAAAAAATAAATGAAAGTAAAATAAAAACAGAATGTATACAAAATAAAAATAAATAAAATAAATACAATTAAAAAATCTGCAAAAATAAAATGTAAACAAAAATAAAATAAAAATGTATACAAAATAAAATAAAAAATCTAAATGTGTATGAAAACAAAAAATAAAATAAAAAAAAATTATACAAAATAGAAATAAATAAAATAAAAAAATCTGAAAAAATAAAATGTATAGAAAATAAAATAAATAAATAAAATAAAATCTGAAAAAATAAAATGTTTACAAAAATAAAAATAAAATAAAATACACAAAATTTAAAAAAATCTGAAAAAACAAAATATATATAAAAATAAAAATGTAATTAACTAAAAAATTAAATGTATACAAAAATAAAATAAAAAATCTAAATTATACAAAAAGAAAAGGGACACAAAAATAAAAAGAAATTAAAGAAAATAAAGATTTTTTTTTTTAATTAACGTGTACTAAATACCAGATTAGGTGAGTTTATAGGAAGACGGGGAAGGGAGAAATTAAAGAGGATTAAACGTTTGCTTTGTGTTTTGTCGAACGAATGAAAGACTGGTGGAAAAGCACTAAATAAAAATACCACCGTTTACATATTTTGTTTTCCTGGATCCCCAAAATATTAGAAAATCAGCAGATACACATTTTGCAGAAAACGGTAAAGCCTTAGGTGCATCGTGTGACTTTTCTGGTTTAAAGCTACACAGGAATCCGCTGTGGAGGTAAACGTGGTAAACGAATGCACAGATGCCCCGGCTCCGACAGGAAAGGAGCGCCTGATCACTTTGGGCCCGCGGCGGACGGATAAATGAGAAAACGTGCGGCGCTGGAGGTCACTGCGCCCCCTGGTGGTGCCCTCCGTCACCTTCACTCACACACGGGTGCACTCAATCGTCCCGCGTCCTTCTCCCCACAAACCGATGTTTAATTCATCCCGGAAAACACCCGCGAGACCCCGGCCACAAAAACAAGAGCGAGGGAAAGACGGAGAGATGAGAGAAAGGGAGGGAAAAGAGAAAGGGCAGAAAGATAGAGGGGGAAAGAGTAAAAAAAAGGGAGCGGAAAAGAGCAAGAGGAGGAAAGAAAGGTAGAGGCGGAAAGAGTAAAAAAAAAGGTGAGCAAGAGAGGGAGAGGAGGAAAAAAGATAGGAGCGAAAGAGGGAGAGAAGGGGCAGGATAGAAAAGCAAAAAGGGGGGAGAGGAAAAAAGAGGAAAGGAAGCAAAAGAAATGGAAGGGGAAAGAGGAAAGAGGAGGACAGAAAGATGGAGGGGGAAAGAGTAAGAAAAGGGAGTGAAAAAGAGCGAGAGGAGGAAAGAAGGATAGAAGGGGAAAAAGAGGGATAGAGAAAGGATAGAGGGGGATGAAAAGAGGAAAGGAAGCAAGAGAAATGAAAGGGGAAGTGGAAAGGGAAAGAGGAGAGAAAGAAAGATAGAGGGGGAAAGAGTAAAAAAAAGGTTAGCGAGAGAGAGAGGAGGAAAGAAAGATAGAAGAGGGAGAGAGAGAGGAGGATAGAAAAGCAAGAGGGGGAGAGGAAAGGAAGCAAGAGAAATGAAAGAGGAAAGGCAAAGAGGAGGAGAGAGGAGGACAGAAAGAGGGTGAAAGAGTAAAAAAGTTGAGTGAGAGGAGGAAAGAAAGATAGAAGGGGAGAAAGAGGGAGAAGGGAGGATAGAAACGCAGAGAGGGAAAAAGGAAAGGAAGCAAAAGAAATGAAAAGGAAGGGGAAAGGGAAAGAGGAGAGAAAGATGGAGGGGGAAAGAGTAGGATAGAAAAAAAGAGGGGAGAGGGAAAGACTGGGAGAGAGAAAAGAGAAGGAAAGAGGAAAGGAGCAAGAGAAATGAAAGAGGAAAGGGAAAGAGGAGAGGAGGATAGAAAGAAAGGATGGCAGAGAGAGGTAAAGGGAGAGGATTTAAAGGAGACTAAATGTTTTGCCTTGTGTTTTGTAAAAGGACGAAAAAAAAACGAGTGGACAAAGAATAAATCTCTAAATTCTCTTAAACACGGCCGTCCAATCAGATTTGTTTATTTCAGTGACTCATGTGAAACGAAGGAGCTCATTGGACGCTCATCAGTTTGAACAAAATCACATTTCTCTATCCTCAGATTCAGTTTGGTGCTTCACTCATTCATTCGACACAAATCTGCTATTTACTGTTTGCACAAAAAACACTACAAATAAACTCCAAATTAAAATGCTTGGCTTCCCCTGTGCTGCCAGAACTGGACCAAAAAAAAAAAAAAAAGATTTCAGATGGGGCTAAAATCGTTTTAACATTAGCACTGGTCGCCCACTATAACCTTTTCTTCATCATTTGTAATTATACCACTGATGCTCGTCGTCGTTCTCTTAAGTTTTCGTCTTTCTTCCCTCGATAGTTGTGGATAAATTCTTCATGAGGAATATTTCTCCTTTGTGGACCTTGTTTTCTTGAAGATTTGGTGATGGGGCAGATTTATGAAGCTGCTGGAAATAAGTGAGACGCATATTTTGCCATAGAAAAACAGAAGATCCGCAAAATGACAGCGAGGCATTTATTATATCTGTATTTTTTTATCTCTTTTAACTATAGTGTTTACTTTTTTCCCCTTGTATTTGCAAACACTTTTTTTAACAGTACTATTTATTGCAGCTATTAGTACTTGAATATCTTAGCGAGTCAACGGTTCTTCTCATCCCGAGCATTTCATAGCACTGTAAACCTCGTGCTGAACCTGCATATGACAAATAAACAATCTTGAATCTTATGGCCGTTGTGAAAAAGGTCTGTTCTGACTGTGGGCTGAAACTGCAGAACGCACAGCTCCTCGTTGTTTTATGGGACGTTCAGACGCAGCGTCGGGCGTCCAGTTTACGCGTAAAGTCGATGTGGACGAGCAACTGCGGTGAGTCTGACGTCGAGCGCGGCTTGTCTTGAACCTTCAGACGTCAGAAGTTGGAAAAAAAAATGAACTTTTGCCGTCGGGTGCGGCGCGTCGACCAATCGGGGACGACTATTCAGTGACGTAGCGATGAAAGAGCCGAGAACCGGATCGTGGACCTCGGCGGTTTGGAGCTCTGGAGCCTGGAGTCCTGCGTGGGCCGATGCTCCGCTGATGTGTTTTTAAGTAATAAATGCACTAAAGTCACTCTCTAGACCGGAAAAAGACGGCACTCGAAGATCTCAGCGGACGCCCTGGACACGGGTTGAGTATTTTTCTTCTGTTTGTCCACAGTGTCCAAGATGCGCGTCAGGAGCGTCTGAATTCAAATACAAAGGCTCCAAATCGTGGCGTCCAGGGTGTTTTTGGACGCTGCGGTCTGAACGGTACCATCATGCTGACTAAAATCACCACATACTCTTAATTTATTCTTTTTTAGAAGCTTCCACTAGAGGTACAGTACTGTTTTTACCAGCTCAGTCTCTCCGTGGGAATTTGACAGTTTCTTCTTCTTCTATAATTTCCCTCTTGTAAGCCCGTTCTCCAGTGGTCACTTTGTCATACTTGATGGTCAGAAGTGTCCTTTCTTTCCTGGATAATAATAGAAACGCTTAGCTCAGGTCGGACTGCTCTCGTGTCCTTGACGTGTCGATAGAGTTCGGCCTCAAAATGAATTCCGGTTTCTGTCACTGCAGCAAAATGCAGATGGAGCAATAAAGCTTTTGTTGATTGGACAAAAGACAAAATATGGAAATCCTCATGTTGACGGCTTTCGGAAACCCGCCGCTGCTGCTGGTGATGATGATGTCTGTCCTTCCACGTGTTCAAAGCTTTAAAGCTGCATTGTGTAACTTTCCTGGCGAAGAGGACCCCGCTCAGTCAGAACACCTGTTTTTCCAGATAATTTCGGGCTATAAAACGACTTGTAACTAATAAATCCAAAGTGGAGCTGTTGGACTGTGGTCACCTCGTCTCACCTTCGCCAGCTGAGCAAACACATGGAGGTGGAGTGTGTTGCCCAAGGACACGACAGTTCAGGCAAAAGTATCTGTACAGTACGTCCACTCGGAAATACGAGAAATAAAGATGCATTTGCTGAAAATGTTTGGATTTAGTTTGCGACAGACAAACCTTGACTTAAACGTTTCTCTTTTAGTCAGACATCATCAGACAGAAACTTGGAGCTCATATTGGTTTGTGTGAAGCCTCTTGAGACGTGATGATTTTGATGGTCTTGATCTAGTCCTGGTTTAGTCCTGGTTTGATCCAGTTTATAGTCTTGGTTTAATTCTGGTTTAGTCTCGGTTTAGTCCTGGTTTTGATCCAGGTTATAGTCCTGATTTAGTCTTGGTTTAGTTCTTGTTTTTGATCCAGGTTATAGTCTTGATTTAGTGTTGGTCTAGTCTTGGTCTAGTGCTGGTTTCATCTTGGTTTCATCCTGGTTTAGTCCTGATTTAGTCTGTTTAGTCCTGGTTTTGATCCAGGTTATAGTCCTGATTTAGTCTCTGTTTAGTTCTTGTTTTTGATCCTGGTTATAGTCTTGGTTTAGTCCTGGTTTTGATCCAGGTTATAGTCTTGATTTAGTGTTGGTCTAGTCCTGGTTTCATCCTGGTTTAGTCCTGATTTATTCTTTGTTTAGTCCTGGTTTAGTTCTTGTTTTTTTTATCCAGGTTATAGTCTTGATTTAGTCTGAGTTTAGTCTTGATTTAGTGTTGGTTTAGTCCTGGTTTAGTCCTGCTTTTGATCCTGGTTATAGTCTTGGTTTAGTTCTTGTTTTTAATACAGGTTATAGTCTTGATTTAGTGTTGGTCTAGTCTTGGTCTAGTGCTGGTTTCATCTTGGTTTCATCCTGGTTTAGTCCTGATTTAGTCTTTGTATAGTCCTGGTTTAGTTCTTGTTTTTGATCCAGGTTATAGTCTTGATTTAGTCTGGGTTTAGTCTTGATTTAGTGTTGGTCTAGTCCTGATTTAGTCCTGCTTTTGATCCTGGTTATAGTCTTGGTTTAGTTCTGGTTCAGTCCTGGTTCAGTCCTCGTTTTTGATCCAGGTTATAGTCTTGATTTAGTCTGGGTTTAGTCTTGATTTAGTGTTGGTCTAGTCCTGATTTAGTCCTGCTTTTGATCCTGGTTATAGTCTTGGTTTAGTTCTGGTTCAGTCCTCGTTTAGTCTTGGTTTAGTTCTGGTTTTGATCCAGGGTATAGGCATGGTTTAGTCTTTGTCTAGTCTTGGTCTAGTCCTGGTTTAGTCTTGATTTAGCCCTGGTTTAGTCCTGGTTTTGATCCAGGTTATAGTCTTGGATTAGATCCAGGTTCTAGTCTTTGTTTAGTGCTGGTTTAGTCTAGGTTTTGCTCCAGGTTATAGTCTTGGTTTAGTCTTGATTTAGTCCATCTTTTGATCTAGGTTATAGTCTTGATTTAGTCTCGGCCTAGTCCTGGTTTAGTCCAGATTAGTCCTAGTTTACTATTGTATGAAAAAAGTCAGTTTTGTAATCTACTCTACTCTGTTCATTCATTTCTTTCCATTTTCCACATAATAAACCCACTTCTGTAGTTTTCCTGTTTACCTGACCTCATGTTTACCTCCTTCCTCCCCTCCTCCTTCATCCCTCTGTCAGTGCCGGACCTCCTCTCCCCTAATCAAGAGCTTTATTAGGCCCATCTCGGAGCCATGGATTAGCGCGCTCCCTGCGGTACTCTCCAAATTGGTCTGGAGCACGCCGATGCGGTGCGCCGCCGGTGCCCAGGGAAGAGTCCACTTTCCCGGGCCGGCTCGCTCTGACCTTCCCCTCTCTTGATTTGTGATGGATCCCGCGGCGAAACAGGTTAGCGCCAAGGTCGGCGGCGCGTTCTGCTTTTCAAGAGGTTTTTCCGACAAATACCGAATAGTGCTGATGTGGAGTGATTCATAGAAGTGAAGGTTACCGCTGGCAACGCTCCCCGAATAGATGATGTTTGTGTAATTTTATTTGACATCAGAATGGACATGTTTGGCAGAGGCCGGGGCCGATATGTTAACAGAAAAAGTCCCATTTTTATACAGCGACGTTGTTTGACACCTAAAGATACTGTCAAGATGATTTGCTTTGTATATTAAAAAGGCCGATATGAGACTATTTTCTGACCTGGAGTCGTGTTTTGTTTCATTCAGTCCTGGTTTTGATCCAGGTTTAGTCCTGGTTTAGTCTTGGTTTAGTCCTGGTTTTAATACAGGTTATAGTCCTGGTTTAGTCTTTGTTTTGATCCAGGTTTAGTCCTGGTTTAGTCTTGGTTTAGTCCTGGTTTTAATACAGGTTATAGTCCTGGTTTAGTCTTTGTTTAGTCTTGGTTTTAATCCAGGTTATAGTCTTGGTTTAGTCTTGGATTAGTCCTGGTTTAGTCTTTGTTTAGTCTTGGTTTTAATCCAGGTTATAGTCTTGGTTTAGTCTTGGATTAGTCCTGATTTTGATCCAGGTTATAGTCTTGGTTTAGTCTTGGATTAGTCCTGATTTTGTTCCAGGTTATAGTTTTGATTTTGTATTGGTCTAGTCCTGGTTTAGATCTTGTTTTTGATCCCCATTATAGTCTTGCTTTAGTCCTGGTTTAGTCTTGGTTTAGTCTTGGTCTAGCCCTAGTTTAGTACTGGTTTTGATCCAGGTTATAGTCTTGGTTGGTCTAGTCCTGGTTTAGATCTTGTTTTTGATCCACGTTATAGTCTTGGTTTTGTCTTGGTTTAGTTCTAGTTTAGTCCTGGTTTTGCTCCAGGTTATAGTCTTGGATTAGATCCAGGTTCTAGTCTTTGTTTAGTGCTGGTTTAGTCTTGGTTTTGATCCAGGTTATAGTCTTGGTTTACTCTTGGTTTAGTCCATCTTTTGATCCAGGTTATAGTCTTGGTTTAGTTCTGGTTTTAATCCAGGTTGTTGTCTTGGTTTAGTCTTGGATCTAGTCCTGGTTTAGTCCTGGTTTTGATCTGGTTTATAGTCTTGGTCTTGTCCTGGTTTAGTTCTGGTTTTGATCCAGGTTACAGTCTTGGTTTAGTCTTTGTTTAGTCCTTGTTTAGTCTTGGTCTAGTATTGGCCTAGTCCTGCTTTAGTCTTGGTGATGTTGATCCTCAGAGCTGAAGTCACAGCAGTTATTTGTGTTTCAGTACAACATGAAAAGTGAGCCGATGGACCAGGAAGTGCGCCCATGCCCACTTCCTGTTTGGAACGTTATGTCCATTTATATTTCCAGTTCATGGTTAAACTCTTCTCTCTGAGTTGTGTGCATATCTTCCCTGTGGCAGAGTGGTTAGCTCATCGCAACAAACAAATCCCCCATAACGCCTTTGTTATTTTGAATACATTTCATAACAGTCGTCCCGTTACCTTGACATCGTATTGATTTTCGGAAATAGGCAATAAGCAGCACAGTGGGGACGGGTGCTTCATTTTAATGGCTTTTATTCAATCCAAATGCAGAAGGTGTAAAAAAAAAAAAAAAACACCATAAAAATCAATATCGACACGAATGGAGCAGTTTGATCTTTTCGGCTCTTTTCCCATAGATATAATTTGGGTTCGTTTTTACGGTTTCGCGACGATTAGCGGCGATTATAGAAGGATTTAATTATTGCATCCAGCGGTGTGGGCCCCCGTCCTCGTCTCGAACAGCTCCTCTGCTCGGAGACGTGGACTTTTGAGGTGTCGTGGGTAAACTTGTGGTTATGGGCTGAAAAATGGCTTCATCAGAATTTATGGTTTGTGAAATTACAATTACTTGGATGACTGTTGGGGTTCAGGTGTTTCTGCCGTTTCCTCGCGTCGTGCTGCGAACAGAACGATGTCGTGCTGAAATATTTATAAATTAACACGATTTCCGGTGAGTTTTTACCTCTGGGAAATGTAAATATTTAAACATCAGCAGAGACTGGTTCAAACAAGTTCAAGGCAGGTTGGGGCCAGGTTGTAGTCCCGGTTTAGTCCCGGTTTAGTTCCGGTTTAGTCCCGGTTTTGATCCAGGTTATAGTCTTGGTTTAGTCTTGGTCTAGTCCTGGTTTAGTCCTAGTTTGGTACAGGTTTGGTACAGTTTGTAGTTCTGCTTTACTGCAGTTCATTGTGTTCATTTAAAGGTGTAGTACTACCTCTACTACTACTACCTCTACTACTATTACTACTACTACCTCTACTACTATTACTACTACTACCTCTACTACTACTACCTCTACTACTACTACTACCTCTACTACTACTACCTCTACTACTACTACTACTATTACTACTACTATTACTACTACTACCACTACTACTACTAACACTAATACTACTACCTCTACTACTACTACCTCTACTACTATTACTACTACTACCACTACTACTACTACTAGTACTACCTCTACTACTACTACTACTAGTACCACCTCTACTACTAGTACTACTAATACTAATACTACTACCTCTACTACTACTACTACTACTACTACTACTACTACTACTACTACTACTACTACTACCTCTACTACTACCTCGACTACTACCACCTCGACTACTAGTACTACCTCTACTACTACTACTACTACTACTACTACCTCTACTACTACTACTACTACTACTAGTACTAGCTCTACTACTAGTACTACTACTACTACCACCTCTACTACTAGTACTACCTCTACTACTAGTACTACCTCTACCACTACTAATACTACTACTACTACTACTACTAGTACTACTACTACTACTACTACTACCTCTACTACTACTACCACCTCTACTACTACCTCTACTACCACTGTTACCTCTACTACTACTAATACTACTACTACTACTACTACCTCTACTACTATACTACTACTACTACTACTACTGCTACCTCTACTACTACTACCTCTACTACTACTACCACCTCTACTACTACTACCACCTCTACTACTACTACTACTACTACCTCTACTACTACTACTAGTACTACCTCTACTACTAATACCTCTACTACTACTACTACTAATACTACTACTTTTACTGCTTCTACTACTGCTTTTTACTGGTGTAGATGTATTTTATGCCTGTAGTATTCCACCGTAAGGCATTCAATTTATTCCATAGCAACAAGCAGACCAAAGTTAAGTCACGAGTGTCCTTAGTCACAGTTACAATGAAAGGGCTTTAATGAATCAACCTGTAATTACATTAAAGCAAGATTTAAAGCATTACTGTGGAACATTCTAGGCAAAGCTCCACTGAGTCAAGTAGGTGGTGGACCCTCCATCACAGAATTTACATGTTAAGTTAAAAAAAACAGATAAACACACGATTTCTCTAACCTTGTGTCCATTTGCAATACACTTCATATATTATATTCTTAAACCCCAAACTCCACCTCCGCTTCTTTTTGTTGTGGAGCAGCGTCTCTACTCCAAGCTCTTTCAATCCAAATATTTCAGTGATACTTCTGGCTCAGATTAGTTTTATGAATAGCTCTACGTGCCATTTTGTTTTAGTCTTTCCCTTTTCTGATAATGTTTTTGGCTCCGTCTTTAGTGCCCTCTGTCTCTCCCGTACGTTCTGAAGGATTCGCCTGAACATTAATCTCTAAATGTTGTTAAAAATATCTTTACATCAGCGTATTCTCCCATGTGTCTGCGCTCTAGTGACACCATAAAAAGCCTTTGTGTTCTCTGATTAGACTAAATCCACAGCGCGTGACTCCGGGGCCCGTGTAAATACAGGAGAGTCACTGTGGGCCCCGTGACTCCATTAGCAGCAGAGCAGATAAGAAGTGATGGTAAAGACTAAAGACTGATCAGATCGGAGACTTCCTGGATTTTTCCTACATATGGTTCATGATAGAGGCTTTTTGAAGCGCTCCTGGACACTACAGGGATTTGTAAAAAAAAATCAGGGGAAAAAAATGATTTATTTTTGTGGATTTAATTCACTTTGAGACACATTTTTTGGTCGTCTTTGGATAAGTATTTCACGTTACCATCGCTTAAAATAATGTAACCGGTAATGCTCCTTACAACTGTACAACAACTGACCCTTATGTAACAGAACTCACCCTTATATAACATATAATACTCCCTACAACTGTATAACTCACCCTTATATAACATATAATACTCCCTACAACTGTACAACTCACACTTGTATAACATATAATACTCCCTACAACTGTATAACTCACTTATATAACATATAATACTCCCTACAACTGCACAACTCACCCTTATATAACATATAATACTCCCTACAACTGTACAACTCACCCTTATATAACATATAATACTCCCTACAACTGTACAACTCACCCTTATATGACATATAATACTCCCTACAACTGTACAACTCACCCTTATATAACATATAATACTCCCTACAACTGTGCAACTCACCCTTATATAACATATAATACTCCCTACAACTGTACAACTCACCCTTATATAACATAATACTCCCTACAACTGTACAACTCACCCTTATATGACATATAATACTCCCTACAACTGTACAACTCACCCTTATATAACATAATACTCCCTACAACTGTACAACTCACCCTTATGTAACATATAATACTCCCTACAACTGTACAACTCACCCTTATATAACATATAATACTCCCTACAACTGTACAACTCACCCTTATATAACATATAATACTCCCTACAACTGTACAACTCACCCTTATATAACATAATACTCCCTACAAATGTACAACAACTCACCCTTACATAACAGATAATACTCCCTACAACTGTACAACAACTTGCCTTTATGTAACAGATAATACTCCTTACAACTGTACACAGTGGTGTTCTACACAGATATTCTACATGGTTCTACATGTATCTCTTTGGTGTAATTTTCAGCAGTTACCATAGTGACACAGTGCACACATGAGCAAACGCAGCCCAAAAAGCTTTCAGATGGATTTAAACCACTTATTTTGAAGAACCTGTGATCAATACGAGCATTTATGGACCTGTTCAGGAGTTTGATTTTTAACTAAAAAGTGAAAGAGACAAACTGAAAAACTGTTGGCTAATACTCGCGAGCTTGTGACGGTAGTTTTATGTCTGAGAGACTTGTTTAACCACAGAAATCATCTTACCTGGTTTAGTTCCAGCTACGTCAGCTCTTTCTGGTCAGATTGTGTTAAGATAAAGCTCAGATTAAAGTGTAACTTGAGTAACAGAGCTTCAGATAGAGTAGTGCCATCAGTTAGCAATAGTATTTTCCCACTTTAATACAGTAATATATAAAAAAAAAATGCTCCAAACTACCTGCCTGATCCGCGTCACCAACACCAATGTCCTCCCAGTGACTCTGATAATGCGTGAGTCCTTTTTTTTGTTTTTGTTTTTTCCTGGGTTTTGGCAGATTTATCTTTTTCCTTTTTTATTTTTCCTTGGGCTTTGTTTGTGTTTTCCCCTGGGATTTGCCTGTTTTGTTCTATGGGTTTAGCCTGTTTTGTTGTACATACACACACAGTTGGAATTACATGTATATGTGGAGAAAAGCAGGCAATACTGCTAAGATACAGGTCAGATCTGTGGAGATTTGAGCCCTACACACTGTAAGAATGCATGTTTACATATATACCTGTGTAATCCCACTGCAAATACACTAATAATTATTTGCGCTAATGACATTTTCCGGTAAATATAGTTAATCTAGCAAAAAGAGCTCCAATTGCCTGCCTAATCCGCGTCACTCAAACCACAGCCCAAACATCACTGTCCTCCCGGTGACACTGATCAAGCAGGAGTCTTTTGTTTTTTTCCTTGGATTTTGGCAGATTTTTTTCTTATCTGTGTTTTACCTGTGTTTTTTTG
This sequence comes from Odontamblyopus rebecca, assembly GCA_030686955.1. Lineage (NCBI taxonomy): Eukaryota > Metazoa > Chordata > Actinopteri > Gobiiformes > Gobiidae > Odontamblyopus > Odontamblyopus rebecca. The sequence goes on from CM060667.1 coordinate 6,057,308, forward strand.
TGTTTTTTTTTTTCTCCAGGGTTTTGGCTGATTTCTTTTCCTTTTTTCTTTTTTTCTTTTCTAACCTGGGCTTTGTTTGTGTTTTCCCCGGGATTTGCCTCTTTTGTTCCCTGGGTTTTGGCTGTCAGGCACTGCGCAGGAAGCAGATGGCCGCTTATTTCTGGGCCCGACTTCTGTCCGACTCAAATGGATCAGAGCCGCTTTACTCCTGCTCGGGGAAAAATCACCACATTTGGACGAAAAGGCGAAAATGACCCGTGAAAATGAACCCAGATCTGGTTTTATGTGTTTGACTTTCTCCGAGTGGAGGTTAGGGTCATCCATACACTTCGGTAATGACTGTGGAGATAAAATGGTCATGGGAGGGGCAGGACTCATTAAGTGTTCAATGAGGAATGCAGGTTCTAAAATTATCCATTGTTTAAAGCTAATTGTAAGTTTTTATATATATATATTTTTGTAGGAAAAATACATCAATGCCACTTTTTAAATTCCTTTTTTCCTCATATTATAGTTATTTTATTTCACTAAGGATGCATTCACAAAACACTAATGATTTGGTCTTGGTTTGGCTTGATAAAGACTTGGTTTTCTCGTGTTTTATGGTCCAAGTTTAGTCCTGGTCTAGTCCAGTTTAGTTCTGGTTTCGTTCATTTGTTTTTTGGAGCAATAAACGACACCTGTAGTTGAGTAAATGCAAGAAAGAGGCCAAAATTTAAGACATCAAAACCTAAATCTCTCAGAAAATGACTTAAAAGTAGTGAAATTATCTGTGCATGAAGCAAAATTATTTTACTCGACAGGTTATCTTAAAACAAATGAACTCTAGACTAGAATGAAGAGTCTCAGAACTACTGATAATAAATCTGAAAACTACAGGAATAACATGATAGAAGTTTTAAAATCTTGGCCAGATCAGAGAAATTCGCAGTGAGGTCAAAATAAGGCCACTGCATCCTATTATAAAGTGTTGTATTGACTGAGAATGAGGGAGTGCACTGTTGGCATGCTAGTGATGGTCTCCGAGCGTTGTAAAGTTTAAATGAATCATAAATAAAATAAAAACTGAGCAAACAAAATAAGTTTTAAGGCTGTAAAAAGCGGGTACAGCGCCTTTTCACCATGGAGATGCTATTGATTTGCTTGGAATGTTCCACAGTATAGCATTAAACTTATCTGGGGAGAAAAGCAGGTGAGGCCAACAAGTTAGAAGTCAGATCTAGGGAGAGGCGAGCCAGCTGACAGTGAGAATGGACGTTTATAATAATCACCACCACAACAACAGTCATGACAACCACAAGAGTCATAACAATCATAACCAAAACAGTCATAACAACAACCATCATAATCATAATAAGCATAACTACAACAGTCATAACAACAACCATAATCATAACATTCATAATGACTACAACAGTCATAACACAACAGTCATAACAACAATCATAATCATAACTACAACAGTCATAACAATCATAATCATAATCACAACAACCACAACAACAATCATAACCATAACAATCATAACCACACAACAGTCATAACAACAATCATAACAATAATAACTACAACAGTCATAACAACAACAATCATAACAACCACAACAACAATCATAACAATCATAACCATAACAATCATAACTACAACAGTCATAACAACAACCATAACCATAACAACAACATTCATAATAACTACAACAGTTGTAACAACAATCATAATAATCATAACCATAACACTCATAACAACCACACAACAGTCATAACAACAACGATCATAACAATAATCATAACTACAACAGTCATAACAACAACAATCATAACAACCACAACAGTCATAACAACAATCATAACCACAACAGTCATAACAACAACAGTCATAATAATCATAACAACCACAACAACAGTCATAACAATCATAACAGTCGCAACAATCATAACAATAATCGTAAAAACCACAACAGTCATAACAATCATAACAAAATCATAACTACAACAGTCATAACAACAATCATAATAATCATAACAACCACAACTACAGTCATAACAATAATCATAAAACCACAACAGTCATAACAATCATAACAACAAAATCATAATAATCATAACTACAACAGTCATAACAATCAATAATAATAATCATAATAATACTTAATATTGTTATATATTAATATATTTGTCAGGCATCTTTCTGGACATTCTGTCGCTTTACAACAACATAAACAAATTAAATATGATTAAAACATACAGTTAAAAGCCTAGAGTTTGAGTGGGACAGTATTTAATTGATTATTGTATTTGTAAACTACCTGTGTAATCCTTTTGTAGAGTCCATTACCAAATGAATATCAAA